>CM053415.1:31783412-31843769 GCA_028644305.1 Xerus rutilus
AGGCTAAAGCTAGAGGATCACAAGTTCCAGACCACCCTTGGCAATTCAGCAAAACCCTGTTCCTAAAAAATAAAAAGGACTGAGGATGTAGCTCAGTGGTAGAGTGCCCGAGTTCAATCCCCAGTTTGTTTTTTTGGGGTGGGGGGTGGGAGGGATTATATAACAAATGGTATTCAATGTTAACTTCCCAGTTTAGGCCTGACTTTTCAGGGAAATAGTAATGAAGACCTACCTATTAACCATTCCACTTATAAATGATCTTTCTCCTCCCTCTCTATTAGCCAGCTGTCTGTTACCAGGCAATCACAAAGAAGTTGAAAATATGTGAAGAGGTATGTAGGTTCCATGAATGGTTTGATTTTCACATGAGGCCTTGCTATGGGCTGGCTGACTGGATGATTTATGCTTCCTGTCCCTAGGAAACTGGTTCCACCTCCATCCAGGCAGCAGACAGCACAGCCGTGAATGGCAGCATCACACCCACAGACAAAAAGTAAGACCTTTGATAAGAAGTCTTCCCTGGGCTCAGGTTTTACTGGGAAGTGGGAGGTGACTCCAAGGAGACCCTTATGTTGTGTCCCAGCAATTGCTAGGATCAAATGGAAAGAGGGAATATTGTAATTCTTCTTGACAGTGATTTGTTTGGGAGTAGTTTGGCTTGTAGGAGACAGAAATGGTCATTTAAATCCATACTGTCTCCCTTGGGCATAGGCTCAGGGGTTGGTTTCTGTAATTCCCTTTTGAGTCTCAAAGCAAGAGGTTCTCAGAATCCCCTAGAAGTTAGCTTGTAAAGCACCAGCTGCTGGTGTCTACTCCTGCCCAGGGCTTCTCAGTCATTAGGTCTGGGGTGGAACCTTGAGAATTCATATTTTTAGCAAGTAGCAGATCTGTCACTGTTGCCAGTCAGGAGACCCCTCTTTGGAACCCACTGCTTAGCATACCCGTGACAAAAGCCCCAAGATTAGCCACTGGGGAGGGACAGGTGGTGGGAGAGGGATTAAGATACTTGAAGTAAAGCAGGTGGTCTTGCCTTCCCCAGCTCTCCCTGGTGTTGCTTGTGGTCCTTGCTGTGTACTTGCTAGCTGCTTCTAAGCTGCCCTGCCTAGGTCAGGGGTAAGACCATCCCCAACCTGAGCTTACCCCTAGACTTGCCTTTGCTCTCCCTCTGTAAGCCAGTTGTGTCTCCTGCACAAAATAACCAGTCTGAATTTCCAGTTTGTTCCTTCCACCCAGTTCTTTCCCAGACTAAAAATAGCACATCTTTTACTTTATGATTTTTGTGATGTTGAAATCACTAATTCTCCAAGTTATTTTTAGCAGTGAACTTCCCTTTGTGGAGTAAGGAGATAGTGTTGTTGTGTACTAGCAAAAGGGGAGAAAACTGTCATCCATTCATTAGTGACAGTGAGATTAGTTGTAAAACCAGCCAGGACAGGACTGAGGACTCTTGCTCAAGACCTTGGTTGCCCTGTTAGTCAGCTCTTTTTCCAATATGTGGCATTAGAAGCCAACTACAAACAAAAGCAATTGTGTTGCCATGCATTCCACGTTGACACCATGGGGAAGCTTGCCAGGTATGATGGTGCATGCCTGCAAACACAGTGGCTCAGGAAAATGAGGCAGGATTACAGGTTCAAAGCAACTTAGCCCCAGTAATTTAATCAGACCTTGGCTCAGAAAAAAGTGGGGGAGGGAGCTGGAGATGTAGTTCAGTAAAGCACTTGTCTATCATGCACAAGGCCCTGAATTCAATCCATAATACCATCAAGGAGGGGGGAAGAAATCTAGATTTGTCTCCAGGTCTGTTGGGTTTCCTGGACCATGAAGAAAAGGAAAAGAACTAGCCTGAATTGACCTAGAGTCAGGGAATGCTATACTACCCAGAGAGTGTGAATGGCAAAAGATACCATTGTGTTTTTAGATTTAAGCATGACACTTAACAGGGAAGGGGCCCTATTTTAGTGAGGAGAGTAATGGGTTCCATTTTCAACATTGATTCACATGATGTGGGCTGGGACGGGGAGGTGTGAGCAGTGAGTATTCCAGCAGGGATTGGAGACCTCTAAGTAGAGAAGCCAGTTTGTAAGGGTGACTGCAGGTATGATTCCAGAAAACCAAAAATATTAAAAGGATAACTAACTCTGGGTCAAAGTGGAGAAGCTGCAGAGAATATCTAGAGCTATGAGAAAACCCAAATAAGAATGTGAAAGAGCCGGGCGCGGTGGCTCACGCCTGTAATCCCAGCACTTAGGGAGGCTGAGACAGGCGGATCGCGAGTTCAAAGCCAGCCTCAGCAACAGCGAGGTGCTAAGTGACTCAGTGAGACCCTGTCTCTACATAAAAACACAAAATAGGGCTGGGGATGTGGCTCTGTGGTCGAGTGCCCCTGAGTTCAGTCCCTGGTGCCAAAAAAAAAAAAAGAACGTGAAAGAATCAGAAATAAAGAGGCATTGACCAAGGGCCAGTAGCACATGCCTATGATCCCAGCGACTCAGGAAGTTGAAGCAGGATGATCAGGAGTTCGAGCCTGTCCCATGCAAGAAGAGATGAAGTGGGGCTGGGGTTTTGGCTCAGTGGTAGAGCACTTCCTAGCACATGTGAGGCACTGGGTTCAATCCTCAATACCACATAAAAATAAATAAATGAAATAAAGGTAGTGTCCAAATACAACTAAAAAAATAGATTTAAAAAAAAAAAAGACAAAGTTCAAGAACCAGAAAAGACATTTGGGCAAGATGAAAATCATCTGCAAAAGCATGTAGAAATAGCAGTAGTAGCAACTGGCACCCAAGCTGTGCTAGGTTGCAGGAAGGAGTGGGTGAGGAAGTGGATCTGAGCAGACTGTGTCCGCTGTCAAGTGCTTCAGTCACAGAGCGTCATGGGAGACTGCAGGTAGAGGATGTAGGAGAGAAGCAGACACGGGAAGAATTTGTACAGTGGGAAAGATGGGTTCTAAAGCTTAGGCCAGAGACTTGGCTTTGGAATAGAGGGACAGGGCTCACGCTGCTGAAAGCCGGAAGAGATAGGTAAGTAAGGCTGAGAGCCTGGGAGAACTGAAGTCAAGAAGGGGAGATGTGGACTGACCCTGCTTCCTATGGCTGAGGAAGTTGCCTGTCTGAATACATTCCCTCTGACTTGTCTTGGATCCTGATTTGCTCTGAAGTGGCATCGGAAAGCCTAGGGCTCAAGGTGGCTGGGCAGGAGTTGCTGGAAGGCTGAAGATAGATAACTGCTTCCCCACTGTGATGGGGTTGTGAGCTTAGCCTTGGTCACAGCAGCAGGGGAGCACAGTTGGAGGGCTTGTCCAAGCCATACTTTCTTCTATGGCAGCCCAGGATTTAGAAATGCCTGCTGGCATTTAGGGACACCTTTAGACCACAGCAGACTAGCAGTAGATGCAGTGAAGGTAGCACACCTGTCAACCTGCTGGTGCCGTTTCTGGCAGCCTGAGGTCCCATCCCCAACACTGTGCTGCAGAAAGGACACATTCTCACCTGTCCCTCCCACTCTGCCCTGAACATAATCAGTCTCTGTCTCTTTCAGGATAGGATTTTTGGGTCTTGGCCTCATGGGAAGTGGCATTGTCTCCAACTTGCTAAAAATGGGTCACACGGTGACTGTCTGGAACCGGACTGCAGAGAAGGTAAGCATCAAGGGTGGGGCTTTTGGGCCTTGGAGTGTGGTGTATCTTTAAGAACAGACATCTCTTCCTGTCATCTTTTTTTTTTTTTTTAATTTTTTTTAGTTGTAGGTGGACAGAATATCTTTATTTTATTTTTATGTGGTGCTGAGGATCGAACCCAGTGCCTCACGCATGCTAGGCGAGCACGCTACCACTGCGCCATAACCCCAGCCCCTCTTCCTGTCATCTTTACTCAGCATTGTGTGTGGAATAAAATAGGAGAAGCCACACTTACTTAGTCCAGCAGGATGGGATATAGATAGGATAACTTAAGATGTTATTATAAAAACTAAATATTTTTAAAACACCCATGGGTATAAAACAAAAGGTAATTTCCCCTACTCCCTTCTGTCACCTAAGATAGCTGGTGTTAGGTTTCTGTAGACGTTACTCCATGCATGTGCAGGTACATATGGGTATGTATTACATTTGTGTATTGGCAAGTGCTACACTGTGTCATTCATATAGGGCAGGTAGATAGATCTCCTTTGTTCCTCCATTGTTCTTTGTAATGACTACTGTGTATTCTGCTGTGAGGACCTCTTGAGCAGTGCCGTGCAGCAGAGCATTCTACATTGATGGAGAGGTCTGTGTCTGCTATCCAGTGTAGGAGCCACTGGCCACTGTTGGCTATAGAACACTTGAAATGTGGCTAGTACGACAGCACGGTTGAATTTTTAATTCTGTGTTGTTTGATTTTATATATCCTTGTGTGACTAATGACTGCTATATTGGATCATATAAATTTAGAGGTTCTGAATTTACAATGGTGGCCTATGGCTTTAGGGGGACCCACATGTGCCCAGAAATGAAATTTTAAATCTGAATTTGCACCTTTTGTATTGGAGAGAGGCCATGGCTCTCGTAAAGTTCTCACCCAAGAGAAAGTGAAGAACTGAAAAAAAAGTGAAGTCTAAGTACCAGGAAACTAAAGCCCTGTGTTTCTCACACAGAGTGAAGAAAAACTCAAATAGTGCATCCTCTTGCGGCACATGGTGTGGGTGGCACGCATTTGTGAATGTGCCCACGTGTGTGCAGCAGGACTCCACCAGCCCCATGAGCGTTAAGCAGCAGTGAGGGCTGAGGTGGGGTGCAACTGCCCAAGGAGATCGTGGGGCTGACTGATGGCTCTGGATTGACACAAACTCCTGGGGCTTGGGGGTGAAGCTCCCTGCAGGGTGCATGCTTAGCAGTGCAAGGCCATGGGTTTGATGCCCAGCACTTAAAAAAAGTTCTAGGCAAGTGAAAAACTAACTTGGCAGAAAGAAAAGCTTTTCAAAAACAGCAGAGAGTGGCAGGAGGTGGGTGGGGAAGCAGGCACCAAAGCCACGCCCGAGTGGCAGCACTGCGGTGCCAGGCCTGGATGGGCACTGGGGACACCCGGTCAGGAGCGAGATCTTGGGCCCCGCTGGCTGGAGATCTTGTGGCTCAGACATTCTTCTAAGCCCCTGCTGCTGCTACTGAAGGTGAGGAGAACCAGGACGTCTAGGCGAATGTGGTCACAAGGACATGGGAGAGTCAGCAGTTTTGTCTAAGGAGCCCTTTGATAGAAGTGTCTCTGGGGCTGGGGTTATAGCTCAGTGGCAGAGCACTTGCTTTGCGTGTGTGAGGCCCTGGGTTCGATTCTCAGCACCTCTTATAAATAAGTGAATAAAATAAAGGTCCATCAACAACTAAAAAATATTTAAAAAAAAAAAAAAAAAAATGAAGTGCCTCTGGCCAGCCTGCCTTCCTGACTGGAAACTTGTGTGATCAGCATGACCTTTCCAGATTGACTTACAGACAGGCAGCAGAGCAAAGCAGTTGTGAACTTAGGCTGGAGTCAGGCAGGCCCAGATTCAGGTCCTAGCTGCGCTTTCCTCCTCCCGCAAAACTCTCCTTCCCTGAGCCCTATTCTAGCATCCTCAACAGTGAGGGGACTACAGGGAGAGCACCTACTGCAGAGTCAAGGGGGTAATCTGCAAGTGCTGAGCACATGCTTGACACAAATTGCTTAGTGAATGTCATCTTTAAAAAGCATTTAATACTGATGATGATCCCTGTGCAATTTTTTTTTTTTTTTTTTTTTGGTACTGGGGATTGAACTCAGGGGCACTCGACCCCTGAGCCACATCCCCAGCCCTATTTTGTGTTTTATGCAGAGACAGGGTCTCACTGAGTTGCTTAGCGCCTTGCCGTTGCTGAGGCTGGCTTTGAACTCGCGATTCTCCTGTCTCAGCCTCCCTAAGTGCTGGGATTACAAGCGTGAGCCACCGCGCCCGGCTCCCCTGTGCAATTTTTTTAAGGCTCTTAATGAAAAGGATCCTCTGATTGTTCTGTAATAATAAATAGAAAGCATAGTTTTAATTTTTAGAAAATGGAGAGCAATGAGAAGGACCCTCCCAAAGTTGGAGATGGGATCTAAAGCTTCTTTACTAAAAAGGCTGCTATGGAAACCCAGGCCCAGCAGGTAGACTAAGCAGCCTCGGACAGGGCAACATACTGGGAATAGGAGGCACACTGAGTGGCTGGTCAGAAAAATATGTTTAGCACAACTGGTTAGAAATGTAAGAGAACGCTAATCTCACATCCTACCACTTACTAAAATATGTTTCAAATCAAGTGCTGAATTTTTTTGTTTGTTTGTTTTGGTACTGGCTATTGAAGCCAGGAACACTTAACCACTGAGTCACATCCCCAGTCCTTTCTTTTTTCTTTCTCACTAAGTTTCTGAGGCTAGATTTGAACTTGTAATCCTCCTGCCTCAGCCTCCTGAGCCACTAGGATTATAAATGTGCACCAATGTGCCTGGCCTAAATTAATTTTTTTAAAGGAAAAATAAACCAGAGGGAAATTAATATAGGTCTTTCTGAGCCTAGAAACAGTCAGAATCACCAAAGAAAAAGATAAGGCTGGGAATATGGCTCATTGGTAAAGTACTGGCCTAGCATTCACAAGGCCCTGGGTTCAATCCCTAGCACCACACAAAAAAAAAAGAAAAGAAAAGGATAAGTTTTTTGATAATACCCACAACAAAAAGTAAACAGAACTGAAAGGTGAGGGCTGGAGGTGTACCTCAGTGGTGGGGTGCTTGCCTAACTTCTCCTTCCCTGGGAGATGTCCAGAAGGACTGGCCAGGCACCTCTGGCTTGCTGGCATGTTTGCTGTGCACTGCCTGCTGCTCACGGTAGGATCTGTGACTTTTGCAGTGTGATTTGTTCATCCAGGAGGGGGCCCGCCTAGGAAGAACCCCCGCGGAAGTCGTTTCAACTTGTGACATCACTTTCGCCTGTGTGTCGGATCCAAAGGCAGCCAAGGACGTAAGGATCCCCCCACCCCTCAGCATCTCAGGTTGTAGCCAGGAGAGCTGGCTGGCCTCCTCCCTTTCTCCCTTGCACATGAGTGCGTGTCTGCATGTGGGAGTTGAATTTCCCATGGGGAGCCATCTTTCATTGGAAAGGGTATTTGCATAAGTTGAATACAGACTTCCTTTAATTCAGAACAAAGAATAAAAATTACTTGGATCATTGAAGCTTGTAGTCAAGTGTGCCTTTGGTCCAAGAGCCAGCTTCCTATATGTAGCTATCACTGAATTTGTGTGTACTAAAGTTCAAATGCAGGAGGCATCCTGTTAACCTTGTGCCTGGCCTAATCCAAGTCGATGGCTAATCCAAGCCCCTCAAAAAAGAGGTTCTGTCTTAAATGGTGGAGGGAGTGGTCACAGATAAATGGGAACGCACTAGATATGCTTTTCTATCCCTTGATTATTTTATTCAGGGGATCTTTCCTTTTCAGCTCTACTAGTTAACTCCTAATCAGGAAATGAGTCAGAAAAAGCAACAGGTCTAACTAATCTCAGATCTGCAGGGCTCTTAAGCATCTAGCTGGGAGCTTGGGCTATTGCTTTTCCCTTGTGTCCCTACAGCTGGTGCTGGGCCCCAGTGGTGTGCTGCAAGGGATCCGCCCTGGGAAGTGCTATGTGGACATGTCAACGGTGGATGCCGACACAGTCACTGAGCTGGCCCAGGTAGCAGCCTTGTTCAGACTGGTTTCAGTGGGCGCCCAAGACCCAGGTTGACCATATACAAATGTAAGCAGTCTGGTTACAAAGCCAGAGAGAAGAGGAGACACCACTATCTTGGAACTAGCCTGTCCTCACTCTCAACCTTCAGAGCCTCAGCTGGTTTGAACAGCCACGAGACACTGTTGCAGGCTGGGTGGGCATTGGGTCCTGTGGTGGCCAGCCTTACAGTGAGAAGCAAGCCAGGCTGCCAGTTTGGCCTTTTTGGTTTAAGTAGCTATCTGCTTTTGAGTCTAGCAAAGTATCCCTCCACCCCAGTCTTCTGGGTTCAAGCAAGGGAGCAGTGACTTTTGAACCCATGTGTGTTCTGAGCGTGGCTGAAGTCAGGGATGGGTAGTATCCAGAGGTGAAGTGTGCTCAGCCCCCCATTGGCATGCTCACATATGCTCCCTGGTCTTTGTCAGAAATCCAGGGTAAGCCGGGTGCGGTGGCTCACACTTGTAATCCCAGCACTTAGGGAGGCTGAGACAGGAGAATCGCGAGTTCAAAGCCAGCCTCAGCAATGGCGAGGCACTAAGCAACTCAGTGAGACCCTGTCTCTACATAAAATATGAAATAGGGCTGGGGATGTGGCTCAGGGGTCGAGTGCCCCTGAGTTCAATCCCCAGTACCAAAAAAAGAAATCCAGGGTAAATGGGGACCTTGTGTGCACTCGCATTACTGCCTTGTGACTCCTGGCTCCTGGAGGTCATCCTGCCAGACCCTCTACAGTAGTAGTTCTACAGGTGTCAGCTTTGGGACCTCAGCATGAATGTGCTCCCACACCTCTAGTTCTGGCTGGTCTGCTGAGAAGCCATGGCCCCCAAGACATCCTCACTCCCTGCTTGAGACCCCTGTGAGAGGCAAGGCCTTCAGGAGCTATGACTTTCCCTCACAGGTGATTGTGTCCAGGGGGGGCCGCTTTCTGGAAGCCCCAGTCTCAGGGAATCAGCAGCTGTCCAATGATGGAATGCTGGTGATTTTGGCAGCTGGAGACAGGGGGTTGTACGAGGACTGCAGCAGCTGCTTCCAGGCAATGGGAAAGACCTCCTTCTTTCTAGGTAATGTGCCTGCCAACCTGTTGGGGTACATCAGGTTTGAGGGTACCATGCACACTGGTGACAGTGTGTCCTGCATGGCCTGCCTGCTAGGCACCCTGGGGGAAGTTCTCATTTAACATGTACAGTCAGTACCTGGAAGGAGGAAGGACCAGTTCTGTAGGGGGCAGATGAAAGAGGCTTCCTAGAGTATAGGGGTGAGGGCAGGCTTGGAAGGTGAACTTGACTCTTTGCCCTGAGCAGGTGAAGTTGGGAATGCAGCCAAAATGATGCTCATCGTGAATATGGTCCAAGGGAGCTTCATGGCCACCATCGCCGAGGGGCTGACCCTGGCCCAGGTCACAGGCCAGTCACAGCAGACACTCTTGGACATCCTCAATCAGGGACAGTTAGCCAGCATCTTCCTGGACCAGAAGTGCCAAAGTAAGTCACCTTTGACCTCTCTAGAGCCTGGGGAATTGGGTCAGTCAGCTGTCCCAGGACAGTTCTACTTCTGGGGTTCATTGGATGTGAAAGATGCCCTTTCTCCAGTCAGTACATAGACAACATGGATAGGATTTGGGGCACAGGCTGAGGGTTCTGTCTCTTGGGCATCAGAGGGTGCAGGAGAGGGAAAGACGGTTATATCCTTAGGAAACATGGGTGTTCAATCCTGATGTACTACAGGTGGTTGTTTTAGAGGGTCCTTGGATTTCTAAGTAGCTCTCCCTCCTCAGATATCTTGCAAGGAAACTTTAAGCCTGATTTCTACCTGAAATACATTCAGAAGGATCTCCGCTTAGCCATCGCTCTGGGCGATGCCGTCAACCACCCAACTCCCATGGCAGCTGCAGCCAATGAGGTAACG
The DNA here is from genome assembly GCA_028644305.1 of Xerus rutilus. NCBI lineage: Eukaryota > Metazoa > Chordata > Mammalia > Rodentia > Sciuridae > Xerus > Xerus rutilus. Next base: position 31,793,039 of record CM053415.1, read on the forward strand.
TGACAGTGCGGGGCGCAAGTCCCAGGAGCCTTCAGTTTCTTTTATTATTTCTATCCCTCTACTTATTTAGCTCTTCACTTTCTTACTTGCACATTTTATTCTCACTACATTAGACTGAGAAAGGAAGGAATCACACATGTATAGAATTGCAGAGTTCTCTTGCTTGTCATACAGAATAACAGTCTAGTTTCTGGGGTTTTTTTTGTTTTTTGGTACTGGGGCTTGAACTCAGGGGCACTCGACCACTGAGCCACATCCCCAGCCCTATTTTGTGTTTTATGTAGAGACAGGGTCTCACTCAGTTGCTTAGCACCTCGCTGTTGCTGAGGCTGGCTTTGAACTCGTGATTCTCCTGTCTCAGCCTCCCTAAGTGCTGGGATTACAAGCGTGAGCCACCGCTCCCGGCTAGAATAACAGTCTAGTTTCTAATTGACTTTAGGTTCAGGATGTGGATCATCTTTGCTCTTCTACCCTTTTTCCCCCTGCACTGGGGATTGAAGCCAAGGGTGATCTACATCCCAAGCCTCTTTTATTTTGAGACAGGGTCTGGGTTTGCAAAGCTGGCCTTGAACTTGAGATCCTCCTGTTTCAGCCTCCCAAGTTGTTGAGATTGTACTTGTGTGCTACCATGCCCTGCTAGACTTTTTTTTTTTTTTCATAACAAGAGTGCTGAAGCTACAAATTTCCTTCAGAGCCACAATAATTTCCCATACTGTTTCTTCTTTGATCTGTGGATTGTTTGAAAGTTTGTCTAGCCAGATGTGTGGCACACACCGGTAATCTCAAGTACTCAGGAGCTTGAGGCAGGAGGATCACAAGTTCAAGGGTAGTCTGAGCAACTTTATAAAATATTTAAAAAAAGAAAAGTTAGACCAGCCAGGCATAGTGACATGCAGCTATAATCACAGCACTCAGGAGGCTGAGGCAGGATTCCCTAAGCAGCTTCTCAAAGCAAAAAAAAAATGGTTCAATATTTGGGGTTTTCCTAGATATCTAATGGTTATTAAATGTCTGATTTATTTCTCTTGTAATCAGAGAGCATGCCCATGTATTTGTTGTTTGTTTGGTTTCAGTTGGATTTTTTTTTTGCTTTGGTTTTTTGTTTTTGTTTTGCAGTCCTAGGGACTGAACCCAGGAGTGCTATTCCACTAAGTTACATCCCCAGCCCTGTTGGGGTTTTTTGTTTGGCTTGGGTTTTTTTAGACAGGGTCTTGCTGACTTGTTGAATCTGGCTTCGTACTTGGAATCCTCCTGACTTAGCCTCCCGGGTCACTGGGGTAATAGGCCTGTACTGTTATACTCAACTGTTTTTGTTTTTTTGTTGTTTTTTGTTTTTGGGGGGTTTTTGTTTGTTTAAATTTTTTTTTAGTTGTTGATAGAACTATATTTATTGACATGCAGTGCTAAGAATCAAACCCAGTGCCCCACACATGCTAGGCAAGCACTCTACCACTGAGCTACAGCCCCCACTCTACTCAGCTGGTTTTTTTTTTTTTTTTTTTTTTTAATATTTTTTTAGTTGTAGATGGACACAATATCTTTATTTTATTGCTTTGTATGTGGTGCTGAGGATCGAACCCAGGGCCTCACGCATGCGAGGCAAGCGCTCTACCGCTGAGCCACAATCCCAGCCCCCTCAGCTGGTTTTTTAAATCTCATATTTGTTGAGATTTGTTTTATGGCCCGGCAGATAATGTCTTTTTTTTTAATGTCTTTATTTTATTGGTTTGTATGTGGTGCTGAGGATCGAACCCAGGGCCCCACGCATGCGAGGCAAGCGCTCTACCGCTGAGCCACAATCCCAGCCCCAGCAGATAATGTCTTAGTGGATGTACCATGTGCCCTTTTTTAATAATGTGAAGTTTTTTGTTTTTGTTTTGTTTTGTTTTTGTTTGGGGTGGGAGGTTGTACTGGGGATTGAACACTGGGACCTTTTCCCATTAAGTTATTTTGAGACAGGGGCCTTACCAAAATTTCCCAAAGTGACTTTGAACTTGCAATCCTCCTGCCTCAGCCTCCTGAGTAGCTGGGAGCACAGGCATGACCACAGTGGCCATCTGTGTATTCTACAGCTATCAGGGTCTTTCACATTCATCTTTCAGTAATAATGTAAAGACTTTTTGGGGGAGCCATGGGAGGAATCAGGGATTGAATACAGGGTGCATAACCACCAGCAAACCACATCCCTAGCCCTTATTTTATTTTTTGAGACTGAGTCTCACTAAGTCACTGAGGCTGGCCTTGAATTTTTGTTTTTCTTTTTTTTTTTCTTTTTTTTTTTTGGTGGGGGGATACTGGGGATTGAACTCAGGGCCACTCCACCACTGAGCCACATTCCCAGCCCTATTTTGTGTTTTATGTAGAGACAGGGTCTCACTGAGTTGCTTAGCACCTCGCCATTGCTGAGGCTGGCTTTGAACTCACAATTCTCTTGTCTCAGCCTCCCAAAGTGCAGGGATTATAGGTGTGCACCACTGCGCCCAGCTTGGCCTTGAATTTTTGATCCTCCTTTCTTAGCCTCCTAAGTCTGTGGGATTACAAGTGTGTACCACCATGCTCATCTTATCTATTGGCTTCTTCCCTTTTTTTTTTGCCGTGCTGGGATTGAACTAAACCCAGGTCTTTCCACTTGATCAGCAAGCACTCTACCACTGAGCCACCTCCTCAGCCCTTCTGTTGGCTTTTTAGTTGTGCTTCTTTACATTGTTTTTTCTGGTTGTTCTAATACAGCCTTCACTTCACAGCCTCCTTAGAATTAGTCTTGTACCAATTCACATAACACAGATCCAGTTGCCACCCGCTCTTCCTTGAGCAGAGAGAGAGATTCCATGTGGTAGGGCTGTGCCTCGCTGCCTGTGTCTAAAACCCACCAGTCAGTGTTGTTGTTGTTGTTGTTGTTTTTTAAATATTTATTTTTTAGTTGTAGGTGGACAGAATATCTTTATTTTATTTTATTTTTTATGTGGTGCTGAGGATCGAACCCAGTGCCCCACTCATGCTAGGCGAGCACGCTGCCACTGCGCCACAACCCCAGCCCACAGTGTTGTTTTTGCTTTAAGCGGTTACATGTATTTTACACATTCTAAGAAAGTCGCCAAGCACAGTGGTGCACACCTGTGATCCCAGCGGCTAAGGAGGCTGAGGCAAAAGGATCATGAGTTCAAAGCCAGCCTGAGCAACTTAGTGAGACCCTGTCTCAAAATCAAATATAAAAAAGGGCTAGAGATGTGGCTCAGTGGTTAAGGTCCCCTGGGTTTAATTCCAAAAAAGAGGAGAAAGTATTTTTTTGTATCTCCCTATATTTTCCATTTCCATTGAAAACTGAGTTTCTCTGGTCTTAGTTCCTCTCATCTAGAAGACCTTCTTTGGAAGCCGGGCGCGGTGGCGCAAGCCTGTAATCCCAGCACTTAGGGAGGCTGAGACAGGAGAATCGCGAGTTCAAAGCCAGCCTCAGCAATGGTGAGGCACTAAGCAACTCAGTGAGACCCTGTCTCTACATAAAACACAAAATAGGGCTGGGGATGTGGCTCAGTGGTCGAGTGCCCCTGAGTTTAATCTCCAGTACCAAAAAAAAAAGACTCTTTGGAATTCTTTACAGTGCAGATCTGCTGGTGATAGTGTTCTTTTATCTGAAGAGATCTTCAACTAGCCTTGGTGTATGTCAGCAGCTACACCGGGTTGTGGGGGACCCTCCATGGTGGTAGCTCTGATGGACTGGGCAGCCAACTGTGTAGGCGGCCAAGTGGGTGCAGCTGCTGCTTAGGTGGGAGGTCAGAAGGGCCTTTGAACTGCTTGGGAAAGGGCGAGACTCTTTGAGGAAAGAGTGTTCCATGCAGAGGAAACAAAGACAACAAGCAGAGGATAATAGGATGTCCTTGGAGGGCATCTGAAGCGAGGGACCATACCACAATTCTGGGTGCTTTACATACCTTAGTACATTTAATCTTCACAGGAACTTCAGGAGGTCAGTACTATTGTCTTCTCCATATCAAGCAGTGAGTAAGGCCCAGAAAAACTGGGGTGCTTTACCCAAGTTCAAGCCAGCAGTTGCACCCAGCTGCAGCCTGCTTAAGCACATCTAGAACTGCCTATAGGAATTAGGGCTGAGTCTTTAAGGCAGCTCTGGCCAGACATGACCAACTCTCCTTTTTTCCCAGGTGTACAAAAGAGCCAAGGCACTGGACCAGTCTGACAACGACATGTCCGCCGTGTACCGGGCCTACATACACTAAGCGGTTGGCACCCTGCCCCTCCCGACTTCCCACTGGCCCCTCTTCCTGATGTGGGGCCAGGGTCCCAGGACGTGGCTCTGGACCAGTCCCCCATCTCCATTTCCTTTTATCCAGACTGAGACTTGCCTTCAGCACAGCACACAGCAGCAGCCTCCCCTGAGGCCCTGGGGAGGGAGGGGTACAGCAGGGTTGGCTCGTGAGGAAGCTGTTGTGCTGGACACAGGCCCCAGACTAGGTGGCCGTGTGTTCTCATACGTGTGCTCGTGTACACACACACACACACACACACACACACACACACACACACACACACGTGCACACACTGGCTCTTGCCCCAGGATAGAAACTGCCCAGAAACTGCTGCCTGGCTTTTTTCTTCTTCCAAGCTTGTCTTATCTCAGACCCTTTCCAGTTGAGGAACTAGAATCAGCAGTGAGAGTTGGAAGCCTTCCCGCAGCTTCCTCAGAGCAGAGGCTTGCGTGTCCGTGTCCCCCACTGGACCCCTGCAGAATGAGGCTCTGGGCCAAGATGAACCAGCAGAGAGACTCCTGATGGAGGCTCCCATGGGCCCTCCAGCCGCAGGTGACCAGCTGAGGATTTTCACGTCTAAGCTGTCAGTGCACAGCTGACTGCCAACGCCTTTGTAAACTGAGACGAGATTGACAGTCCCACACAGCAGCTTTGGCTCTGCAGGAAGAGCAGCTAGAGGCCAGCCTGTAGGTGAGCACAGCTGCCAGGCTCTCCTCACTGCTGCTCAGCACCCGTCACAGATGCCACCGTCACTGTCAAGCCTGGGCCAGCCCGAGGTCCTTGCCTCCCTGCAGTGGGAGTTTGCTCCTTACCAGGCTGTTCCAGTGTTTGGATTTGCATTCCAGCCCTTGGGAAGGGGGTCCTGAGGGCGCCAGTGAGCAGTGAAGAGGAGGGGTGGCTCCTTCCTGTTTCCGTTAATGCCAGTCTCTTCACCTGGCTCTGCAGAGCCACTCTGAACCGGCCCGCCTGCCCCAGCCTATCCTGCACAGTCCCCTGCATGCCCCACCTCTCTGGAGGAACTGTCCTCCCTCCCCTTTTCCTCCCACAGAGGTCCCACGGAGGTCTGTCCTAATTTTTTACCCAGACCCAGCCTGACCAACGATGAGCAATTTCTTGGGCTCAGCTCTCGCTAGGGAGCGGATATCCCGTTCCAGCCAGCATCATAGTCTTCGGTGCTTCCTGGGCCCCGGGTCTGTCAGGAGGAAGAGAACTGGGCCTCATCTAGCCTGGACTAGCTGACCCTCAGGTGGAGCTGGGGTATCCTAGAGGCCCTGACATTTCTCCTTGGATAGGGGACCAGAAGGGGCTTAGAATGTTGCCCAAGAACAAGGAGAAGTCACCCAAAGGATGTCAGCTTCTTATGGTTTGGGTTTTCCAAAGTCACAATTTGCCCAAGGTCAGCATATAGTGAAGTATTTGTAACTATATAAGGTGGCCACACTGATGTGGGGTCTCTCCCCTCACAACCTTGGCCCTTACCGCTGTAAGAAAGGAGGACATGGGGTGGGGGGGGCAGAGAAGATGCCCTGCGGTTCCGCACAGTTGTTCATTTCACACTGGGATTTTGAACTCGTTTGTCTGAACACAGCCTGTCCTAGTCCTGGAGGACACAGAGGGTGGGGGTAGGGGAAGATGCTGTAATGAAACCAGTTAGTCAATGTTGTCTTAATATTGTTGACAATTCTGTAAAGTTCCTTTTTATGAATATTTCTGTTTAAGCTATTTCACCTTTGTTTTGAAATCCTTCCCTTTTAAGGAAAAAATGTGACACTTGTGAAAAGCTTGTAAGAAAGTCCCGCCTTCCCTTTTTCCTTTAAGTCTCCTTTAAATGAGAAATCTAGGTGATTAAGGTTGTGAATTTTTATTTTTGCTTTGTTTTTAATGAACATTTGTCTTTCAGAATAGGATTGTGTGATAATGTTTAAATGGCAAAAAACATGATTTTGTGCAATTAACAAAGCTACTGCAAGAAAAATAAAACATTTCTTGGTAACAGCTGTGCCGCGCGAGCCCGCAGGGCTTGGGTTGGGGACCTGCGGAGTACGGACGAGGCTGTCGGGCGGCTCGGTGCCCACGGTGGCAGCGCACAGCGGACCAATGGCGAGGCCAAGCGCGGACGGGCCGCCCCACTGGCCAATGGCTGGACGGAGGTGGGGCGGGGCCGGCGGCCACGACGTCCCTGCCCGAGCGTTGCGGTCAGCTCGGCCTCCGGAGCAGGAAGCGGCCGGCTTGCGCGGCCTCGGTCCGGACCCCGCGGCCGCCACCCTCGATCCAGCGCGCCCGCGGGTCGCGTGAGCAGGACCGGAGTCGCCGGCCAATCGCCGGGCAGGGGGCGGGGTCGCAACCTTCTCCGCCAATCCGCGCTGAGCAGCGGGGCGAGCGCCGCTCACGGAGGGTCGGCGGACCGCGGCTACCGGCGCTGGGCCGCGGCGATGGCGACCGCGATGGCAGCGACGGCGGCGGAGCGGGCAGTGCTGGTGAGGCGCGCGGGCGGCGGGCGGCGGGCGGGCGGGCCGGGCGGCAGTGACCCCGCGCTGTCCCGGCAGGAGGAGGAGTTCCGCTGGCTGCTGCACGCCGAGGTGCACGCCGTGCTGAGGCAGCTGCAGGACATCCTCAAGGTAACAGCCTGCCCCGGCCTCTGCGCGCCCGACCCGCCAGGCCCCCGCTGCCCTTCCCACCGGGCCCGGCGCCAGTCGGCCGTGGCTGTTGGCAGGGCGCGGCGGTACTCGGGGTCTCATCGGGTCCACGAGCGAAGCGGCACCTGATGACGCACGCATCCCGGTGCAGAGGGTGACCAGCAAGCGCCCGGAGCTACCCCCGGGCTTGGCGAAGAATGTTTCCTTTGAAAGTAGTGACATTTAATCTGAGAGCGAAGGATCCCTGCTTCTTCCCTGCAGTGTGATCTCAGCCACTTTACTCGACCTCCTTGAGCCTCTCTTTCTTTATCTGCCAAAAGAGAGAACAGTCCAGGAGCTGCGGTCGAGGCTCAGTGGTAGAGCGCTTGCCCAGCATGTGTGAGGCACTGGGTTCAATTCTCAGCACCGCATATAAATAAGTAAAGGTCCATTGACAACTAAAAAAAATTTTTTTTAAATAATAAGAAAAAAGAAATAACAATATAGGCTTCACAGGGCTATTGTGAAAATAAATAGGCCATTCATCTCATAAAAATGCCCAGCTCCGTGCCTGGAATGACCCAGAACTGCGGGGTTAACTGCGGGCTTGCTCCCTCATCCTGCTTCCTACACCCCAGCACCTCGTCTCAGCTGGGAGGACCACCCTCTGTCCTGTATTCCCCGTGGGGACCACGCAGTAGGTGCTCAAAGAGTATGGGCTGAGCAAGTCTGGGCTCCAGTGGGACCGGAAGCTGACCTGGGGTCTGGGGGCACTCTGAAGGAGTGAACTTCACCCAGCTGCTCTGTCCTGCAGGAGGCCTCTCTGCGCTTCACTCTTCCAGGCTCAGGCACTGAGGGGCCTGCCAAGCAGGAGAACTTCATACTGGGCAGCTGTGGGTGAGCTGGGCTGGGCAGACACCTGGAGGAGGGGCTCTTTAGTTGGGTGGACTCCTGGGGTACTTGGGGGCAGAAGGCCTGGTCATGGCTCTGTTCTGCAAACCAGTTTGGGTGTGCAGTGCACAGTATGACCGTCAGGACCCATGCTGAACGGCAAAGGGCAGCCCACTGGGAGGGCTGACAGCAGGAGGGGACATCGGAGACTCCCCTCTGACCCCATGTGTTGTAGCACAGACCAGGTGAAGGGTGTGCTGACTCTGCAAGGAGATGCCCTCAGCCAGGCGGTGAGTTCCTTGGGCCCTGTCCTCTCCCATCCTGCCAGTGTGGAAGAGCTTGGGGGCCTCCTGATGACCTCAGCTATCCACCAGCCACCTGTGACTCTGGGCAGGACTCTTGGCCTCTTTGGGCCTGGGCTTGCTTGTTGCAAAATGACAGTATCCCCTGCACTTCTTCCTGGGATTGGTATGTGGATTCAGAGGGAAGGGCACTGCTTAGCCCCCAGCCCTGCCTGGCCTCCTGAAATGTGAGCCTTGGCCGGATTAGGCTAGCCCTGGATCAAAGGTGAATCAGCCAAACCTCTGAACCTGTCTGTGCCCCCCGCCTGAACCAGGCACCAAGGATGGGGGAAGGTCCCTGTCTTTTGTGGCTTCAGTCTGTTGGCTTTAAAGACACTCCCCGTTGCCACTGTCACACGAAGGCCACCTTCCCCCATGGCTTTTCCCCTCTCAACCTCTTTTCCCCTTGTTTTCTCTGCAAGTCCCCCTGAGCCTAGTTCCTGTTTTTCTGACCTTCCCGTTCAGCCCCCAGGGCAAAGGTGTCAGGAGGCCCTTTGACCCCTGGGGCCTGGACCACCAGCCACCCCATTCCTGCCTCTGGTGCAGGGACACACGGTGGCCCAAAAGAAGATGGCCCTTTGCCCTGCTTATCCCACTCTTGCCCATCAGGATGTAAACCTGAAGATATCCCGGAACAACCAGCTGCTGCACTTGGCCTTCAGAGAGGACAAGCAGTGGAAGCTGCAGCAGGTGACCTGGCTCCTCCCTGGCCAGGGCAAAGGCCGCAGGGGCAGGCAGGGGCAGGCCCACATGCCGGGCCTCCCTGGGGCTGGCCGTGGGGATCTGTGGCCACAGCAAGCCTGGGAGGGAGTTGCCTACCAGCGGAACCAAGCTGGGCTAGGCAGTGCCTGGGGCCTCAGGAGAAAGAACCTGTCCTGCCTGGGGCCCTCTGGCCCAGCAGGGACAGCTGATGGTCTCCTGAACTAGTCACTCATTCCTCTGCCTGAGCCTCCAGGAACTCCTCATGGCTCTGGGACCAAGTTCAGGCTTTCTGTCAGGTCCTGGGCCCCTTTTCTAAGGCTGGGCGGCACCTCAGGGCTTTTGCCTATGTGTCGGTCCCCTGCCTGGGCCCTTTCTCTTGGCCTTGCCCATCACAGAGGCCTCGGGCTGGGAGCTGCCGCATTGGGGTCCTCCTCTGTCCCCTCCTCTGCACCCCACCTCGCTGTGCCTGCTTCCCTCTGGGTGACTCCCAGACCTGTCCTCTATGGACTTCCTCCGTAACCACCCATGCTTTAGAGGGTGAGCTGTATGAGGGCAGAGACTTGGCCTGCCGCAGGCCCAGCATGGGCCAGGCCTTGCCCCCAAGGACTCGGAGGTAACAGCTGCATATGGCAGATTGATGCCCTCTCCTGGGAGGTCAGGCCCCCACCGTGTGCTGGCCCAGCTGTTCCCAGAGACGCCGCTCCTCTGAAGCCGATCCGACCCAGCCCCCATGACATCCACGGATGCTCTTTTCAGATCCAGGATGCCAGGAACCACGTGAGCCAAGCCATTTACCTCCTCGCCAACCGGGATGAGAACTACCAGTTCAAGACAGGGGCTGAAGTCCTCAAGGTGAGCTACCCTGACCTAACCCAGGCCCCTGGAGAGCATTGGCCCAGGGCTCTCAGGGAGCCCCATGCCTGTGGACCTCGGCCCACATCCTCTGGTGTAGCCAAAGACTGACCCTTCCCCTCTCAGTGTTCACTTACCTAGTGACAGCATGGTGGCTCACAGTCTGGGACCCAGGGTCAAGGCTTTAATTAATGACAAAGCAAGGCCAAGAGATATGCTGTGGGAAGAGCTGACTAGGATGCTTTAGCACTGCTCCTGACTTGCTGTGTGCCCTTGGGTGGTTCTCCCACCCTCTCTGAACCTTCATGGCCAACAGGCTACTTGAATATCAGAAGACACGGAATGTGGGGCTCTTGATCTGGCCAGGGATTTGGTCCCTGGTAAGGGAAGGAAGGACTCACAGTGCCTCCACTGTTCAGCAGTATGACCTGGCTTACCTCTCCAGAGGTTTAGTTTCCTCACCTGTGAAAACTCACTCAGCCTCCTCCAGGAAGCCCTCCCTGGCCTCTTGAGTCCAAGCTTGGTTAGTGCCTCCTCTTCTCAGCTCCTTCATTGCTTACACCCTATCCATAAAGCCAGTGCCCAAGGTCCCCACACAGCAGAATTCTCCTGAATGGTGGCTGTCTACACAGGGTCCTGTCCCCAACCCTGCTGGAGCACTGGGCACCAGTCCTGGAAACTGGGGCCACCTAGTTGCTCCCTGGTGCTGTCAGGGAGGGTGGGGACCAGGCCAGTGGCCCTCACAGCAGCTGTGGACACCCTCCCCAGCTCATGGACGCTGTGATGCTGCAGCTGACCCGAGCCCGCAACCGGCTCACCACCCCCGCCACCCTCACCCTGCCTGAGATCGCTGCCAGTGGCCTCACGGTCAGTGCCTTGGGCAGCCCCTGGTCCAGGAGAGAAGAGTCCCCACAGACAGGCCTGGCTTGCCCCCTGGGAGGGACACCAATTCCAACTACAAATTGCAGTGGGTTTGAATGGTGTGTCTGTGGTTGATGGGAACGTAGCCCTAACCTCCATCCTGTCGCCCTGCTCTGGGTCAGTGGCTTCCAAACCGGACAGTGCAGGATCCCGGGGCACCTTGGAAAGTCTGGAAACCCTGTTCCCCGGGAGGAGGTTGGGGCTGGGTGCTAGGTGCCTACCAGGCAGCAGAAACTACCCACCCCACAGGGGTGCAGGCTGGGTGGGAGGACCCTCAACCACCTGCTTCCCCCAGAGGATGTTTGCCCCCAGCCTGCCCTCCGACCTGCTGGTCAACGTCTACATCAGCCTCAACAAGCTGTGCCTCACGGTGTACCAGCTGCACACCCTGCAGCCCAACTCCACCAAGGTGAGCAGCCCCTGCCGGTGCCGGGACACCAGCCCTGCGGCCCTGCCTGGGGCCTCACGGGTCCTGATGTTTCTGCCTAGCACTTCCGCCCCTCTGGAGGCTCCGTGCTCCACAGCCCCGGGGCCATGTTGTAAGTACTCGAGGGAGGGGTCCCGGAGTACCTCCCCTTGCCACCCCACCCCTGGGGACTGGGCCCAGGCCCTCTCAGAACTGCTCTCCTCCCCCAGCGAGTGGGGTGCCCAGCGCCTGGAGGTGAGCCACGTGCACAAGGTGGAGTGTGTGGTCCCCTGGCTCAATGATGCCCTGGTGTACTTCACTGTCTCCCTGCAGCTCTGCCAGCAGCTCAAGGACAAGGTGTGTGAGTGCTGTGGGGCGAGAGCAGCGGGGCAGAGCCCCTTTGTTTGGCAGGGAGAGCGCCCGGGGGCTCATGGCACACCTCCTAAGGGGCCCAGATCTTCAAGTCCACTTCTCCCACACACGTGCCAGCTGGGCCACAGTGCTGCAGGAAGTTCCCAGCCCTGTGCCCGTGGGTGACCTAGATTCTCACCTGGTTGTGGAGGTTGCAGCAGGGGGCTGGAGCTGAGGGGAGCCCCCAGCACCCCACTGACCACAGCACTCCCTCTGCAGATCTCCGTGTTTTCCAGCTACTGGAGCTACAGACCCTTCTGAGCAGTGCGCCCAGGATCCTGTCCCCTGAGAGGTGGCCCCTGCCCCTGGAGGCCTCTCCCCCACACACTCAGTCCTCTCCTGGTGCCCCCCAGAGCTGGGCGCTCCGGGCTGGTCCTCCCCTTCATCCCCCCATTTGCACGCTGGGATGAACTCTGGCAGCAGGGCTGGGAAAGTGGCCCTGGGGTGTCTGCACCCCAGGCCCAGGGCTGCAGCCACCTCCAGCCCAGCCCATTTGGCAGAGGGTGGCAGGAAGGAAGAAGAGCTGGCAGGTGGGAGCCACCCCATGAATGCACTCTAGTTCCCTAACGTCACTCTGCAACCCCCTCAGGCAGCCTCCGAGAAATAAAGCTCATCAGGCTGCCTGGAGTCCTGGTCTGTGTGAGTGGCAGCTGAGGGCCCTGGCGGCCAGTGCTTCCCACCCCATTCACCACGCCCATCTGAGGACAGATGGCCCATCCCCTGGTTGTCCGTGGGCCAAGTGGGAAGGGGACGAGCTCTGCTTGGGAGCTGAGGGGCATCCCAAGGCAGCAGGGCTAGGAACACAGGCAGGACACACGCTCTTGGTGAACATGAGCTTTGTTACCGTCAGCAGCAGGACACAGGCCAGGGAGAGGGTTAGGGTTCCAGGGCCAGGTTGTCCACTCCCCGAGGTCCTTCCTGTAGTGCAGAGGGGTGCTGTGGACATGGCTTGTTCCCAGCGGCCCGCCTGGCCCCTGTGCAGGCGGATCCAGGTGCCCCGGGCTCCCCTACCTGGGCTCACCTTCAGGGGCCTGGGGGAGGCGCAGCAGCAGCAGCAGCAGCAGTGGGCAGTGACCAGCAGCAGCAGGAACAACACAGTGCCTGGGGCAGGACAGGCGTGCAGACATGGGCCCTGGCCCAGCCCAGGGGTGGGCTGCAGGGCCCGAGGGCATTGGCCACACTCACCCACGAAGACGAGGAAGACCACGAAGGCAGCGGTGTCCCACTCGGACTGAAACAGGTGGCGGCTCTTCAGTCTCCCCAGCACCTCCTGGGCTGTGACCTCCAGCTCCTGCCTCAGCTCTTCCGCAGACAGACCCATGGCAGCAGGAACCCCTGTCCAGGCCCCACAGGGTGACCTTAGACCCCTGGGCCAGCTCAGGCCTTGCATGGCCCAGCCCCTGTGCTCCCCCGGCCCCAGGGCCAGGGCCACTGCCCAGCATTCACCACTCCCCTCAGCCGGCCTGCCTCAGGCCCCTGTCTCTCACTTCTGGCCCAGATGGGCCCCCCCTGAAACCCTACCATCCTCCCTCCCCCCCAAGGTACCACCTGCCTCCAGGAAGCTGTGCTCCACTAGCCAGAGGCCCGGGTCTTCAGAGTGCAGACTGTTTCCTGCTTCCGGATCCACACCACCTGAGGCCTTGGCAACCAGCCCCGCCCTCCCCAGGAGAGGAGTGGAGGCCCCAGCTGGCCTCAGTAGTGCAGGCTCCTTCTCTCACAAGATTTAATTTTTGCCTTTTCTCAACGTACCAGACCAGCAACCTGGAACAGGTTGGCACTCGGCGGCCTTTGGGCAGCGGGGGTGATGTGACTGGTCTCACACCACATTCTTCATCCTTAAAAATAACGCTTGCAAGGAAGTGGTTATTATCTCAGATGAGGTCTTTCCCCAGGGCCCGGTGCCCCTGACCTTGACTTGCGACCCTTCCCCACAGTCTAGTAGCTCTCCCTCCCCCCTGCTTTCATTGGTGCTCAGCCCAGAGGCTGGGCTATAAACCAGGCCCACATAATTTCTTGTTTTTTGTGGTTCTTACCGTTTAGCAGAAAAGCCCCAAGCCAGGGGAGTGGAGGCTGTAGTTCAGTGGTAGAGCGCTTGCCTTGCACGTGTGAGGCGCTTGGTTCGATCCTTAGCACCACATAAAAATAAACAAAATAAAGGGACTGTGTCCATCTACAACTAAAAAAAAAAAAAATTAAGCCGGGTATAGTGGTGCAGATCTGTAATCCTGAGACTTGAGAGACTGAAGCAGGAAGATCTCAAGTTCAAGGCCAGCCTCATCAATTTAGGAAGACACTGTCTCAAAATAAAAAATTAAAAGGAGGGGCTGGGGCTGTAGCTCAGTGGTAGAGCGCTTGCCTAGCATGCGTGAGGCACTGGGTTCGATCCTCAGCACCACATATAAATAATGAATAAAATAAAGATCCATCAACAACTAAAAAAAATTTTTAAAAATTAAAAGGAGCTGGGCACAGTGGTGCACACCTGTAATCCCAGCACTTTGGGAGGCTAAGGCAGGAGGATTGCGAGTTCAAAGCCAGCCTCAGCAACGGAGAAGCTCTAAGCAACTCAGTGAGACCCTGTCTCTACATAAAACACAAAATAGGGCTGGGGATGTGGCTCAGTGATTCCCTGTACCAAAAAAATTAAAAAGTTAAAAGGTAGCTTAATGATAAAGCAACCCTGGGTTCAATCCCTGAAACCAAAAAACAACAAAATCACCAGCGTGCACTTGGGTGTGTTCCCTGACCTACACCCAACTTCCTCGTCTGTGAAGTGGGTGCATTGACTGTGCCCACCTCCCTGGGTTATGAGGGTTCACAGAAGCATTCTCAGCATGAGGGGCACTCGTGGAGCCTGGGTACTAAATGGCCATGTGGGGTCACCTCCCACTGGCAGCTTTTGTGGGCTCCTGTGCAGGCACCCCACTGCTGAGTTCATCCAACCCTTGTGCCCTTCCAGAGGTCAGCTGCCACCTGCAGCGTTTGCTGGGAGACTTGGACTCCACCAGTGCCACGCAGTCCTTGGTAGTGGCCACTGGGACATTCCCCTCCCGATTTCCAGAATTATACATCACCCACATGGGTGAGAGGATCCCAGAGAAAGCGTGTTCTCTGCCCAGCGGCTCATTTCCTTAGGGGACATCCCCAGAGGTGCGTCCACCTCTGTTCCCACTCAGCCCACAGGTGACGGGAACCATCTGGTCTCCGCTAGCAACTAACCCTAACCTTAACCTAGCAACGTCCTCACTTGCTCTGATTTGGGAGACGACCCCACCTGCTCCTCCAGGCCTGTGGAGGGGCCTCGAGACTGCCTGTGGCCCAGGCAGGCTCGGCCTGGTCCCCCTGCTCTCACCCTCCAAGCCTTGAAAATGAAGCCTGTGGTGTCTGGGCACAAGGAAGTGGAGGCCAGGGGAGGGAGTGACAGGGGACACAGTGTTGAGGTGAGCCAGGGCGGGGCAGCAAGTCCAAGGGGTAGAGCAGAGGGCGGACGGCAGGCTGCGTGCCTTGCACACGCACTGCCTGGGAGCTCCGGCCCCTCCGTTGTCTGCCGCCGCTTTCTCAAGACAAGGGAAGAAAGAGCTGAACAGTCTTTGCAAAAGACACCTCGGGACTAGCCAAGGCCAAAATAGGGACTGTCTACCCCTTTCCAGAGACAGTCTGCCAGCGCTGGGGACAAAGGACTGCTGAGGACTTCCAAAGTCAGACACCAGGAAGCAGGGAAGAAAAATGGAACAGCATGAGAGAGGCAGGGAGGCTGAGGATTGGGCTGGAGGTGAAGTCCTGGGCTCCATCTTCCCCAGCTCTGTGAAAATCAGGCCTCCTCAGTGACAAAGCCAAGAGGGTGGAAGTCTGGCCTCAGTCCATCGCAGCCAAGCTCGGGCCTCACACCCTTCTTGTGTGTACACTTACAAACTTCCTGGGCTGCTGACCCCGCTGATCTGGAAGCCAGGTGCTCCTCTCACCCACGCCCCTCCTCTCCCAAAGCTGCACCCCTCCTGCCTGGCCCTCCCGCCCACCCACCGCAGATTCCCCCACTCCGGTCTGCAGGACCTTTTCCACCCATTGCCTACCGTGATACCGGTGGTTGCTGGAACTTGCCCCCGGGACCTGGTCCTCCGCCTGCCTCGCACCTGTAATTACTCAATAAACACTTTGATTTCAGAGGTGCCTCAGTCTCCAGAGGGTTGGTGTAACACAGGGTCCATCCAAAGAGGGCAGACTGGCCAGGGTTCTCGTCTCCAAGATGCACATGGAAACCCAGCCATTTCTATGACCAGGAGAGCAGGGGAGGTGAGCAGGACTGAGCCGGTGGCTGCCTTCACCTCCCAGCCCTGGCACTTCCTCAGTTGTGTCACCCTGCTATCTGTGAATGGGGGGTGGGACCCTCAGTTACTCTGTGGGGTGGTGATTATCTAACAAGGCGATGTCTCAGGGCTCCCAGAGCAATGCCAGCTGCAGGCACATGCCCTTGTCTGGGTTGATGTCTTGGTGTTTCGATGATGCAATTAAAAACACGACGATGGCAACTGTTGATGGACCAAAGACACTGTGTGGGCTGGGTGTGGTGGCCACCCCTGTACTCCCAGCGGTTTGGGAGGCAAGGAGGAGGCCCACAGGTTTGAGGCCAGCCTCGGCAACTTAGCAAGGAGGCTCTAAGGAACTTAGAGAGATCCTGCCTCAAAATAAAAAGTCTGAAGGATTGGGGATGTGGCTCGATGGTGAAGCACCCTGGTCTCACTCCCCAGTCCAAAAAGAGAAAGAGAAGAAAACCCCCGGGTGTCCTGTTTTGGAGTTTGGGTGTGCTTCATGTGCCAGCTGGTGACCTTGGGGACCTCCGTGTGCATTTCTAAGAAAGAGGTTGTTGTGGGATGCAGCCAGGGTCGCTGGCACTGCAGGTTAAAGGGCCCGGAGGATCAGCCACTTCCTTGGCCTCTTGCCACAGGTGGGGGTCGCAGGAAGGAGGGCTTGAGCTCGGATTCTGTGGTCAACTGCCACCTCCCCTCCCCCTACCAAGCGCACCCAGACCCCCGGCAGCTCCCACAGGGACTCCACCAGGCGCCACCTTAGGCTGATTCTTTCTTTGTTTCCTGCTGAGCTGGCCACTGCTGGCTCCCTGCCCTTCCCCCCGAGGCCATCTTCCGTACCCCTCGCAGTCCAGGGTTTGGTCAGTCCTTTGGTCTATGTCCCCTTCACTCTCATGTGTCTCCCTTGCTCTCCAGCTCTGCTGATTTTGCTTGTGTGTCTCCCAGGGAAAGTGGGCACCTCCTCCAGATGCCCCTCCCCGAGTTCCCTGCTGGGACGGGAGCCCATTGCTGCATCCCTCACTTCCTGTGGCCCCTCTAGGACCCTAGTCCAGCCACAAATGTCTCCCTGGGCTTTGGCCTGAGCACAGAGCCCCTAGACCCAGAGTCACCCGTGCTGGGGGTGGGAAGGACAACTTCTGGGGCCAGAGCCTCTTGGACTGTGGGGACTTGGATAGAACAGGGGGCACAGTGTGGTGTCAGCATTCAGAAACAAGAAACCCCAGCAACAGGCTGCTTCTCCCTCCACACCCGATGACAGGCATCGGCCGTTGGGCATCACTGTGCCCTTGGCCCCATGGACCCCACGAGGCAATCCCTCTCCCCCTCCTCGTCACGGCCCTCCAGCCCCGAGACCCCACCCTGTGAGGCCTGTGTGTCTGTGGGCATCGAGGCAGTGCTGGACCAATTGAAGATCAAGGCCATGAAGATGGGGTTCGAGTTCAACATCATGGTGGTGGGTGAGTGAGGGAGGGGCTCACAGAGGACCAGGGACAAGGACAAGACCCGGGCCTGGGGGTGTCGCCTCATCCCCCATCTCAGTGTCCCCATTCGTCAAGGAGCCTGGCCATTGTACCTCCCAGGAATGCTACCATGGAAAATCTGGGAAACAGTCACTGCAGATAAAGATTGCCCGCAAAGCCCCAACCAAGTGGGAAGGAGTGATTAAGGGGAGGCTCAGACTCCTGGACTTGGGACCCAGGTGCCATCTTGACTGGATGTCATGGGTGCTGACACTGCTGGGTTTCATTTGTGAAACTTGGTTGAACTGCCTGTCAGTGGATGGCTGAACAAGCAGAACTTGGCTTATTCACACAGTGGAATATTATTCAGTCATGAAAAAGAATACAGCACGAAAGCATGCTGCAGCATGGCTGAACATTGTTCTAAGGAGAAGCTACCAAGCACCAGAGGCTAGACACTGTATGATTCAGCATACATGGAAGATCCAGAGCAGGCAAAGCCGTAGGGACAGAGAGCAGATGCGTGGTGCCAGGGGCTGGAGGAGCGGGGAACGGGCACAGCCTTCCTTTTGGGGTGACAACAATGTCCAGGAACTAGAGAGGGCAGGGCTCACCTGACATCCTGAATGGATTTAATGCCACTTCTTATTTTATTTTTTGGTACTGAGGGTTGACACAGGGCTGCTCTCCCACTGAGCTACACACCCAGCCCCCACAGCCCTTTTTAAACAATTGTTACATCTTGCAAGGCGCAGGGGCCACACCTGTAATCCCAGAGGCTTGGGAGGCTGAGACAGGAGGATCACAAGTTCAAAGCCAGCCTCAGAAACAGCAAGGCACTAAGCAACTCAGTGAGACCCTGTCTCTACATAAAACACAGAATAGGGCTGAGGGTGTTGCCCAGTGGTCAGTGCCCCTGAGTTCAATCCCCTAGCACCCCTGTTCCCCAAAATTATTTTATGTTGAGACAGAGTCTCGCCAAGTTGCCCGGGCTGGCCTTGAACTTGCAGTCCTCTACCTCTTGAGTAATGCTGCTTCGCTCTGCACTTAAAAATAATGGTTATTTTTTCTACGTCAATTTTTTTTTTGGTACCGGAGATTGAACTCAGGGGCACTCGACCACTGAGCCCCATCCCCAGCCCTAGTTTGTGTTTTATGTAGAGACAGGGTCTCACTGAGTTGCTTAGTGCCTCGCGGTTGCTGAGGCTGGCTTTGAACTCGCGATCCTCCTGTCTCAGCCTCCCTAAGTGCTGGGATCGCAGGCGTGGCCACTGCGCCCAGCTTGCCATGTCAATTTTACTTCAATAAACAAAGGGGAGGAAAACGTCGAGCTGGACGCTTGCGACCGTGGGCACTTATCCGCATTTACATTCTGCCCAGAAAAGAGTTCCCTTTCTGAAAGATGTCACTCGGTGAAGAGTGTGAGGGGCTGCCTGAGGCCCTCACCATGACTGCGGTCCTCTGGCCACTCCCAGGGCAGAGTGGGCTGGGCAAGTCCACCATGGTGAACACCCTGTTCAAGTCCAAGGTGTGGAAGTCGAGCCTGCCAGGTGTGGGGACGCCCACGCCCCAGACGCTGCAGCTGCACTCGGTGACGCACGGTGAGTGAGCCCCCGCCGCCCCCCCCCCCCGCTGGGTGCGACCTCTCCCTCGCACTCTCCCCCACAGTCATCGAGGAGAAGGGCGTGAAGCTGAAGCTCACCGTGACCGACACGCCCGGCTTCGGGGACCAGATCAACAACGACAAGTGGTGGGTCCTGGGTGGGCGACCGCTGCTGCGCTCCTGCCCCCCCCCCGTGGGAGACACCCCAGCTATGGAGAGGCCCGGCCTGCCTCTGAGGGGCCTTCTCTGCCCAGCTGGGACCCCATCCTGGGCTACATCAACGAGCAGTACGAGCGGTACCTGCAGGAGGAGATCCTGATCACGCGGCAGCGCCACATCCCCGACACCCGGGTGCACTGCTGTGTGTACTTCGTGCCTCCGACTGGTCACTGGTGAGGTGGCTGGACCGGCCAGGGAGGGCCCCCCACCTAGGGCAAACATGAGGAGGAGGAGTTCCAGTATGGGCTTCAGGCTGGGTCCCCTCTCACTCATTCCCTATCCCTGCCACCACTATTACTGCCCTACCTGGGCAGCCTGAGGCCCCTGGACATTGAGTTCCTGCAGCGACTGTGCCGGACTGTGAATGTGGTGCCTGTGATTGCACGGGCTGACAGCCTGACCATTGAGGAGCGAGAGGCCTTCAGGACTAGGGTGATCTGGGTGCTCAAGGCAGGGCTGGGGTCAGTGTGGCAGAGGAAAGAGTGGGCTGAGGTCACCTGTGTTTGGTTGCAGATTCAGGAAGACCTGATTAATCACTGCATTGATGTGTACCCACAGAAGTGCTTCGATGAGGACATCAATGACAGGATCCTCAACAGCAAGATTCGGGTAAGAAGGCACAGGGGGCAGAATGTTGGTGGAAGTTGGGTTCCCTCTCTGCAACTCAGGGAAATGCACATGTACTTCTAGCAGATACAAATCTACATCCATCTACAAACTCAAAGTGAGCAAGAAATGGCTCACATCAGACAATACACAGGAAAGGAATAAATGTTGACAAATAACATCTCTAACAAGGAACTTGTATCCTGAGTGTATAAAGAACTCTCTCAACAACAAAAGCCCAAAGGGAAAGGGCTGGGTGTGGCTCAGTGGTAAAGTACTTTAGTTCAATTCCCAGCACTCAAAAAAAGAGTAGGCAGCCAGGCGCAGTGGTGCACACCTGTAATCCCAGCACTTAGGGAGGCTGAGACAGGAGAATCGCGAGTTCAAAGCCAGCCTCAGCAATGGCGAGGCGCTAAGCAACTCAGTGAGACCCTGTCTCTACATAAAACACAAACTAGGGCTGGGGATGTGGCTCAGTGGTCGAGTGCCCCTGAGTTCAATCCCCAGTACCAAAAAAAAAAATAAAATAAAAAAATAAAAATAAAAAAAAAACCAAACAAAAAGGGATCACATGGCTAGACAGGGGGGAAGAAAAAGCTGAGGAAGCCTAACTTCCTTTATAACAATCCTGCATGCACTTGCCTGTTTTAACCCTCCTGATAACCTCAGCAGGGCATTACTGTTGCTGTTTCACAGGTGAGAGGTTTAACGCTAGCAAGGTTACGTACTTATGCATATACGCGACACTATGGAGTATGGAGTATGTATGATATGTGTGCAGTATAATATATATCTTTGTATACATATATTGTACATTTGTTTTTATTTTTTGCAATGCTGGGGATGGAACCCTTGCACATGCCTAGCATGGTTCTGCCACTGGGCTACTGACCTACTGTGGCTATTAACAAGACAGTGTCCGAGGACTACTCTGCTAACCTCGAAGCATGCTGAATGCTTTGCGAACGTCCCTAAAGCCCCTGGCGATCCTGCTGGCGTCCTCACGCGCAGCGGAGGCAGCGCAGGCACGGCTTAGACTTTGGGTCTTGGACTCCCCAGAACATTCTGCTCCTTCCACTGTGTCCCTCCCACGGAGGACAGTGCCCAGCCCGCCCTGCCTCCTCCCCTCCCCTAGGAGCGGATCCCCTTCGCGGTGGTCGGGGCGGATCGAGAGCACCTGGTAAACGGGAGGTGCGTGCTGGGTCGGAAGACCAAGTGGGGCATCGTGGAAGGTCAGTGCAGGAACTGGGGAGTGGCAGTGGGGAGGGGGGCCCAGGGCTGGGCCTGCACCTTAGGGATCTGGGCCCTGGGTGGTGATGCCCACAGAGGAGCACACAGCTGAGGCATGTCCCTTTTTCCAGCTGGAAACCTCAGGCAAGCTGTCTGACTTGGCCTCAGTTTCCCCTAGTAAAATAGGCATCGTGGTGATTTCAGGACACTCAGGGCCAAGTCCCCACACAGCTAACAAGACAGCAATGGAGGGAGAAACACGGTGACAGAAACTGGGGGTGAGGGAGGGCCGGCTGAGCAGCAGGAGCGGGTGGCCTGCCTGCGACTTACCGTGTCATCACTAGAAGGATGTGTGCATCATTAGTGGCTAACACCACGCAGTGACGGTGGGCTCCCTGGCTCAACAGCCATTACAGCAGCCACCGTGCCAGGTCCCGGGACAGACAGTGGATGAATGAATGACTGAGAGGACCAAGGGAGGGCCGTGGGGTAAGACGGACACGTGGGGGGCGACAGCAGCCTCAGCACACTGCAGGGCTTGCTCAGTACTTGCTGCAGCCGGGCAGCCTCTGGAGTCACGTTCAGCCCTGTGTCTTGCAGTGGAGAATATGGCACACTGTGAGTTTCCTCTCCTGAGAGATCTGCTCATCCGGTGAGGCCTGGGAGGCTGGGAAGTGGGTGTGGGGCCACCGTGGCGGGGCTGACCTGCCTCCCATCGCCCAGCTCCCACCTCCAAGACCTGAAGGACATCACCCACAATGTCCACTACGAGAACTACCGTGTCATCAGACTCAACGAGAGCCACGTGTTGCCTCGTGGGCCAGGCTGGGTGAACTTGGCCCCAGCCTCTACCCAACAGCTGACCACCTCTGCATCCTTGAAGGTCCGCAGGCGGGTCCAAGAGGATCCCAAGGATGAGTTCTAAGCACTCGCAGGCTCTCTAGGTCCTCACACCCAGCCCCCAACACATACCTTTGGACTAGAGCATCTATTAAAGGTGGACATTGCTTATATGAGAAGCTGTGCTTTTGACAAAATGTGTTTTGAAAATGACTTCCTTTTTGAGGGGGAGGGGTACCAGGGTTGAATTCGGGTACTCGACCACTGAGCCACATCCCCAGCCCTATTTTGTATTTTATTTAGACACAGGGTCTCACTGAGTTGCTTAGTGCCTCGCTTTTGCTGAGGCTGGCTTTGAACTCGCGATCCTCCTGTCTCAGCCTCTCGAGCCACTGGGATTCCAGGTGTGTCCCACTGCGCCCACCTCGAAAATGACTTCTTTGAGCTAGCCTCAGACAAAAGTATGGTTCTGTTTTATTTTTTATTTTTTTATTTTTTTGTTTTAATAGCATGAGACCCAAGACCCAGGGTCCTCAGGAGGTCAACCCCATTGTTCTGAGCCAGAGCCCAGTTACAGATTGGGCTCTCCCGGTTGTCCTGATCTCTCACTCCTGCTCTAGGACTAGGCCATGAACACCTGACCACCACTCCCACCGTTGGTGGCCTGACCTTTGGCTGTCTTCCCCTGAGCCACTCTGAGTCATGTGGGCCCTGCCCTCCTCCTTTCCCTGCCCCAGCAGACCAATATGGAGAGCACATGGCTCCAAGCTTGGCGTCGGCCAAGTGGGTGTGAAAACTCCAGTGGGTAAGTACCTTGCTCTTCCTCTGCTTCAGGCTCTGCAGCTATACAATGGGGAGGGGGGGCAGGGGTGTCACTCTTTGTAGCATTGGTGTTCAGATCAAACTGAACAATTCCTGGAGTGCCTGCCACAATCTGGGGCACAATGGCGGTCAGATGGAACATCGGTCCTAAGCCTGTGCCCGTGAGCTGTGCTCTCCCAGGATCCTCCAAGAGGGACAGACTTTGCATGGTGAGGGCTGAAGTTAAGTCAGCATAGCTTGGCTCCTGCCTTCCCTATCAGGAGCCAGGGTGTGGTGACCCTCAGTAAGAAGGGTGAGCAGAGTATTATCCTAGCTACAGGTCACCTCCTCCACGAAGCCTTCCTTGACTTCCCCAGCCAATGCAGGCTGAGGTGTAGCTCAGTGGTAGAGCACCTGAGTCTCATCCCAGTACCTCCACACACCACCCCCCTTATAAATATGATAAACCTTTCCTTCAAGATTTTTTTTTTAAATATTTTTTTTTTTTTAGTTGTAGATAGACACAATGTCTTTATTTTACTGCTTTATATGTGGTGCTGAGGATCCAACCCAGGGCCTCACGCATGCGAGGCAAGCGCTCTACCGCTGAGCTATAGTCCCAGCCCAAGATTTTTGTTTTTAATCTCAGCATTTGGTCACAGTGATGGAGAAGTGACTCACACAATCTATAACAGACATCTTAGAGGTGGCGCATGGCTACACAGAGGATGAGGCACTGTCTCATGCCATAGCATGTTCCCCAGTCTGAGGTTAGCCTTAGGCGATATGGCAGTGGCTACAGTGTTTCGAAAGCGCACACCCTTTGGCTCAGCAAGTGCATTTCTAGGGATGGATATTACACTAGCCCCGTGTGGCTCAGCAAGTGCATTTCTAGGGATGGATATTACACTAGCCCCGTGAGCCTCCACGTCAGCACTGCTGACATTTGAGGCTGGACCATTCTTTGCTGTAGGAGACTCTCCTGTGCAGTGAAGGATGTTCAGCGGCATCTCTGTCCTTTACCCACCAGACGCCGGTAGCAACTCCCCCATTGTGACAACTAAAAATGGCCCGAACATTGCTGCATGTCCCCTGGGGTATACAGTATGTCCACTGATAGCTGTGCACATGTGTACAGAGTATCCTACCAAGGTATCCAGTGTAGCAAAGGACGGGGAACAATGTACCTGTCCACCAGGACATCCATACCACCATATTAGTTTCCTACGGCTGCTGTAACAAATGACCGCATACTAAAGGCTTGTCAGAAGTCTAAAATCGGTATCACTGGGCAGAAGGAGGGCTCATGCACTGATCTAGCCACTATGTTGCCCCTCTCTGACTCCATCTGCCTCTAACTTTTCTTCTCAGCAGCTTTCTTCTGTAGTCACGTTGGATTCCAGGAACAACAAGTCTGATTGATAAGCATCTTTATGACAAGGGACTGAAACTACCCCCAAGCAACAGTGGGTCTCAGCAGATTACCCCATGATGAGACTGTCCCCCTAACCAGAAGCAATTACCCCATGACGGAGCTGAGACTGCCCCTACCAAGCAGAAGCCATCGTTCCACGAAGGGGACAGAATGGCCCTCAAGCCGGTGACCTTCCCAAAGCTTCACAGAACTAGTCCTGAGATAACGCAGATGAGCCACTCTGCTAGCTAGGCAAGCCCCTGAGCCAAGCAAGCCCCCAACCCTTGCCTTTGTTCCTTTCTTCTTTAAAACCTCACAGTTTCTATCAGACACTGTAGACAGAGCTTTGGTCACTGGACCTCTGTCCGTTTTTCCCGCTGTGGCCTCACTGATTCCAGCTGCTTTCCTGCTCTTGGCCACTGCTTGTCTCTTTGATTGGCATACTGGGACAGGTGGAAGAGCCTGGTCTGCTGGGACCCCCAGAGCCAGGAGCTTTGCCCTAGGACTCTAGTAAAAGAGCCAAAATCACTGTCTGAGCAGGGCCCAGCTGCCCCTGGGGACTTCAGAGAATACAACTGCCTTTCTTTCCCAAGTTTCTAGCGCTCAGTTCCTCACTTGTGGTCTGTCTCTATTTTCAAAGCGAGCAGCTTGGCCCCTTGTTCCAAGGGTCACACTGCCTTCCCCTGGATCAAATCTCCTTCTGCTTCTCTCTTATAAAGACCCTTACACCAGGATAATCCAGAATAATCTTCCCATCTAAAATCCTGAATTCCAACACCCCTGCCAAATCCCTTTTGTCAAAGTAACATATTTATAATTCCAGAGCACTATAACACAGTAGTTCCAGGGGGCATCTTTTTTTTTTTTTAAACAAAATTATTTCCTTGAAAAGATGTTTTTTTTCTTGGAGCTACTTCCTAGTCCTCTCCCAGGCTTACCCTAATCTCTCTTTCCATCTTTAACATCCCTCTCTCTGGGTAGGGCAAATTCTAAAGGCCTCTGCAATGCCTCTCCTATCCTGTTTAAAAAGAAACCTGTTTATCTAAAAAGAAGATGAAACAGGCATGGTGTGGAGCATGCTATAATCCCATCTACTTGGGAGGCTAAGTCACAAGGATCACAAGTTCGAGGCTAACCAAGGCAATTTAGTGAGAAGCTGTCTCAATAATAAGGAGTCGGGAGCGATGGCGCACGCCTGTAATCCCAGCACTTAGCGAGGCTGAGACAGGAGGATCGCGAGTTCAAAGCCAGCCTCAGCAAGGGGGAGGCACTAAGTAACTCAGTGAGATCCTGTCTCTACATAAAACGCAAAATAGGGCTGGGGGGGCTGGGGGGGCTGGGGTTATGGCTCAGCGGTTGAGCGCTTGCCTCGCATACGTGAGGCACTGGGTTCGATCCTCAGCACCACATAAAATAAAATAAAGATATTATGTTCATCTACAACTAAACAAAATATATATATAAAAAAATAGGGCTGGGGATGTGGCTCGGTCTGAGTTCAGACAGAAAGATTTCCTCTATCTTTCTCGAAGCCGGCTTTGAAGAAAACCCGTTTTAACTTTGCCAACGTGCCTCCTGAGCTTTAGTGGAGGGCGACGAGAAGCCCATCTCTCCAGGTGTCAGTACCAAGTACCCTGTGGATGTCTCAACAGCGCAGAAAATAAGGCGGTCCTTTCAAAGCACGAGGTGTTCTGCAACCGTCCAGGCTAATCCGAGCAGGGCACCCTCAGGACCAGCAGGCACACTGCAGCAGAGACTGGGCCCTGCACGGGACCACAGCAGGTCACTGCCCTCCGGAGCTCGCATCCCTCCCAAACCCCGTGCCAGCACTGACCACAGATTATTTGTGCAAGTGTTCTGTCCACTGTCTCTCTCGCTGTGGTACGTGCTCCAGGAAAGCACGCAGCGCTCCCAGCCGGGCGACCTCGGCGCCTGCTAACGCTGGCAGGTGAGGGGACACCACGAGCAGCTTTTAAACGGGGGAACGGACGGAAGCCTGTGGACGACTACAACACCCTGGGCGGACACGGAGGCTCAGGGCGCGCACCGGCCGGCGCGTCCCCTCGGAGACAAAGGCACGGCCCCCGCCGCTGTGCGGCTTTCCTGCGGAGATCGCCCCAGCCTCGGCCTGGCGCGCACCGTCCTCGCGCGAGGCTTTGAGAAGGACGCGCGAGACAGGGAGGGCGGGTCCGGGCCGCGGGGAGGGGCGGAGCCGCGTCTGCGCAGGTTTCCGCGCCGAGGCCCCGCCCCGGAAGCGACGTGGGCGTGAGCCCGCACCTGCGCCTTTGAGGCAGGCGCGGGGCTGTTATTCCTGTGTGTGCCCATTCGAGGCCAGCCTCAGCGGTATAGGGAGACCCTGTCCTAAAAAGGGCTGGGGGTGTAGCAGTACAAAGGATACTATTGGGGG
This sequence comes from Xerus rutilus, assembly GCA_028644305.1. Lineage (NCBI taxonomy): Eukaryota > Metazoa > Chordata > Mammalia > Rodentia > Sciuridae > Xerus > Xerus rutilus. The sequence goes on from CM053415.1 coordinate 31,819,324, forward strand.
AGGAAAGGCACGTCCCAGTTGACCTGGGAGACCTTTATTGCCAGGTTTCTTCCTCCTCCTCTTTTTTATTTTGTTTTGAGATGGGGTCTTGCTGTTTTGCCCAGGCTGGTCTTGAACTCCTGGGTTTAGGTGTTCCTCTGACTCAGCCTCCTGAGTAGCTGAGACAGCGGGTGCTTCTGCCCTTCTTTTCCAACCTTATTTTGAGCAACTTTTGCTCTTGGAAATGAGGACACCAAAGAGTACTTCCTACTTCGTTTTCTGGGGGGTGAAGGGGAAGTACTAGAGATTGAACTCAGGGACACTCGACCACTGAGCCACATCCCCAGCCCTGTTTTTGTGTTTTATGTAGAGACAGGGTCTCACTGAGTTGCTTAGCGCCTCGCCATTGCTGAGACTGGCTTTGAACTCCCGATCCTCCTGTCTCAGCCTCCCTAAATGCTGGGATTACAGGCGTGCACCACCGCGCCCGGCTCGTTTTATATTTTATTTAGAGACAGGGTCTCACTGAGTTGCTGAGCGCCTCACCGATGCTGAGGCTGGCTTTGAACTCGTGATCCTCCTGCCTCAGCCTCCCTAAGTGCTACGATTACAGGCTTGCGTCACCGTGCCCAGCTCCTGAGGCTAGCTGTGAACTCGCGATCCTCCTGTCTCAGTCTCCAGAGCCGCTGGGTCTACTTTTATTTTTCTCTGTACAGTTGGACCTGCTGGCTCTTTGATCCTTTAATGAATCAGCTCAGTGCTTGTCCTGGCCTGTGTGTTCTGTGCACCTGCTCTCTATAGAACACAGCTACCTGGTTTCTGGATTTTTTTTTTTTTCCTTTTAGACCAGTTGGGAAGGCTCTTGGGGGAACATGGAACCAACTAGAGGTGTCCAGGCCTTCCTACCAAGAGCTGGCAGAGCCCACCTTCCTCCCACACAGTCCCCAGGCCCTGCCTCATTTCTTTCACGTCTGGGCCAGTGCTGCAGGGTCTGCCCTCTTCCTGGCCACAGCTGGTCCTTCCCTCAACCTGTGCCACACCTTGGTGGCTTCGCACAGGGAGCTCCCTCTTCTCCCACTGTTGGGGTCACCTCCTGCTTTTTGTGTCTCTAGCTTTTATCCAAGGATCATGTAGATAGGAAGTTTCAAGTTCCAGGTGGCTGTGCTGTGGGGTCGGACTTCCATGACTCTCCTTTTATGGGTGGGGAAACAGGCCTGGAGAGTGAGATATCTTGCTCCGGGGGCAGGTGGCAGAGCTGGCTTAGACACAAATCTGAACTCCCACCACCTCTTCCTCCAGCTTGTCCTGTCAGTAATTCACAGGCAGAGTTGAACTTGAAACACTTTATTTTCAAATACTGTGAGACCTTCTAAACCTAGTGGCATTAAAAGGGAGAAAATAAGGCTAGAGAAAAATAATTGCCTTTGCTCTTGACAGCCAAGTGGCTGCAGTGGAGGCTGCCTGGCTATCTGGAGGCCACACTACCCAATGTCTGGGCCTTATCCCAGAGCCAAGGGGGAGGGGCCTGGCCCAGGCCTTGCTGGAGAGGCTTCCTATGGCCTTGGTGGAGGCCTGCTTGGCATTTGGCTTCTAATGGAAATGCCCCTCATGGTTGGGGGTGGGAGCTGGTGGTGGGCGTCCAGTGACCAGATCAGTTGGTGTCTGGAGAGCAGGAGTTTGTGGCCCTGGTCGTGGCTGCCTGTAGCTGGTGTCTGTGAACTTCCTGTGGCCTAGCTCTTGGCCTGGCTCAGGGCTTGATACAAAGGGAAACTCGCATACCCTCTGTTGTGGTACCTGGCAGAAACCCCCAGTTTGAATGCTGGGACATTTACCCAGATGCCAAGTGCCAGCTTTGCCTCCTGAGCCATGGCATGGAGGGACCCGACTGACACAGTTTCTCTGCCCTTCCACAGGGCAGGCAGGGGCCCTGGGTCCTTGTCCTGGGTACAAGTCGGCAAGAGGTCAAAGGTACAATAGATCAGGGCCTAGAAAGCAGTTACTAAAGGACGTTAAGATGGAGAGTTGGGGGAAAAGCTTGCAGAGTAACAGGATGGGGGACCAGGCCCCAGCAGGGGACCAGCTGGACCCTGCTTGCTGGTTATCGATGTGGGTAGGCACTGTTCCATTTCAGTGTTCTGTTCAGGTTCACCTTTAGTTTGGAAGGATCCTGGAGCCTATGTGTGCTTTTTTATCTTTGGTAGAGGAAAAAGAAAAAGCAAATTTCAATCGTTACCTTTTTTCAAAAACAATATTAAGCCTGCATGTGTGTGAGTTTGTACAAACTGTGTTAATTTAGGTTAATTTGAAATAGCAAGTATTCAGGGACCCAAAAAAAAGGCTGAAGTCTCTTTCAACTCTGAAATTATATAAATGTTTTACTTAGTCTTTAAAAAGAACTTGTAAAATGGAAATGATAGATGCTTGGTAAAGGAAAAAAGATCCTTGCAGTCCCACTGAGAACCACACAGAGTCATGCTGTTTCCTTCTTGGCTCTGCAGAAGCTGGGGCTCACTGGGTTTCCCAGAATTACTGTCACACTTCATATACAAATCTATCTTTGAATCTTTGCTGTGTGCATGAAAAATGTCATGACATTAGAGGCTGGGGGAGTCCACAGTGAGGGTCCCTGCCCCACAAAGCTACCTGCTAATGGACACATGTGGACAGCAAGGGCCCACCAGTGCATGGAACCAGACCATCCCAGTCTGCTCCTCAGATCCCATTACCTGAAGTACCTATAGTTGGCCTAGAGGAGGCACCAGGACCTCGCCAGCTGACTCTGGCTCAAGAGGGTCACCTAGGGCCCTGGGATGTCCTCCCTGGAGTCTGTCCTGGGTGCTCTGCCCCTTGGTGCTGGGTTTCATTTGTTCCTTCCTCTTAGATGCATCTTCAAGGGCTTTCTGGCCACCTGGCCCCTCCCTGGCAGGCAGCTGGGGCAGAGCTGTTCCCTTCCGAAATGCCCTCAGCTGCTGGAGAAGCTGACTCTTGCCAGTACAGCTCCTGCAATGCAGTAAAATCAACCTCAGTCAGTGCTACTGAGGCTGGTCCTCTCGACACTGGAACTGGGACAAAGCAGGAAGCTTTAAGTTTAGGACATGTTCAGGCAATCTCTGATGATGTCTGGCATCCTGTTGGGAATGATGGACACTTGTGGCTTCCCTTTCTCTGCTGGGTGCACACAGGAAGACCTTACCATGTGGAGATAGGGTTTGGCCCCATCAGTGGCTCTGGACACCCCCAGAGGCTTCCCACCCAATGTTACCACCTGTCCTGTCTGTGACATTCTTATGGAAGAAGCTTTCTAGAGGAATGCACTACTTCATGCTAGACAGGGTCTTGCTAAGTTGCCCAGACTGGCCTTGAACTTGAGATCCTCTTGCCTCAGTCTCCAGAGTAGCTGAGATTATATGTGTGCATGTTCTTGATGTCTTTAAAGCCTGGACCAACAAAATATCTGCTATTGCTGGGCGCGGTGGCGCATGCCTGTAACCCCAGCACTTAGGGAGGCTGAGACAGGAAAACCGCGAGTTTAAAGCCAGCCTCAGCATTGACAGCAAAGCCTTGTCAGGGGGCTGTGGGGGGCTGCACCTCCAGCTCTGCAGTTTGGGTGCATATGATGTCACAGGCTTCTGGCAGGAGGCCTGTTCAGTGCCTCTCGCCCCCAGTGCTCTCCCTGTGGTGCCTAGCCACCTCCTGGGGGAGCTGCATGAGGCCCTGATGTGGCCAGATGACACAGCACGTCATTCCCATTTGCCCATGATCACAGGGTGGGGCCTCCCTCACATCCCTGTAGACACTGCACTTTTTGATTCACCAGCCATCACTTCACACCATCCCTACCTTTCTCTCTACTCCTGCTGCTATGAGTGGCAGGGATCAAGATCAATCTGGGGAGCTATTTTTCAGATAGAAAATGTACAAAGTCTACTCAAGAGGGAGCTAGGGTATCCTCAGTGACGTCCCAGGCCCAGCAGGCCAGGCTGAGGTGTGTGTTGAGTCTAGCTGGGCTCTCCCTGGCTTCCTCCCCAGGCCCTGCATCCTCCCTGCCCTTACATGTGGGCCCGTAGGGTACAGGCAGTGAGCTGAAGTCCGTTATTCCAGGTCAACAGACCTGTACTTCACCAGGCAGTGCAGGGTCCCTGTGTGGTTACCGTAGGTCCTGGGAGATAGCAGCTGCCTGCTGTGCTGGGTTCTGCTGGGCTTCCAGAGCTGCTGTCTCTGCTACATCCTCCTCGCTGTCAGAGGAGCTGTGGCTGGAGCTGGGGAGGAGAGGAAATGCATTCTCTGGGTGTGTCCCAGTGCACTCTGGCAGGCCTGGTCCCTACCAGAGACTTGAAGTGCTCCTCTGGGGACTCAAGGCAGCCAAAGTGCAATAGCCAAACTGAAAGGTGCAGGTGATGTACTCCAGCCTAGATGAAGTTTGCCCTCTGCCCCTTTCTTCCCTCCCTACAGGAGGCCAAGGCCAGGTGGGACTGGCCAGGCCCATTGCTGGCGAAAAGCACTTCCCAACCCAGCCACTTTCCAAGCTTTTTGAAGTTCTCCGTTTCTTCCCAGCAGGAACTGCCAGAAGCCTCATGAAGCCAACATGCTACTCTGCAAAATGGAGTCTGCTGCAAGGCTGTCACTGTACCTTCCTGGGGACTGCTGGTCAGGTGGCTCTGGAGGCTCTGCCTGTCGCAGATCTATGAAGATGGTGGGAGGCTCCGTCTTCAGCCTCATGCTGTCGGCCAGCTTCTGGCCTGGCTCAGCCTGGAAGCCTGGCTTCATTGAAGCACATCTGTGACAGAGAAAGGCAGGGTGGCTGAGTCCTTTCTCAGGGATTACTGCAACTTTGGGGCTTGTCCAGTCACACCACTCATGGCAGCCACTGGACGTGTGCCTACAGGGTGAAGATGGGCACTTCCAGTCCCTTTGCTCTTTCATTTCTGTCATTCTCCACAGGCCCCTTTAAGCAAGGCCCGTGCTGCCAACTGCAGTTGGCACGAATAAAATATCACGAGTCCATGTTGTCCAGCGTGGGGTCACTTAACCACGGGTTGCTGTCCAGCGTGGGGTCGCTTAACCACAAGCTGCTGTTCAGAGTTTTGTAGTTTGGGGGATGGAACCCAGGGCCTCACACGTGCTACCTTCCTAGCCCTTTTTATTTTTTATTTTGAGACAGGGTCTTGTTGAATTCATGAGGCTGACCTCAAACTTGCAATCCCCCTGCCTCAGCCTCCTGAGTAGCTGGGATTTCAGATATGTGTCATGTACTTAGCTGTTTACATTTAAACTAATTAAATTCAAGTGAATATGTAAGATAAAAAATTCAGTTCTCCAGTCACCCTAGCCACATTTCAAGTGCTAAAGAGCCACATGTGGCCAGTGGCTACCACACTGGATAGTGAGGTCTAGCCATATTGACACTTTTGCTTGCCCGGCAGAGAAACCTACAACTGGGTCAGGAGGAAAGGGGGATTCGTCAGCTCCCAGACTGCTGAACAGGTGCAATAATCAATGTGTGAGAAGGGCAGGGTACAGCTGGGCCTTGGGGGACCTCAGAGCTGTCTTCACCTCTGCCTTTCCATTGTCACTCTCGGTCACTGCAGTTTGCCATTTCTATGTGGCATCACAGGTGGCCTTCCAATGTTACTGATACACAGATGGGAAGACCGCAGGGAAGGGTCTGATTGGCTTTGCTGACCACAGGCCAAGGGCTGGACTAATCAACTGTGGCAGAGGGACAGGATCATATGATGACCTTCCTACTCCTAGGGAGGCCATGGGGATAGTGAAGGGAGGGTCTCCCTAGGGTTTGGGGAAAGAGCAGGGTAAATGGCCTAGGAGAGGTAGCCTTCCTGAGTCTCAGTTCCCATCTAAAGTGAGGCTATTGGGGCCCCTGCCTGATTGGATTCTTGCAATAGAATAAGACAGTGCACAGGAAGCAGCCCATGCACAAAAGACCCGGTTTATACTCCCTGATCATGGGCCAGCTCTAAAGAGCCGACAGGGGCTGGCTGCAGGGCACACACCTGCAATCCCAGCAGCTCATGAGGCTGAGGCAGGAGGATCACAGTTTGAGGCCTTGTCTCAAAAAAAGGGCTGGAGGAATAGCTCAATGATAAAGCAACCCTAGGTTCAATCCCAGTAGCCAAAACAAAAAAACGACGGGTTATGACCAGCAAGAAACCCTACCTGCTCCTGGCCTTCTGCTCCTCTGTGTCTTTGGGTATCTCAGCAGGCAGCTTCTGGGCAGCGGCAGAGACTCTAGACTGTACGGCGCACAGGAGAGCCAGTTGTTCCAGGAGCCTGTCCTGGGAGCGTGGCGTGGTGTGGGCTGTGAATTGTCAGAGGAGAGGAGGCTGCTTAGTGGGGATTTAGTCCCCTTTGGCTTATAGACGCTTGAGACTGAGGACCCCTTGGGTTTCTTCCTGCATGTGTGCCTCAGTCTTGACCATAGTCCCCAGTGAGGCCTCCAGTGAGCTTAGCAGGGCTGAGGGGAGCAGCATCTTAGGGGCAGGGACCACTGCATTTGAGCCTCATGAAGTAGGGGCAACTAAATATTAGAAGTTTGTCACTCCCCAGCCACTGCATCATGGGTCATCATCATAAATGACTGCCCATGTGTGCTTTATAAAATAGCAAATGGAACCATCTTATAGATTTCTTTCAACTCCATTTTCATTTTGCCTTACAGATTACATTCTTCCTACATTAGTAGGGATTTACTTCATTAAGCAGCAGAGCACTCTGGTGTAACTAGCTCAGCTACACTGCTATTGCATATGGGTGTTTCCAAGTTTTACGGAGCCCTGTAACAAATATCCTTGAATAGGAGAGATTTTCAAAATGGAATAGCTTACTCAATGGATGTGTGCCTTTAAAATAGACTAGATAGCCGGGCGCAGTGGCTCACGCTTGTAATCCCAGCACTTAGGGAGGCTGAGACAGGAGAATGCGAGTGCAAAGCCAGCCTCAGCAAGGGCGAGGCGCTAAGCAACTCAGTGAGACCCTGTCTCTACATAAAACACAAAATAGGGCTGGGGGTGTGGCTCAGTGGTCGAGTGCCCCTGAGTTCAATCCCCGGTACTAAAAAAAAATAAAAATAAAAAAATAAAATAAAATAGACTAGATTCAGTTGGGCACTGTGGCACATGCCTGTAATCCCAGCTGGCTGAGAGGCTGAGGCAGAAAGATCACAAGTTTGAGGCCAGCCTGGACAACCTAGCAAGACCCTGTCTCAAAAAGGGCTGGGGATAAGCCGGGCATGGTGGCACAAAACCTGTAATCCCAGTACTTAGGGAGGCTGAGACAGGAGAATCGCGAGTTCAAAGCCAGCCTCAGCAACAGCAAGGCGCTAAGCAACTCAGTGAGACCCTGTCTCTACATAAAACACAAAATAGGGCTGGGGATGTGGCTCAGTGGTCGAGTGCCCCTGAGTTCAATCTCTAGTACCCCCCCCCCCCAACAAAAGGGCTGGGGATGTAGTTCAGTGGTAGAGAGCACATGACTTGAACACCCAGTACCACAAGGAATAAATGAATAAGTAAATGCATAAAACAGGCTAGATTCTGTACACTGCCCTCCAGAGGGCACAAATTACACAAACACCCCATCTTATAGGAGGGTTTCTCCACATTCTGCATAAAAGGTGTGAATTACAAGCTGTGTGAAAACAGCACAGAGCCTGTGGGTATAATGGAGACTTTGATTTGAACAGAGGTGAGAAACCTGGCACCTGCCTCTACTCACTGTTTGGGCCCAAGAGGCTGGGGAGCTTTTGTGCTATTTGCAGAACTTCCCAGAGCAAGGCCACCAGTGCTGTGACAAGGATGACATCCTTAGCCTTCCCTGTAAGCAGAAGTGTAAGAGGAGCTGACTGGAGGACTAAGAGGCAGGGTTGGGACTGGGGACATGGCTCAGTGGCAGAGTGCTTGCCTGACACACGCAGGGCCCTGGCTTCAGTCTCCAGCAACACACACACGCATGCACACGCACACAAGGCAAGACCAGCTTTCCCCCAAGAAGAGAGAAAGGAAGTGGGGGGAGAAGGAAGGAAGCTGGTGTGGGTCATGGGGCAGGGGCCAAGTATGAAGGTCCCTTTTGTGTCCCCAGGGCCTGGACATGCCTGACACAAAGCAGGAAGCCATATATATGTTCATTCAATGAATGATGAATGAAGACTTATAAGGACTGACACCCTGAATGTTCAGGCTAAGCAAGCACAGTGCACGCAGGGCTGACTGTGCCCAGCCTGCAGTCCTCTGTCACTCAGACACCTGGAAGGAGGGCTTGTGAGGGTTCACTGGGGCTCTGACGAAGTTCAAGGTCAGACCTTGGCTTTGCTGGAGGTCAGCTGCCCACCATGCGTTTCTGGGTGCACTGTTTCCCTGCTTGTCTTCTCGCCCTGGCAGATTCTGAAGGATGTGATCCAAATCCCACTCTTCAAGTTGCTGAAATAATGAAGCCAGTGGTTCTTAGGCTGCTCAGGGTCCCAGGGGCAGCAGCTCCTGCCCACAGCTGCTACTACCAGTGCAGGTTGTCATGAGACATTGTAGGGTAGAAACGGGCTAACTTGCATGCCAGCGTTTGCTAATGGCCACACTCTCCCTGTGACTGATTAGAGATTAAATCCCTTAAGATGGGACCTGCAGGGCTGGGATTGTAGCTCAGTGGTAGAGCGCTTGCCTTGCATGTGTGTGGCACTGGGTTCGATCCTCAGCACCACATAAAAATAAATACGTAAGATAAAGATATTGTGTCCATCTATAACTAAAAAATATTTTTTAAAAAAAGATGGTACCTGCAGGGCTGGGGTTGTAGCTCAGTGGTGGAGTGCTTGCTTAGCATGTGTGAGGCACTATGTTCGATCCTCAGCACTGCATATAAATAAATAAAATAACGGTCCATTGACAACTAAATATTTTTTAAAAAGATAGGACCTGCATTCCTCAATGCTTCCTCTTAAACCTTGTTTGGATCAATAGTTCTGCTTTTGACACACAGATGTTTGACCTCAGGGAAACCCTGTGTCATTTTATTTCCTTTATTTTATATATATATATATATATATATTTTATATATATATATTTTCTTTATTTTATGTATATATATATATATTTTTTTTTGAACTGGGGATTGAACTCAGAGGCGCTTGACCACTGAGCCACATCCCCAGCCCTATTTTGTGTTTTATATACAGGGTCTCACTGAGTTGCTTAGCACCTCGCCATTGCTGAGGCTGGCTTTGAACTTGTGATTCTCCTGTCTCAGCCTCCCTAAGTGCTGGGATTACAGACATGCGCCACCGCATCCGGCTTATTTATTTTTTTATTTTAAAACCGTTTAGGTTTAGAAAGGGTCAAGATGTTTGGAGGTTTAAAAAGTTTTTCTCTTTTGCCTACCACATGCCTATATTCTCAGCTACTTGGGATGCTGAAGCAGGAAGATCACCAAGTTCAAGGCCAGCTTGAGCAAATTAGACTCCATCTTGAAACAAAATTTAAAAAGGACTCTGATGTAGCTCAGTGGTAGAGTGCTTGCCTAGCATGTGCTAGGCCCAGAACTGAAGGGGGGAAAAGAAAAAAAAATGTTGCTCCAACTGCAGAACTTGGTCAAGAGGGTTTTGAGGACAGGGAATGACAGAGGGAGGAAGTTAGCCTAGAATTAATTTTGTGTGGTGTTGAGGTGGAACCCAGGGCTTCATGCACACTAGGCTCTCCCATTGAGCTCCAGCTGTAGCCAAGATGAATGTTTATTACACATGACCTTGCTTCTTGGAGTCCTGTAGGTGAGGACAAATAAGTTGCTAGGGATGAGCAAAAGGGAAGGATAGTTTATTCAGCAGTGAAGAAGCCCTCTGTGTGTACCTTGCTGCCAGTTTCCTCTGAGTTATTAAGAAAATTATCTGAAATATGGAAACAGGGCAGAAAGAGGACTACAAAGCCTTCCCATGCCACGGCGGAGCGTTTTCTGGAGGTGACTCGTGTGCGCTTGGCTAGGACCCACCAACTTCATGACCTTGTCAAACTGGGAGAGTTGGTGGTTTCTTTTTTCTTTTTTTAAATATCTTTTTAGTTGTAGGCAGACACAATACCTTTATTTTTATTTTTATGTGGTGCTGAGGATCAAACTCAGTGCCTCATCGTGCGAGGTGAGCCTCTACTGCTGAGCCAGGACCCACTCCTGGGGGTTTCTCTTCCACCTGGTGGACAAGAGCACCCCAGGCTCACAGCTGTGCTGCTGAACCACCCTGTACTTGCTGCATCAATCTCTTCCCCATTTTCCATTCTTTTCCCCAGCTTTTCATGGAATCTGTTACTCCTAATCCTGTGAAACTGGCTTTGTCACCCTGCTGGTTTTCTCATTCATGCACCAAATCCGAGTTGAATAGGTGCTTCTGTTATATGAGAGTGTGGGCTTCCCGTTGGGAGGATTCTGCTTTGACAGTGTCTGGTTCTGCATTTTACAAAAAGCTGTGCACATTTAGATCCTGTGCTTGGGATCAGCATTGTGGTTCCAGCCCCAGTGTGCTGGGGAGGTGTCCACACTGCAGGGGACAGGCTACAGGGAGGGCTGGGCAGTGGAGATGCCTACCTGGAGCGAGAGCACCAGTTGTCCTTCCTGAGGCCCCTCTGATGGTGCCTCTGACCTGTGGCCTGGCTCAGTAGACTGACCTTGGTCACTGCAAGCTGGGTCCCGGGCATCCCAGGTTACTTTGTGGAGCATTTCCTTCTCTATCATCTTCCTCCTTTCCCTGCGGAGGGCTCTGCGCTTTGCAGAGTCTTGCCAGGCAGCACTCAAAGGCTCTATCCTCACCTCTCCTTCAGGGGATAGGGTGGCTTCTCCCTCTGAGTCCCAGGGAGGACTCTGGAATTGTTTGGTGTTGAAGGACAGGGTCCCAAGGTCACCTTCCAGCAACAGAGGAGTCTCTTCTGCCATCTGAAGGAAAGTACTGGTCTTAGCACAGTTCTCAAGAGACCCGTCTTCCTGAGAAGCCAGGCCCAGTGTCCTTGCATTCTGGCCACTCCCAGATTTGGTAGCAAGGCCCATATCAGAACTGGCTATCAAGAAAACATGCATCCTCTGCAAAAACACACTTCAGGGAAATTTTGTTTCATGGTAAAATATACATAACATACAATTTTCTATGTTAACCATTTAAGTGCACACTCACTGGTTTGCATAACACCCACAAAGCTGTACACCCATCATCACTGTTTCCAAAATTCGGTTGTTGCGCCAAACAGAAACACTGTACCCAGTAGCAATCACTCCCCATCCCCCCACAAGAAGAAAAATTGCACAGAAGAGTTGACAAAGTGACTCTAGAAACAAAGAAACACAAAGTAATCATGTGGAAACTGCCACTGGAACCCCAAGTACTAGACCCCCTGGAACTTCTCCCATAGGGAGTTATTTCAGACCTGCTTCTCAGCATGGCTGGGCTGGGGAGTGATGGTTCTTGTGATGGGTCAGATGATCTGGTCCACTCTGGTGCACCCCATTTGCCTGGTGAATGATGCTGGGCAGAACTGAGGTGAGGGAGGTCAAGCTAGAGTGAAGCACCTCCTGGATCCTTTCTCCCACACCCCAGCCCAACCATTTTGGAAGCAGATTAAGGCATCTACTGTGTTTTCACTGGAAACAGGATATTTAACCACAACTACACCAAGAAGGGTCAAACTGGTCTGGCTGGTGGAGGCTGCCCAGGGATGAAAGCAAATGGCTCTCCTGGTGAAGGCAGCATTTAAGTTTACGCATTAAGACATTAGGCTTTGGGGTTAGGGGTGTAGCTCAGTGGTAGAGTGCTTGCCTGGCACATATGAGGCACTGAGTTTGATCTCAGCACTGCATAAAAATAAATGTATTGTATTCATCAACACCTAACAAAAAATAAAAATAAAAAAAGATATTAGGGGGCCGGGGTTATGGCACAGTGGTAGCATGCTCACCTAGCACGCATGAGGCACTGGGTTTGATCCTCAGCACCACATAAAAATAAAATATTCTGTCCACCTACAACTAAAAAATAAATATTTTTTTAAAAAAAAAACCATTAGGTTTAGATAGAGTTCTTTGTCTTAGTTGGGGCTCCAGGAAGACAGATGGGAATTGGCTGTGCTGTTTGGCTATGACCACAACTAGGAAGCTTGAGACTGAGCTGTGGCCTTTTCTGATTGTGTCCTGGATCTTCCCCTGGCCTCCCTAGGGAAGGCAGCTTGTGCATTTGCTCAGCCATTTACAGAGCACCTTCTCCCCTCTTGCCTCTCACTGGAGAGTCTTTAGTAATTTAACCAATATTTAGGGAGCTCCCACTTGCTTGGTAGGTCTGTGCCAGGTGACTATGAAGCTAGATGGATTAGGAAGAGCTAATTATGACATGCAATTGTGGCAATGGACAGACAGTGCAGAGTGTCTTGATAGAAAACAGAGCAGGAGGGTCTAGAGGAAGGATAGGGGGCAAAATCAGATAGCAAATCAAATGTGCTAGCCACCCAGGGAAAGCTGAGAGCTGTAGACACACACACACACACACACACACACACACACACACATACACACACACTTCTGCCTGCAGGGCGTAGGCCTGTGTGTCCTACAGACCTCAAGTAGGGACGTTTCCGCCAGAGGAAACCAGGTCCTAGAGTCACTGTCACCAGCAGGGTCTTCAGCCAGCTCCTCAGCCAGGTCTGGAATCAGGACGGGCTGGTTTCGCTGGAAGATGAATGGCTCGTCCCCGCAGTCTGACTATGGACAGATGAAGGGGCTTTGATGCCCAGCCTGCCCAGGGGCATTCAAGAGATCCAGTTCTCTTTTAAAGGGTTGCCCTGTGCTACCTCTTGTGACTGATTTAGAAGTGGGCTTGGCAGCACTACCTCCAGGTGGTGTGATCTGGAGCTCCCTGTTCCGTGACATACCCTACATACTTAAGACCTTGCACACAGCAAGCGCTGCGTTTGTGCCTGGTGTTGAGTAACTTAGGGAGTCACTAAGAGCAGAGTCCTGTCCCTCTCCACCTTAAGCATCTCTCTCTCTTTTTGGTACCAGGGATTGAACTCAGGGGTACTCGACCACTGAGCCACATCCCCAGCCCTAGTTCGTGTTTTATGAAGAGACAGGGTCTCACTGAGTTCCTTAGAGCCTCGCTATTACTGAGTCTGGCTTTGAACTTGCGATTCTCCTGTCTCAGCCTCCCAAGGTGCTAGGATTACAGGCATGCGCCACCACTCCTGGCTCACCTTAACCATCTCTTAAACCAAGAGCCTTGGCTTGTCACCTCTAAGGGAGGTGGCTTGTATGCTCCCTCCACCTTACAGAGCCAGCCTTGAAGATGGGGTCAAAGGAATGGCAGATGTGAAAAGACTGGAGCAAGGAGGCTGGGACTGCTCCACCTCCTCCTGGGCCTCACTGTGCACTGGCTGATCCCTGAGGTCCCAGAAGATCTGACATGTCCATCCTTGCAGGTGCCCAGGCAGACACAAACCCTTCTAAAACCCTTGCCCTTGCTCTAAATTCCCAGTGCTGGCCTGTATGCTAAGAAGCTCTCTCCCAGTGTTTCCCCGGCAGGGTCCCTGTCCAGTCTTACACAGGTGTATATGACTACTGGTGCTGAGCATCTTCCAGGGCCATCTCAGTGACCCCAACCCACCACTGGAGAATCCCTCCAGGGGTTTACCACAATGCACTGGAAAGGTGACCACTCTCAGAGGTGGTGTTAGCCCCATCCCAGCCCAACAGAGAGCTAACAACACAGTAGCAGAATGAAAAGAGCAGGGCTTCAGCAGCAAGCCAACCTGGGTTCCAGGTGAGGGTCAAGAAGTGGCCTTGAGGATGCTGAGCACCAATATTCACCGATTCTGACAAATGCAGAAGGAAAGATAAAGAAGGAAATGGAAAAAAAGAAAGGAACTGAGGACCCAGAGAGCACCTTTAAGTAGGGCCAGTTTGAAAGTAAAGTGAAAACAAGTCTCCAAATTAGAGGGAGGTCTGCAGAGAGAGCTCCAAAGCTGTCTCTGATTGGCATTATGCCCTTCATGGGGAGAAAGGACAGTCAGCACCAGAAGAAAGCTCTTGCTTACCAAGGAAGAGTCTGAGTCCAAGGATGGGACCTGGTCTTTGGCAGCCTCAAGGATGGCATCCCAGGGGGAGCTTGGTGCAGTTGCCACACCTTTGTCTTTGGATGCCATGAGGGCCAGGCTCATGGGATTCCCCTTCTGTGTGCCATTATCCAAGGAGCCCTACAAAGCACACAGGGTGAGGTGGGGGAATCCCCCAGTCAAGGTCAATAGATCAGGAGGCTGACTTTCCAAAGCTTCCACCAGCTGCAGAACATGGAAACACTCAGAGATCTCTACCTCGCACCCTTTTTCCTCTGGTTCAGCAAGCCCCCCTTTTTTTTTTGTACTGGAGATTGAACTCAGGGGCACTCGACCACTGAGCCACACCCCCAGCCCTATTTTATGTTTTATGTAGAGTCTCACTGAGTTGCTTAGCGCCTCGCCGTTGCTGAGGCTGGCTTTGAACTGGCAATTCTCCTGTCTCAGCCTCCCTAAGTGCTGGGATTATAGGCTTGCACCACCGTGCCAGCTCAGCAAGCCCATTTACTGGTACCAGGGCCTTGTGTGTGCCTGCATGCCTGTGTGTGTGTACTAGCGTGAAGCCTGCAGATATATGTGTATCAGGTATAATGATGAATATATGTGAAAATGTACACATATACATACATGATATGTTTATTACGTGTGGACATATCCTCTATAACATAGATACTATTTTTTTAATTTATTTTTTAAATATCTTTTTAGTTGTCAATAGGGCCTTTATTTATCCATATGCGGTGCTGAGAATCAAACCCAGAGCCTCACACATGCTAGGCAAGCGCTCTACCAATGAGCTACAACCGCAGACCCTATTATTTCCATTTCATAAGCTCAGAGAGGTTAGTAAATGGCAAAGAGAATTTTAATCAAAATTTTAAAATTTGGGCTGGGGCTGTAGCTCAGTGGTACAGCGCTTGCCTGGCATGTGTGAGTCAATGGGTTCGATCCTCAGCACCACATATAAATAAGTAAATAAAATAAAGATACTGTGTCCATGTACAACTAAAAAAAATTTTTTAAAAATTTAAAAATTTTTGCTAGGTGGGCACAGTGGCACCTGCCTGTAATCCAAGCGGTTTGGGACACTGAGGCAGGAGGATCACAAGTTCCAAGTCAGCCTCAGTAATTTAGCGAGGGCCTAAGCAACTCAGCGAGACTGTCTCTAAATAAAATATAAAATAAGAGCTGGGCGTGGTGGCTCACGCCTGTAATCCCAGCACTTTGGGAAGCTGAGACAGGAGAATCACGAGTTCAAAACCAGCCTCAAGAATGGCAAGGTGCTAAGCAACTCGGTGAGACCCTGTCTCTACATAAAACACAAAATAGGGCTGGGAATGTGGCTCAGTGGTCGAGTACTCCTGAGTTCAATCCTCGGTGCCAAAAATAAAATAAAATATAAAATAGAGCTGGGGATGTGGCTCAGTGGTTAAGCACCCCTGGGTTCAATCCTCGTACAAAAAAAGTTTTAATGTTAGGGGTAATTTCAAGCCAAATTACTTTACGGCCTCTTATAAAAGAATACATTAGAGTTGTTTTGGAGTTCCCAACAGATTTGGTTTGGTGTTGCCCTTCAAACTGGCCCCTTACACCCACGCACTGATCAGCCTCTTTGTATCCTAGAACCTAAAAAAGGAGACCACCCAGTTCTTCAGGAGACAAGGAACTTTAGGAATGTGGTTGAAGGTCTGGAGAACCCCTGAGGCTAAGAAGCGGCTGCGCCCAAGAATTGGCCAGGGCAGCGGCAGGAGACTGGGCTGGGGGCTCCTGGCTTCGTCCGCGTCTGCAAGAGAGGGCAAGTGCTTGGTGTGTCCGAGCCGGGGCGGCAGAGCGGGGCGCTCCCGGTGCACGCCCCAGAGGGTGTTTCGGAGCTGGGGTTCTGCTCGGCCACGCGGGGCAGTGCACTTCCGGGACGAGTGGGCGCCGAGGGGAAGGGGCCCCCGGAGACTCGCGTTCTCCGCGCGGACAGGCAGGAGGGGGCGGGGCGTTACCGGCAGAGGTGAGTCGGAGGAGCGGAAAAGGCCCAACATGTTTCAGGGGAAGGTGGCAGGTGAAGGGCTCTGCGAAGACCGACCCAACCGTGCGGTCCGGTGTCGAAGTCCCGCTGTGTTTCAGGTGGTTCCGGGCGGCAGCCCGTTAGGCCCGCGAAGCGTCGGTTGCCACGGCGACTAGACGCCGTCGCCCCGCGGGGCCAGCCTTCGCCTTGCGACACTCTCTACCCGCCCCAGCCTGTTCGCGCATGTCTCAGCCACTCGCTTCAAGCCCGCCTGCGCCTGCCCTCCCGTCGCCCCGACCCAGCCTGCAGGACCCCGGCAGCCGTGCCGTAGCGCCGGCAGTCGGATAGCCACTGGGCGGAGCCCCGCGCCTCTGGGAGACCAACGGCGCCCCGCTTCCTGCCCTAGGATTGGCTCCCGGGCAGGCGGGGGGGCGGGGCGAGTCCACCGGAAAACTCGGAGGTCCCGGCATGCCCCGCGCGCTCCCGCGGCTACTTCCGGTGCTGGCTGGGCGCAGGGGCGGCGGTGCGTGAGGAGCGACTGGGGCCAGCACAGGTGGGTTCTGCGGCGGCACCGGCAACTTCGGGGCCTGGCGCTCGCGCGCGGCCGTGCGCTCGCCCGCGGGGGGCCTTGGTGGCGCGGAGCCTCGCTCTGAGGCACTGTGGAGCAGCCTCGCGCAGGGCGGCAGGGTTCGCGCGCATGCGGGAGGCGTGGAGCAACGCCAGGCCCGCGGACGCGCGCTGTCGCCGGGTAGACCTTGGGCTCCCCGACTGTCCTCCTCTCGTGGGCGTGGCAGCTCCAGCGTCAGGGTTTTTAGTTTAAATTCTTTATCTTGAAGGTAATAGCCGGGCGCGGTGGCTCAAGCCTGTAATCCCAGCACTTAGGGAGGCTGAGACAGGAGAATTGTGAGTTCAAAGCCAGCCTCAGCAATGGCGAGGTGCTAAGCAACTCAGTGAGACCCGTCTCTACATAAAACACAAAATAGGGCTGTGGATGTGGCTCAGTGGTCGAGTGCCCCTGAGTTCAATCCCCGGTACCAAAAAAAAAAAAAGAAAGAAAGTAATAGGTTTGAGCTCGAGTTGTACTTAGTAGTAGAGCGCCTGCCTAGCACACGTGAGGCACTCGGTTCTATCCTCAGCACCACATAAGAATAAAATAGAGGTATTGTGTTCATCTGTAACTGAGAAACGAAGGTGACAGATTTAAGTATTTTGCAAAACGGACAGGCTTGGAATGGGAGCGGAGGCCAGCGTGGTGCGCACTTGTCGTCCTGGCTCCTCTGGAGGCCGAATGGAGGGGGTCATTTGTTTGAGCTCAATAGTTCAAGGCCAATCTGGGCGAGACCCGTCTCAGACAAAAAAAAAAGAAGAAGAAGAAGAGGGAGAAAGAGAGAGTGAAAAGTAAAAGGTCTCAAAGACTAGGGTTGTAGCTTGGTGGTAGAATGCTAGCATGGTAGAGGCCTTGAGTGGTTTGATCCCCAACACTGCAAAAGAGGTCCCATCCCCAGTGCTTACTTCCTGAAGTTTTGAAATTGAGGTGCAAAAGACTTTCTAGCTGCATGCCGATATTCATGAGGATGTATTCCTTAATATTGGGGAGCTTTTGTTATGTGGTAGTGTGTGTAGTGTGTTAGATCTGTAGTTCCATGGCTAGTGAATTCTGCATAGGCTCCTGGAGACCTTGTTTGTTTCTCATTGTCTATCAGTGCTTGGCACTTTGGGGGTGTCAGATGTGAGTGTCCAATAGGGAGAGAACAGCCCCTAGCCTAGAGGAAGCTTTTTTAAAATTTTTTTGGTACTGGGGATTGAACTCAGGGGCACTCGACCACTGAGTTGCTTAGCGCCTCACTTATGCTGAGGCTGGCTTTGAACTTGTGATCCTCCTGCCTCAGTCTCCTGAAGCACTGACGCCACCACTCACCACCATTCTGGGCTGGAGGAAGCTTTTGAAGTAGAAGGAACACACCCCATAAGGCTGGTGGGATCTATTGGAAGGGGCCTTGAACTAGCACTCAGATTTTTGAGATTCTTGTCCAGGCTCTGTTGACTAGGTCTGTTCAGGATCAGGATTCTTTTTTTTCATTATTATTATTATTTTTTAGATGTTGATGGATCTTTATTCATTTATTTATTTGTGGTGCTGAGAGTTGAACCCACTGCCTCACACATGCTAGGCAAGTGCTGTACCACTGAGCCACAGCTCCAGCCCCAGGATCAGGATTCTTACTTGCCAAGCGAGGGGCCTGCATGATTTCATGCTGGCTGGTGTTAGGAGATGGTGGTTCCAGGAATCAGAACTCATTGCCCCATCACCTTCGCATACGCTCTTGTCAAGGGCATGCAGGGATCTTTGTACCCCAGATGGCTGGCTTGTTTGTTGTTTGTCACCAACTCTTAGAAGAAAGCTAGGATACTTGGGAGTATTGTTCAGTAGAAACTGAGACTCTAATGGCATCTGTGAACTGCCATTGTACTTTTAGGACATCTGAAGGTGATATGGCCACCTTTTATTCTTTTCTCCTTTTTCCACACTTGCTTTCTATAACTCTGGACCTAAGAACTTTACCAGGAAGCTAATGGTGTGGCATTGGTTTGAGTAGGATTCCCAGAATAAAGGACTCATTCATAATCACAGACTCTCATCCTGGCATGACTGGTAGTGGTCCATCTCAGGGAAAGTGTCATCCCATCAGTTTACCAGCCTGTCCGCCCTTATCTCTCCCACTTTCAGGGACACACAGGTAGATTCCTGTATGGTTAACATTTGTTAAACACTCCACTTACATGCTAGTTTCTGTGGTAGGTGCTCCCCCCTCCCTTTTTTAAAACATTTTTTAGTTGTAGGTAGACAGAATGTCTTTATTTTATTTTTATGTGGTGCTGAGGATCGAACCCAGTGCCTCACGCATGCCAGGCAAGCACGCTACCACTGCGCCATAACCCCAGCCCCCCCCCACTCTTTTTTAAATTTATACTTAAAATTCACCTAAGGAGAATTCATTTGGGGCTTCAGACCTGTAAGTTTTGATAAAAACATAGAATCATGTATCCACCACCACAGTCAAGGTACAGAACAGGTTCATTTCCCCCCAAATTCCTTCTTTTTTTTTTTTTTTAATTTTTTTTTAATTGTTGATGGATCTTTATTTTATTCATTTATTATTTATATGTGGTGCTGAGGATCAAACCCAGTGCCTCGTGCATGCTAGGCAAGCACTCTACCACTGAGCTACAGCCCCAGCCCCCCGAAATTCCTTCTTTCTTTGGGGTCCCTCGGCCACTGACTCTTGGTATCACTGATTTGGCCTCCAATTATTCAGTTTTGTTTTTTCTAGAATGTCCTGTAAATGGATCACATAAGAGGCAGCCTTAGGAGCTGCTGCTTCCATTTGGCATAATGCACCTGAGACCTGTGCATCAGCCGTTTGTTCCCTCAGTTTATGCTGTGAGCATTGCATTGTGTGGATGTGCCAAACAGTCTTCCATGTGATTTTACTTTTTTTTTTTTTTTTTGCTGCCAGGAATTGAACTCAGAGCACTTAACCACTGAGCCACATCCCCAGCCCTTTTTGTATTTTATTTGGAGACAAGGTCTCACTAAGTTGCTGAGGCTGGGTTTGAACTCAAGATCTTTCTGCCTCAGTCTCCTGAGCCATTGGGATTATAAGCATGCGCCACTGCACCCAGCTTCGTGTGATTTTAATAAAGCCCTTTGACATATATCCTGTACCCATGAGACAGTGAGGAATCAGGGACTGGAGATGCTACATACAGTACTAAATTTTGCTCTGCCTCCAACCAGGGTTCTTTTCCATCACTCCCAGGAGCTGATTGGGTCAAATGACCCAACTAGCTTTTTTTTTTAAATCTATTCAAGAGATTGTCAGGCTTTTTGGAGCTTGCTGGAGAATTTCTTTTCGACTCTGAGGCTTGTGAATCAAAAGAGAAAATACACAACAGTTAGCCTCATTTTCAGTCTGATAGGCTCACCAGCATCAACATTGGAGCTGCCATTTAGTGAAAGAAAACTAAGTCCTGGGGGTGGTCACCAGGGCCGTCGGCCTCTCGGGGCAGTGATGTGGCTGGCGGCCTGCTGCAGGTAGAAATATGACCAGCTGTTTCATTTTCTGGAATGACCCAGAAGACCTAACCCCTGGGCCTCCCTCCACAGCCATGTCCGAACTCAGTGATGAAGCCAGCGAGCCGGAGTTCCTGAACCGCAGCTTGTCCATGTGGCATGGGCTGGGCACACAGGTCAGCCGGGAGGAACTGGATGTCCCCTTGGATCTTCACACAGCTGCCTCTGTTGGCCAGTATGAGGTGGTGAAGGAGTGTGTGCAGCGGTAAGAGGTCTTGGAGAGTGTCCCTTTGCCTCCCAGTGGTCTCAGATCCCTCAGAGTGAGGCCTTGCACGTGGTGTAGACCTCTGGTCCTTGAGGGGCCAACCAGCCAGCCTTTGTCAGTGATGGCTTTGCCTGGAGCTGACAAAGAAGATAGTTTTGATTCTGATGAAGAAAAAGATGGTTTAAAAGTTTTATAGGCTTATAAACATTAATTTATAGTTTACCTCAATCAGAGTGATCTTAGGGTTTTCACTGAATGCAGAAATGCCCAAGTAAACAAGAATAAGATAGAAAGCAATGTTCTTTGGCCTTCTTTCCCCATTTTAATCCATGGGGCTCTCCTCTGCCCTTCTGCACAGAAGAGGAGAGAGGCCAGGCTTTTGGCTCCCCTTTGAGGATGGCCTGGCCTCACTGCATACAGATATTTCATCCTAGTAACACAGAAAACCCATTATAGGGCCTAGGGCTATGTCTTACTTGAGGCACAGTGTAATTCTTGAGGTGAGTTTTGGAAAAAGGTTTACTCCCTTAGGTTCCACCATACTTTATGCTGACTGTTGCCATTTCACATTTGGTGACTTGGTGAAGTAATGTCTGTTCATACCTCCTATGCCTTCTCCACAAGTCAGAGCAAAGCCTTGTGCAGCCCTAGGTCTTCTGCTCCCAAGTCATAGCCATCACTCAGAGATTGCTGGCCAAAGGATTTGTAGTATTCCTTTGCTGAGTGGCCTTCGGGGGTGTAGGTAGTTGGGTGTGCAGTCTGCAGGTCCCCTTGCAGGGTTGCAAAGACCTGTAATGATTCTCCTTTGGAAATCTCAAGCACTTAAATCTTTGAGTGTCCTGTTAAAAAGCATAGCCCAGAATGACTCCATAGAGGATGGGCGGGCCGGTGGTTGGACAGTATTTGTGCTGGCTGGTACTTCACACAAGCTGAGAGGGAGGCTTGCTCACCATATGCCCTGACTGAGGCCTGTAGGCAGTCGGCATCAGAGGAAGAAAAGGGGCCAAGGGGGAAGAATGAGATGCTTTGCAGGAGCAGCTTCATCTCTTGCCATGGAATTGCCCTTTAAAAAGAGAGGCATTGCTTGGATGGACAGGTCACTCAAGTCTGGCCGCAGAGCAGCTCCACGGGACTCTCCTGCAGGGCTGCCACTGCATTTCTACAGTGAGGGCCTTCCAGAATGGCTGCCTGGGCATGTGTCCCTCAGTCAGTACGTGATGCTAGTGAGTGGGAAGTAATCGCCAGGTGCAGCTTAGTGTGAGGATCACACATCATGTGGACCAATTGTGAGTTGTTCCCGCCACTGGAGGCAGCAGTGTGGAAGAGGCTGGGTGCAGTGGTGCACACCTGTTCTCCCAGCCATTCAGGAGACAGGAGGTTTGCAAGCTCCAGGATAGCCGGGGCAACTTGGCGACACCCTGTCTCAAAAATGAAAAAAAGAGGAGTGGCTGGGGATGTAGTTCAGAGGGGGAGGCTTGCCCAGCATGTGCAAGACCCTGGGTTCCGTGCCAGCACCACAAAGAGAAAAAAAGTTGTGGAAGGGGAAAGTCCCATGGGGTGTTAATAGTACATCTTGCTCCTGGGAGTGGGTGGTATTTTAAAATGTGACTCCCATTTCCTAGCTCAGAGTCTGGGCTGGTAAAGTCCACACTTTTTCTCCTATGGGAAAATGCGTTTTCAAAATGTTGGTGGAAAAAAGATAGGATTTTCTGGTCACAGATTTTTCACAAATGTTTCTGTAGGTTGAAGTGACAAAGTCAGTGGTCTTATTTGTTGTCTAAGTCCCTTTTTCCTCAAAGCCCATCTGCACCTAGCTCTGCACTGACAAACTGGTTATTAATTCACTGTTAACTGGTCAGGCAGTCTCAGCTTTAGCTGTATTGACAAATCAGACCTCTTGTCTTTGCTTTAGTTTCCTGAACACCACGGGTGTTTGTAGCCACCTGGCCTCCACCTTCTACATGCCACTAGCTCCTTCCCCAGTTATGATTCCAAAAATGACTCGACCTTGGTGAATGTCCCTTGGTTAAGTACCATCTGTCTAGCTGGTGGTATGAAAGAAGGTAATTAATGGTCTTGGGCTAGGTGGAGGGACAGGTGAGAATATGAAGTTAGACAAGGAAGAGAGTTGCTGAGGGCTTTGTAAAGGCGGGCATACATCCCCGACCCTGGGGATGTCTTGGGGCAGAGGACTTCTGCTACCAGACTGTCAGCTCATCCTGCCCGGCCTGGTCTGGCCACTGGCTCTGGTGAACCTCAGATGTGAGACGGCTGGGCGTGTCTAGCGTATCTTGCGTTTGTTTAGGAGAGAGTTAGATTTGAATAAGAAGAATGGTGGTGGCTGGACCCCGCTGATGTATGCCTCCTACATTGGACACGATACCATCGTGCACCTGCTGCTCGAGGCAGGGGTGAGTGTGAATGTGCCGACCCCAGAAGGGCAGACTCCACTGATGCTGGCCTCCAGCTGTGGCAACGAGAGCATCGCCTACTTTCTCCTCCAGGTGAGCTACGAGGGGGCAAAGGCCCAGAAACCCGAGGGGCTCCCAGGCTGCCCTGGCAGGACGTGAGGCACTGTAGGCCACAGTGTGCGTGCACACGTGTGTAATCACTTTCAATTCTTTCAGCTGACGGCCTGGAGGGCGCTGCTGTCTGCCCACCCACATGGGGAAATGGGCCATAACCCACACTCTGTTCTCTCGAAGCAAGGTGCAGAGCTGGAGATGAAAGACATTCATGGCTGGACTGCGCTCTTCCACTGTACCAGTGCCGGGCACCAGCAGATGGTCAAGTTCCTCCTGGATAGCGGAGCAAACGCCAACGTAAGGTGATTGCGGCATCTTTTTTTTTTTGGTACCGGGGATTGAACTCAGGGGCACTCGACCACTGAGCCACATCCCCAGCCCTATTTTGTTTTATGTAGAGACAGGGTCTCACTGAGTTGCTTAGCGCCTCGCCGTTGGTGAGGCTGGCTTTGAACTCGCGATTCCCCTGTCTCAGCCTCCCTAAGTACTGGGATGACAGGCTTGTGCCACCGCGCCCGGCTTGATTGCGGCATCTTAACTGAAGACGGGAGGGCTAGTCTCTTCTAACTCTAAGGAGGGCAGCCATAGAGGCAGCTAACCAGACATCAGGGCCACCCTGCCTTGGTGGGAGAGGTTAAGATGAAGGGCAGAATGATGGGTCTGCCCAGGTGTGGGACTTCACACTTACTTATCATGGGACGTTTGGTGCATCTTTCTAGGCTCCTGACCATTTTTTCTTTTTTGTGGTACAGGGGATTAAACCCTGGGATTTGTGCACGCTAGACAAGCACTTTACCGCTGAGTTACACCCCCAGCCCTTTATATTTTGAGACACGTTTGCATTAAGTTGCCCAAGCTGACCTTGAACTTGGCCATCTTCCTGCCTCAGCCTCCCAAGTTCCTGGGATGACAGGTGTGTGCCCCCAAGTCCAGCTGTGAATGGCATTTAAGTGGCACATTAAATGCTAATTTTTAGCTGGGCACACCTGTGGTCCCAGCAGCGCAGGAGGCTGAGGAGGAGGACCCAGCCCTTCCCTGGTGCTCTGCACACCTGTGGTTGCAGCAGCGCAGGAGGCTGAGGAGGAGGACCAACCCACCCCGGTGCTCTGCACAGCCCTCTGGCTGCTGCTGTCGTCCATCCTGAGACATACCATAATTTCTGATGACTCTAAGAAATAAAAAATGCACTAAAATTCAACTTGCCTATTGATTTTAAGATACATTCTGACTTTCGAGATGTTAAAAGGTGAAAAAAATGTGTTTTAGAATGGATGAGAAGCAGCATTTAGCATGTCTCCTGGCTTCCAGACCAGCAGGAAATGTGGGGTAAGAATGAGGACACACATTGGTGCTAAGCACAGGAAGGGCAGGTGGGTTATTAATAGGTGAGCCTTTTGAGCCATTCCATGAGGATATGGAATTCAGAAGATGGGATTTGGGCAGGTGAGAGGGAGACAGCTTTCTGAGGAATGAAGAGCAGGAGCTGCTTGCCAACCATGATTAAAGTGGGAGTTCAGGAGAAGTACAT
>CM053415.1:31843869-31857191 GCA_028644305.1 Xerus rutilus
TTGGTACTGGGGATTGAACTCAGGAGCACTTGACCACTGAGCCACATCCTCAGCCCTATTTTGTGTTTTATGTAGAGACAGGGTCTCACTGAGTTGTTTAGTGCCTCGCCGTTGCTGAGGCTGGCTTTGAACTCGCGATTCTCCTGTCTCAGCCTCCCTAAGTGCTGGGATTACAGGCTTGAGCCACCGCACCCGGCTAAAAAAACTTTTAAAAAAATAAAAAATAAACACAGGGTCTCACTAAGTACTCAGCGCCTCGCTAAATTGATGAGGCTGGCTTTGAGCTTGTGATCCTCCTGTCGCAGCCTCCTGAGCCGCTGGGATTACAGGCGTGCGCCAGTGTGCCAGGCCTCCAGTTTTTGTTTTGAGACAGAGTCTCACCAAATTGTTCAGGGCCTCACTAACTTGCTGAAGCTGACCTTGAACTTGTGATCCTCCTGCCTCAGCCCCTGAGTTACTGGGATCACAGGTGTGCACCATCATACTTAGCCATCTCGTTCTTTTTTTTTTTTTTTTTTTTTTTTAATATATTTTTAGTTGTAGATGGACACAAAGTCTTTATTTTATTGCTTTGTATGTGGTGCTGAGGATCGAACCCAGGGCCTCACGCATGCGAGGCAAGCACTCTACCGCTGAGCTACAGTCCCAGCCCCCCATCTCGTTCTTGAGCAAGTGTGTGCATGTGTGCCAGTGAGCACCAGAGGCTGCATGCGGGCAAGCATGCACCATGCTCTACCGTCAGGGGTCTGGGCTTGCTTCTGTCTTCAACAGGGGCGCTTTTGTGTGGAGAACGTATCTCTGCTAATCACCTGCCTGTGGCCCATCCTGCAGGGAGCCAGTATGTGGATTTACTCCTTTGATGGAAGCAGCTGCTGCTGGCCATGAGATAATCGTGCAGTATTTTCTGAATCACGTAAGTGCCTCAGTTTATTAGCTTATAATTTTGTCACAGCAAATGAAGAATCATCACTGAAATATGAACTATATCAGGATTTTCTTTTACATAGAAATAACTGTTCTTCATTTAGTCAGTTGATTTTCCTTGAACATCCATCGATGCCAAGTGTTGAATGGTGCCTTGGGCATTAGGGGTACAGTGGTGAGTTAAAATCAACACCTATTCCTGTAATGATTTTGAATATGCTCTTTAAATCTTAAGGGAAAATGTTTTTAAAATTGAATAGCACTCATAATTTTATCACTCGTAACTTTTTTTTTTTTTTTTTTTTTTAAATAAAGGTTGGGTAGATGATGGTTCTTTCTTTCTTTCTTTTTTATGTGGTGCTGAGGCTCGAACCCAGTGCCTCATGCATGCGAGACAAGCACTCTACCACTGAGCCACAACCCAATCCCCCCCCTTGTTTTTGGTTTTTTAGTACTGGGGATGGAATGGGGGTTGGGTGGACCCTTTACCACTGAGCTATATCTCCAGGCTATCCTCTTGCTTCAGTTTACTGAGTCAGCTGGATTACAGTCCTGCACCATCACACTTCACATTTTAAATTTAATACGTCCTAATAAAAAACCAAATTAGGACAAGGGATGTAGCTTAGTGGTAGAATAGTTGCTTAGCATGGGGAAGGCCCTAGAATTGATCTCCAGTCAGCCAAAAAAGAAAAACAAATTAAGAGACTGTTAAAAGATGGGCAAAGGATCTGAATTGACATCTCTCCAAAGAAGATATGCTTGTTAATGACTAATAAGCACATGAAAAAATGTTTGACATCAGTAGTCCTCATTAAACCTGTAAGATGTCTGTGATGAAGAAGGCAGTAACAGGAGTTGGGGTGTGGAGAGATGGGGCCCCCAGAGGCTGCTGAGCCACAGTCCCTGGAAAGCAGGCTGGCAGTTCCTCTTAACAGTAACACCTAGAGTTCACAAAGGCCGGGCCAGTTCTGCCCCAAGACACATACCCAAGAGAACTGAAACCTGCATCCGCACCGAAGCTCCTTTGGGGAATTCCTAGGGATATGGGACTGCCCATAGCAGTGTTACAGGAGCCCCAAAGTGGAAACCCTGATGTTTCATCATCTGCTTTTTTTCTCTCAGTGATGTTTTATGCACACCAGTCTGTGTCGCTGTACACTCCCACCTCCTGGGAATGGACAGGAGGTACTCTATTGTTTGCACTCATTCAGCTCACTGACCCCTCCCTGTAGGTTCTTTCTCGTTCTCATTTATGCTAAATATTACAGCAAAAATCCTGAATTTTAGTGTGTTTTCTTATTTATTCCCTTAGGTTGAATTCCAGAAATGGAATCGCTGAGTTATGGGTCACAGATTTCTAAGGTTCTAAATTCCTCCTATCATTTGCCCTCTGGAGCTTTGGCGTTCAGCTTCCCACCATCAGATGTGAGACTGTATGGCTGAAGCTTTGGGTGTTCTTTTGAGACAGGGTCTCACTGTGTTGGCCCAGGCTTGCCTCAAACTGGAGATCCTCCTGCCTCAGTCTTCTAAGTAGCTAGGATTATACATGTGTGCCACTACCCCTATCTTGACAAGCTTTTAAAGTAGAAAATTTACTGGACTTTGCTAGTTTCAAAAGTAAATAAGCTTATGTAGTTCATTTAGAAAATTAGGAAGATTGGAAAGATCCCCATCATCTGCCTGCTTTAAAAACATGACCATTTTTGGTACGTGTCCTCCGGGTGTTGCTTTCTTGCCCTGGCGTCACGTGTGGCTGTGGTTGTGACGCACATGTGGTTCCCTGGCCTGGTTCTTGCTGGCCTTGGCTGGACCAGCTGTGTGAGTGCCTCCACTGCGGGCAGTGACAGGCATTTTTGTCTCTAGGTTCCTTTTGCACATCTCTTAGGCTGAGCACTTTGTGCATCAAAACTATATTTAGGGTCCTTAGGATCATCACACACGTGGAATCTTTGTGCTGAAAGATTTTAAGTATATTTTAGAGCTTTGGATAAAAGGTGCCAAGTTCGGTTTCAGAGGGTGATGCCTTCGTTCCGAGAACTCTTCTCTCTCTCTTTTTTTTTCTTTTTTTGGTACTGGGAATTGAACTCAGGGGCACTCGACCACTGAGCCACACCCCCAGCCCTATTTTATGTTTTATGTAGAGACAGGGTCTCACTGAATTGCTTAGCGCCTCACCATTACTGAGGCTGGGTTTGAACTCACGATTCTCCTGTCTCAGCCTCGCAAAGTGCTGGGATTGCAGGTGTGCACCACTGCGCCTGGCTCATTCTGAGAACTCTAAAAGGCTGCTTCTCTGGTGAACCAACATCTCTGTGTAAGAAGTGGAGCAAGCCAGACTCAGCTGGGTGCAGAGGGTGGAGGTGGGGTCCTGTGTGTGGTGGCTGCCAGCCTCCTTTCTGCTTCCCCACTGAGGTGCTACAGCCCTCTCCATTCTGCATATACCAGGCAAGATTATAAACCTGGCAGGGGAGAGTTGCTGCAACTTTTGGTGCCTACTCCTGGTGACATGACCCCAAAGCCTTTCTCTTGTCATTAAGAAGAGTGAGAGTAGAACTTGCGACAGTTGGTCAAGTGCACCTCCTCCTCCCGTTGTGTGTTGTCTTTCCCACCGTGGGAGTGATCAGGAGCCTACAAGCCTTGTCTTCTCATCCCTCCTGGGCCAGCTGCACAGGGAGCACAGGGACTCTGAAGGGGAGCTTCCTAACTCTCCTTTCCTTGACCTTCACAGGGTGTTAGAGTGGACACAAGAGATCATAGTGGAGCCACGGCCCGGATGCTGGCCAAGCAGTGTGGACATATGAAGATCGTGGCCTTGATAGACACACACACACCTGCTCTGCCTAAGAACCTCCATCGGAGCCCAGGTACCTATATTTACTGCTCTGCTTTGTGCATTCTGGGTCTCCCTCTGGCTGTTAGGGCATTCAGAAGAGGGCAGCTGGCCTCCCCAGCTCTTGCTCTAAGGAGAGAGAGACAGTAATGTGGAGAGAGGTCCCTGCCGGCCTGAAAATGCATAGCACAGGTAGTGTGGAGCCCCCTGGGAAGTGGAGTAGGAGGGGAGTTTCACAGAGCCTTTTCTGTTTTGTTTTGTTTTGTTAATTTTGTGTGTGTGTGTGTGTTATTGAACCCAGGGCCTTGTGCATGCAAGGCAAACACTGTACCAACTGAGCTGTATCCCCAACCTGATTTATATTTTTGTGGGACTGAAGATCAAACTCAGGGCCTCGCATGTACTAGCTCTTTCACAGAGCTGTATCCCCACTCCTCTTTTATATTTTTTTACTTTGCTAATAGTGTTCATTGCCATGTTTTGATTTTGTATAGTCAAATATATTTACCTTTATTGCCTCTGGATTTTGAATCACAGAAAATCTTCCCCAGGCCAGGCACAGTGGCGCATGCCTGTAATCCCAGCACTTTGGGAGGCTGAGACAGAAGGATTGAGTTCAAAGCCAGCCTCAGCAACAGCGAGGCACTAAGCAACTCAGTGAGACCCTGTCTCTACATAAAACACAAAATAGGGCTGGGGATGTGGCTCAGTGGTCGAGTGCCCCTGAGTTCAATCCCCAGTACCAAAAAAAGAAAATCTTCCCCAGTCTGCCATGTTGGTGCACATCTGTAATCACAGCCATTCAGGAGGGTGAGACACAGGGTTCATGCGTTCAAGACCAGCCGGAGCAATTTAGCAATACCCTGACTCAAAATCAAAAACAAAAAGGGATAGGGTTGTAGCTCTGTCTAAAGCACTCTGGGGTCCAAACCTCGGAATTGTAAAAACAAAATCTTCCAGGTCCTGGTTGTACAAAAATTGACCCATGAGTGGTGGTGTTTGTAATCCCAGTGACTCTGGAGACTGAGGCAGGAGGATGGTGAACTCAGGGTTAGCCTCAGCAATTAGCAAGGCCCAAGCAGCTTACACCCTGTCTCAAAATAAAAAATAAAAAGGGCTGGGGATGTAGCGTGGTGGTAGAGGGCCAGTGGGTGTGATCCCCACTACCAAGGGAAAAAATACCAAGAGACTTCCCAGGTTTACTACTAGTAAACTAGTATGGTTGAGGCTGTGTTTTGGTTTTGTGTCTGTGTGTGTTTGTTGCTGGGTATTAAACCCAGGGCTTTTCAGAAGTGCTATGAAAGTGCTTGTCTACTGGAATACATCCCAACCCTATGGTGTAATTGTTTACATTTAGATCTCTGATCCATTTATACGTTTTTCCCACATCATGAGGTATGAATCCAATTTTATCTTTTTTTTTTTCCCCTTTTTCCTGAGGATTGAACCCAGGGAAGCTCTATCACTGAGCTGTATCTCCAGCTCTTCTGTAAATTTCTTTTGAAGTAGGATCTTGCTAAGTAGTCTGTTCTTCAACTTTTGATCCTTTGCCTCAGCTTGCCAGGTAGCTGGGGTTACAGTTAGGCACCACCATGCCCAGCATTTTCTTCTTCCAAGTGCCCCAGTGTCATTTACGTCAAAGTCCAGCTTTTTTTTTTTTTTTTTTGGTACCAGGGATTGAACTCAGGGGCACTGGACCACTGAGCCACATCCCCAGCCCTATTTTGTGTTTTATGTAGAGACAGGGTCTCACTGAGTTGCTTAGTGCCTCGCCATTGCTGAGGCTGGCTTTGAACTCGTGATTCTCCTGTCTCAGCCTCCCAAAGTGCAGGGATTACAGACGTTCGCCACCACGCCCGGCGAAAGTCCAGCTTTGAGCTAATGGTTGAAGATAAAGTCTTTGTCATCTGCTAAATTTCCATTTTACCTGTGTCTTGTTCTGTCCCTGAGCCACACGTTTGACCAGAGGCCTTTTGTAGCTCATTTCACTCTGGAGTAGGGCTGCTCCCCTCACAGCTCACCCTTGTCAGTGTTTCTCCCGCTGCCTATTTTTTCCCCTGTATGGACTTGGAGTATCAGCTAATCTAACTCCTTTTCGGTACTATTTTTATTCAGATGGTAGTAAATTTATGAATTTATATCTTTATGTGGTTACATCATTCTATCCAGAAAAAAAAGAATGTTTTGTTCTCATGTACTTTTGAGGCTTTCAGAGAGTTTTAAAATTTTCTTCATATACATTTTGCCTATGTTTATTCTGAAGTATTTTACTATCTTTGTTGTTGTTCTAACTGGGGTTTTCTCTACCATTGTGTTCTTAGCTGCGTATTGTCAGTGTGTATGAAGGCAGTTGATGTCTCTGTGCTAATTTTGTCCTCTGCCCTTACCGAATTCTTTTATTGTTCAAATTAGTTTTATTATTGATTCTCTGGGACTTTCCAGGTTTACTACAATACAATCTGCAAATTGAGATGATTCTCTGCTCTGATTCTTGTGCCTGATTTCTGTGGCTTAGTTGCTTACACCTTTGGTATAGTGCTCAAGCATGACGGAGCTAGTGCATGCCATTACCTTGGTCCTGGTCTTGGTAGAAATGCCACATTAAGAGGCTGGCTATCATGTTAGGAAAGTCTACATCCATTCTTGTATATTTCAGGCTTTTTTGTTTGTTTGTTTTTTTAAAAAATAGGAATACCCATTGCATTTTGTCAAGGACTTTTCTTGGTTTTTGTTTTGGGGCGCTGGGGATTAAACCCAGTAGCCTCAATCACTTAGCTATATTCCCAGCCTTTTTAAAATTTAAATTTTTTTTTTTGTTGTTACCAGGGATTGAACTCAGGGGCACTCGACCACTGAGCCATATCCCAGCCCTATTTTGTGTTTTATGTAGAGACAGGGTCTCACTGAGTTGCCTAGTGCCTCACTGTGGCTGAGGCTGGCTTTGAACTCGCGATTCTCCTGTCTCAGCCTCCCAAAGTGCTGGGATGACAAGTGTGCACCACCACGTCAGCTTAAAATTTTAAAATTTGAGACAGGGTCTCACTTAAATTGCTGAGGCTGCCCTGGAACTTGTGATCCTGCTGCTTCAGACTCCTTACTGGGATGATAGGTGTATACCACTGTGCCTGGCTGTCAAGGACCTTTGCCTGCATCTGTGGAGATGATTGTGAATTTTCTCTGTAGCTCTCTTAATACTATATTTGCATAAATCCCACTTGGTGAAAAATCCTTTTTGTGTGTGTGTGTGTGGTACTGAGGATTGAACACAGGGATGTTCTACCACCGAGCTATTTCTAAAACCTTATTTTTAAAATTTTTTTTAATACTGGATATTGAACTCATGGACACTTAGTCACTGAGCCACATCCTTGGCCCTTTTTAATTTTGAGACAGGTTCTCACTAAGTTTCCCAGGCTGGTCTTTAACTTGCGATCCTCCTGTCTCCGCCACCTGAATAGCTGGGATTACAGGCCTGCACCACCATGTCTAACTTGGCCTAATTTTACTTTGATGGCATGATTTCTACCCTGGCTTCTTTTTTCCATTGGCCTGCTCCCCACTTCTCATTTATTTATTTTGAACCATTCTGAGAATGTGTGAGATGTTCCAGTTCCTGTAGCTGCTTTACATCACTTACCTCCTCCTTGTTTCTGTTTTTTTTTCCCCCAGTTTTTTTTTCTAATTAGGTTTACATGACAGCAGCATGCATTTTGATTCATTGTACACAAATGAAGCATAACTTTTCACTTCTCTGGTTGTACACAATATAGAGTTGCACCATATGTGCAGTCATACATGAACCTAGGGCATTGTGTCCATCTCATTCCATCATCTTTCCTGCCCCCATGTCTCATCCTTTCCTTTCCCTCCCCTTTGACCAAAGTTCCTCCATTCTTCCCATGCCTCCTCTTCCATCATGGATCAGCATCCACTTATCAGAGAGAACATTTGGCCTTTGGTTTTTTAGGATTGCTTACTTTGCTTGGCATGATGTTCTCCAACTCCATCCATTTACCTGCATATGCCATAATTTTATCCTCTTTTAATGCTGAGTAGTATTCCATTATGTGGGCTGGGATTGTAGCTCAGCGGTAGAGCGCTTGCCTTGCATGCGTGAGGCCCTGGGTTCGATCCTCAGCACCACATACAAAGCAATAAAATAAAGACATTGTGTCCATCTACAACTAAAAATATATATATATATTCCATTATGTATGTATATCACAGTTTCCTTATCCATTCATCTGTTGAAGGGCATTTAGGTGGGTTCCACAGTTTACCTATTGTGAATTGAGCTGTTATAAACATTGAAGTAGCTGCATCACTGTAGTATGATGTTTTTAAGTCCTTTGGGTATAAACCAAGGAGTGGGGCAGCTGGGTCAAATGGTGATTCATTCCAAGTTTTCTAAGGAATCTCCACACTGCTTTCCAGATTGATTGCAACAATTTCAGTCCCACTAGCAATGTATGAGTGTGCCTTTTCCTCCACATCCTCACCAACACTTGTTTGTATTCTTGGTAACTGCCATTCTGACTGGTATGAGATGAAATCTTGGAGTAGTTTTGATTTGCATTTCTCTAAGTGCTAGAGATGTTGAATATTTTTTCATATATTTGTTGATTGATTGTATATCTTCTGAGAAGTGTCTGTTCAGCTCCTTAGCCCTTTTATTGATTGGGTTGTTTATTTTTTGTGTGTGTGTTAAGTTTTGAATTCTTTTTTTTTTTTTAATATTTATTTTTTAGTTGTAGGTGGACAGAATATCTTTATTTTGTTTTTTTATGTGGTGCTGAGGATCGAACCCAGTGCCTCACGCGTGCTAGGTGAGCACGCTACCACTGTGCCATAACCCCAGCCCCTGAATTCTTTATATATCCTGGAGATTAGTGCTTTGCTATGTGTGTGGCAAAAATTTGCTCCCAGAATGTAGACTCTCTGTTTATCTCATTGATTATTTCTTTTGCTGAGAAGAAGCTTTTTAGTTTGAATCCATCCCATTTATTGATTTTTGCTTTTACTTCTTGCACTTTAGGAGTCTTGTTAAGGAAGTTGGGGCCTAATCCAACATGAAGAAGATTTGGGCCTACTTTTTCCTCAGTTAGGTGCAGGGTGTCTCGTTTAATTCCTAGGTCCTCAATAACTTTGAGTTGATTTTTGTGCATGGTGAGAGATAGTGGTTTAGTTTCATTTTGCTGCATATGGATTTCCAGTTTCCAGTTTTCTCAGCACCATTTGTTGAAGAGGCTATCTTTTCTCCAATGTATGTTTTTTGCACCTTTGTCTAATGTGAGATAACTGTATTTATGTGAGTTTATCTCTGTGTCTTCTATTCTGTACCAGTGATCTACATGTCTATTTTGGTGTCAATACCATGCTGTTTTTGTTACTGTAGCTTTGTAGTATAGTTTAAGGTCTGGTATTGTGATGCCTCCTGCTTCACTCTTCTTGCTAAGGATTGCTTTGGCTATTCTGGGTCTCTTATTTTTCCAAATGAATTTCATGATTGCTTTTTGTATTTCTATAAGGAATGACTTTGACTTTGGGATTTTAATTGGAATCGCATTGAATCTGTATAGTGCTTTGGGTAGTATGGCCATTTTGACAGTATTGATTCTGCCTATCCAAGAGCATGGAGCTGGGCGTGATGGCGCACGCCTGTAATCCCAGCACTTTGGGAGGCTGAGACAGGAGAATCGCGAGTTCAAAGCCAGCCTCAGCAATGGCAAGGCGCTAAGCAACTCAGTGAGACCCTGTCTCTACATAAAACACAAAATAGGGCTGGGGATGTGGCTCAGTGTGGAGTGCCCCTGAGTTCAATCCCCAGTACCAAAAAAAAAAAAAAAGCTTACCAAGAGCATGGGAGAGCTTTCCATCTTCTAAGGTCTTCAATTTCTTTCTTTAGTGTTCTGTAGTTTTCATTGAAGAAATCTTTCACCTCTTGTCAAATGGATTCCCAAGTTGTTTTTTGTTTTTTGTTTTTGTTTTTTGGGTTTTTTTGAGGCTATCGTGAATGGGGTAGTTTTCCTAATTTCAGAGGATTCATCACTGATGTATAGAAGTGCATTTGATATGTGGGTTTTGATTTTATATCCTTCTACTTTGCTGAATTCATTTATTCTAGAAGTTTTCTGGTGAAATTTTTTGGGTCCTCTAAGTAAAGAATCATGTCATTGGCAAATAATGATAGTTTAAGTTCTTTTCCTATTTGTATCCCTTTAATTTCTTTCCTCTAATTGCTCTGACTAGAGTTTCAAAGGCCTATGTTGAATAGCAATGGTGAAAGAGGGCATCCCTGTCTTGTTCCTGTTTTTAGAGGGAATCCTTCCAATTTTTCTCCATTTAGGATGATGTTGGCCTTTTTTTTTTTTTGGTACTGGAGATTGAACCCAGGGGCACTCGACCACCCAGCCCTATTTTGTGTTTTATGTAGAGACAGGGTCTCACTGAGTTGCTTAGCGCCTCGTCCTTGCTGAGGCTGGCTTTGAACTCACGATTCTCCTGTCTCAGCCTCCCTAAGTGCTGGGATTACAGGCTTGCACCACCGCGCCCGGCTGATGTTAGCCTTTGATTTTGCCTAGATAGCTTTTACAATGTCGAGGTATGTTCCTACTCTCCCTAGTTTTTTTAGTGTTTTGAATATGAAAAGGTGCTGTATTTTGTCAAATACTTTCCCAGCATCTATGGAGATAATCATATGATTCTTGTCTTTAAGTCTATTGATACGATGAATTACGTATGTTGATTTCCGAATGTTGAACCAACTTTGCATACTTGGGATGAACCCCACTTGATCTTGGTGCACTATCTTTTCAATATGTTTTTGTGTGCGATTTGCCAGAATTTAAAAAAAAATTTTTTTGTTTAGTTGTAGATGGACACAATGTCTTTATTTTATTGCTTTGTATGTGATGCTGAGGATCGAACCCAGGGCCTCACAGATGCGAGGCAAGCGCTTTACCACTGAGCTATTTACCAAATTCTCAATTTGATTGAGAATTTTTGCATCAGTGTTCATCAGGGATATTGATCTAAAAAGTTTTCTTTCTTTGATGTGTCTTTGTCTGGTTTTGGAATCAGGGTGATATTAGCCTCATAGAATGAGTTTGGAAGGGTTCCCTCCTTTTCTATTTTGTGGAATAGTTTGAGGAGTATTGGTATTAATTCTTCTTTGTAGGTCTTGTAGAACTCCGCTGAGAATCTGTCTGGTCCCGGGCTCTTCTTGGTTGGTAAGTTTTGATGGCATCTTCTATTTCCTTGCTTGAACTTGATCTGTTTAAGTTGTGTATGTCCTCCTGGTTCAGTCTGGGCAGATCATTTGCCTCTAGAAATTTGTGAGTGTCTTTGGGATTTTCTATTTTACTGGAGTATAGATTTTCAAAATAGTTTCAATTATCTTCTGTATTTTAGTAGTGCCTTTTCATCTCAAATTTTAGTAATTTGAGTTTTCTCTCTCCTTCGTTGGGGTGGCTAAGGGTTTATAAATTTTGTTTTTTCAAAGAACCAGCTTTTTGTTTTGTCAATTTTTTGAATTGTTTCCTTTGTTTCAATTTCATTGATTTCAGCCCTGATTTTAATTATTTCCTGTCTTCTACTTGTTTTGGTGTTGACTTGTTCTTTTTCTAGAGGTTTTTTTTTTGTTTTTTTTTTTTTGGTACCAGGGATTGAACTCAGGGGTACTCGACCACTGAGCCACATCCCCAGCCCTATTTTGTGTTTTATGTAGAGACAGGGTCGCACTGAGTTGCTTAGCGCCTCACCATCGCTGAGGCTGGCTTTGAACTCGCGATTCTCCTGTCTCAGCCTCCCTAAGTGCTGGGATTACAGGCTTGAGCCACTGCGCCCGGCCTTTTTCTAGAGTTTTGAGATGTAATGTCAGGTTGTTTGTTTGTTTACTTTTTCTTCTTTTAATGATTGAACTCAACACAATGAACTTTCCTCTTAACATAGCCTTCATAGTGTCCAACAGATTTTGGTATGTTGTATCAGAGTTCTCATTTACCTCTAAGAATTTTTTTATCTCCTCCCTGATGTCTTCTGTTATCCATGCGTCATTCAATAGCATATTATTTAGTGATGTAGTAGCTTCTATTTTTTATTTTATCATTGATTTCTAATTTCATTCCATTATGGTCTGATAGAATGCAGGGGGTAGTATGTCTATTTGTATTTGCTAAGACTTGCTTTGTGGCATAACATATGGTCTGTTTTAGAGAAGGTTCCGTGTGCTGCTGAGAAAAAAGTGTATTCACTTGTTGATGGATGAAATATTCTGTATATGTCTGTTAATTCTAAATTATTGATTGTATTATTGAGTTCTGTGATTTCTTTGTTTAATTTTTGTTTGGAAGATCTGTCCAGTGGTGAGAGAGGTGTGTCAGTCACCCAGTATTATTGTGTTGTGGTCTATTTGATTCTCAAAATTAAGACGGGGTTGTTTGATACACATGGATGCTCCATTGTTCAGGGCATTGATATTTATGTTTGATGTGTCTTGTTGATGTATGGTTCCCTTAAGCAGTATGAAATTACTTTATCCCTCTGACTATCTTTGGTTTGAAGTCCACTTATGTGGTCCGTGTGATTGGTATGTTTTTTCCCATCCTTTCACCTTCAGTCTGAGGATGTCTTTTTTTTTTTTGGTACCAGGGATTGAACTCAAGGGTACTCAACCACTGAGCCACATCCACAGCCCTATTTTGTGTTTTATGTAGAGACAGGGTCTCACTGAGTTGCATAGCACCTCACCATTGCTGAGGCTGGCTTTGCACTCACGATTCTCCTGTCTCAGCCTCCCAAAGTGCTGGGATTACAGGCATGTGCCACCACACCTGGCTTATGGATATCTTTTTCTGAGATGAGTCTCTTGAAGATAGCATATTGTTGGGTCATTTTTTTAATCCAGTCTGCCAGTCTCTGTCTTTTAATTGATGAGTTTAAGCCATTAACATTCAGAGTTATTATTGAAATATGGTTTGTATTCATTTTGGTTTATTTTTGGTTTTTAACTTGACTTGGTTTCTCCTTTGATTGGCTTTTCCTTTAGTGTAGTTCCCCCCTTTGCTGATTTTCATTGTTGTTTTTCATTTCCTTCTCATGGAATATTTTGCTGAGAATTTTCTGTAGTGCAGGCTTTCTCACTGTAAATTCTTTTAACTTTTGTTTATCATGGAATGTTTTTATTTTGTCATCAAATCTGAAGCTTAATTTTGCTGAATATAAGATTCTTGGTTGGCATCCATTTGCTTTCAGAGCTTGGTATATGTTGTTCCAGGATCTCCTGGCTTTGAGGATCTGGATTGAAAAATCTCCTGAAATCTGAATTGATTTCCCCTGTATGTAATCTGAACCTTCTATTTTTTTAAAATTTTTTTTTTTTTTTTTTTTGGTACCAGGGATTGAACTCAGGGGCACTGGACCACTGAGCCACATCCCCAGCCCTATTTTGTGTTTTATGTAGAGACAGGGTCTCACTGAGTTGCTTAGTGCCTCGCCATTGCTGAGGCTGGCTTTGAACTCGCGATTCTCCTGTCTCAGCCTCCCAAAGTGCAGGGATTACAGACGT
>CM053415.1:31857691-31979636 GCA_028644305.1 Xerus rutilus
GTACCAGGGATTGAACTCAGGGGCACTGGACCACTGAGCCACATCCCCAGCCCTATTTTGTGTTTTATGTAGAGACAGGGTCTCACTGAGTTGCTTAGTGCCTCGCCATTGCTGAGGCTGGCTTTGAACTCGCGATTCTCCTGTCTCAGCCTCCCAAAGTGCAGGGATTACAGACGTGCGCCACCACGCCCGGCTAAAAATTTTTTTTTTATGAACACAATATCTTTATTTTATGTGGTGCTGAGGATCGAACCCAGTGCCTCACATATGCAAAGCAAGTGCTCAATCACTGAGCCACAACCCCAGACCCTGAACCTTCTCTCTTGCAGCTTTTAAAATTCTATCCTTATTGTGTATGTTAGGCATTTTCATTATTTATTTTTTTAATTTTTTTAGTTGTAGATGGACACAAATATCTTTATTTTATTTATTTTTATGTGATGCCGAGGATCGAACTCAGTGCCTCCTGCATGCAAGGCAAGCGCTGTACCACTGAGCCACAATCCCAGCCCTCTATCCTTACTCTGTATGTTAGGCATTTTCATTATAATGTGCCTTGGTGTGGATCTGTTGTAGTTTTGTACACTTGGTGTCCTGTAAGCCTCTTGTATTTGATTTTCCAATTCATTCTTCACTTTTGGGAAATTTTCTGATATTATTTCATTGAAGAGATTGTGCATTCCTTTGGTTTGTATCTCTGTGCCTTCCTCTATCCCAATAATTCTTAGATTTGGTTTTTTCATGTTATCCCATAATTGCTGGATATTCTGTTCAAGGTTTCTTACTATGTTCATTGTGTGGTCAACTTTGTTTTCAAGATCGTATATTTTGTCTTCATTGTCTGAGGTTCTGTCTTCCAAGTTGTCTAGTCTGTTGATGATGCTTTCTATTGAATTATTTGGTTTATTATTTCCTTCATTTCAAGGATTTCTGCTTGGGTTTTTTTTTTTTTCGGAGTCTATCTCTTTCTTGAAGTAATCTTTTGCTCCCTGTATTTGCTTTCTAATCTCTCTGTTGGATTGATTTATTGTTGCCTGTAATTGCTCTCTTATATTATTCTGTGCTTCACAGATCATTTTAATTATGTATGTTCTGAATTCCTTCTCTGACATTTCATCTACTGTGGTGTCGATGGAATCTGTGATTGTAGCATCTTGATTTGGGGCATTCTGTTCCCTAGTTTTTTTCATGTTGTTCATGTGTCTTCCTCACTAGCCATGCTGATTACAGTTTCTACCCTATAATCTTGTAGTGTCCCTGAAGATTACCAGTACTTCCCCTCTGGTGTAACCAGGCCTGCAGGGCCCTCTGGGATGGTCTTCCCGGTCCTGGGTGTTGTCATTGGACAGAAGCAGGCTGGGGCAGCCACGTTGGTAATGGGGCCACTGTGCGGTAGGCCTCCTCCCTGCAAGCAGCCGGGTGGGTCTTTCCCGCCTCCTCCACGTGTAGGACTAGGGTCAGTCTCTTATTTCTGTTTTTACATAACTTCCTTCATCTGCTTGGATGAACCATATTCTCCTCGCAGTGTAGGTCTTTGCATATATAGGAAACAGTGGCCTCAATGGTCCCTGGCCTGTGGTTGGGGTCTTGGCTCTTGACTCACTTATGCTGGCAGTTCACATCTGAGCAGGTTGGCCCACCTACCTCCCAGAGCCAGGTACACAGCCAGATACCTTTCTGGCTCAGGATCATTTATAGTATGTTTTAATATATATGTTTATAGTAAATACCAGCTCCTAGGGAGTGAAATGGAAATGTATGTCTCCACCCATTTACCAGCTCAAATAATCTTGGCAGTTCCTCCTTTACATGCCTCAGTTGTCTCTTAAAAGTAGAATCAAGCTAGATGTGGTAGTGCACGCCTGTAATCCCAGTGGCTTAGGAGGCTGAGGCAGGAGGATCACGAGTTCAAGGCCAACCTCAGTAACTTAGTGAGGCCCTAAGCAAGTTAGCAAGACCCTGTTGCTAAATAAAATATAAAAAATGGGTTTAAGATATGGCTCAGTGGTTAAGCACCCCTGAGTTCAATCTCTGATACAAAAAAAATTAAAAATAAATTAGAATCAGTGGGGGAGCCCTAAACAACTAAATCCCTGAATTTTGTGTTAAAGACACATGACCAAGCTGGGTGCAGTGGTGCACACCTGTAATCCCAGCACCTTGGGAGGCTGAGGCAGTAGGATCGTGGGTTCAAAGCCAGCCTCAGCAAAAGTGAGACACTAAGCAATTCAGTGAGACCCTGTCTGTAAATAAAATACAAAATAGGGCTTGAGGACATGGCTCAGTGGTTGAGTGCCTCTGAATTCTAACCCTGGTACAAAAATTAAAAAAAGATTTGTGTCTGATATTACTATACTTTTTTTTTTTTAAATATTTTTTTAGTTGTAGATGGACATAATGTCTTTATTTTTTTATTGCTTTGTATGTGGGGCTGAGGATCGAACCCAGGGCCCCACGCATGCGAGGCAAGTGCTCTACCGCTGAGCTACAGTCCCAGCCCTGATATTACTATACTTTTATGAAGAAATGTATTTACTTATCCCTTCAACTTAGAATGAAATTTTGTTCATTTCTGAAATACTGGGAACTGAACCCAGGGCCTGTTACATGCTAGGCAAACCCTTCACCACTGAGGTCCACCCTTTAGCCCCTAAAAATTTCTAATTACAAACAATACAGACTTGTTATGAAAAATTTTGTAAACCCAAAGAGGGGTAAGAATTCAGTTTCCCTGTCATAGCTAACTTTCCAGCTCCTCGTGGCCTGAGCAGTGGACTGGCCACTTGTGGCATTTGTCATAGTCAAGTCCTGGAGAACACACTTCCCTTCTTTATTTACAATAGTTATGGTTGTTTCTTCCATTTCACTGTAAAGATTAGTAAATTAGTCCATGGAACTGATTGTCTTAACTTTGTGTTTGGCCTACAGAAAAATACGAAGATCTGAGCTCTTCAGATGAGTCTTACCCTGTCGCTCAGAAACAGAGGCCCTGTCGCAAGAAGGGCCTCAGCATCCACGAGGGGCCTCGAGCCTTGGCCAGGATCACAGCAATTGGACTTGGAGGCGAGGCTCCGCAGCCGTGCTGTGGTGAGCAGTCCACACTTCCAGAGGGCTCTCTGGTGTTGCATCTCAGGATTCTGTCTTGACAGAGACGGGACAGTTCTCAAACCCTGACCTCAGGTTGCTGTGGGACAGGAGCCTGGGCCTTTGATACTCATGGAGATTCAGAACTGATCCCATTGATGAGGGTGTTAGTCACGGGTTAGCTCTTGGGTTTGGGTTCATCTCCTTTTCATTGGATAAAACTAGAAATTTTTCTTCTGCTGTGGAAAAGAAGCTAATCTCCTGATTTCATTCATTGAGTGGGTAGGTCCACAGTGTAGTGATAGTGTGAAGGGCTTTCCCTGGCTCTGCCCACATCCCCTGGGCAGAGATGAATTTGCCTCCAGGCTAGAGAAGGCTATGCCTGTGCTCTTCTTGAGGTGTTGAATTTATTTGTTTTTTTGTTTTTGAGATGGGCTGTTACTATGCTGCCCAGGCTGGTCCTGAGTCCCTTGGCTCAAGTGACCTTCTGGTGCCCAGACCTACAGGTGTGTGCCTGGCTGTACTTGTTTTCAGTGGGCCAATGTATTCAAGGGTCATGTTTTGCATTGCTGCTGTTAGTTTTCAGCTTAGGGCCTTTTTCCTCCTTTTTCAGACAGGTGCCCTTTTAGCTGGACTTGATCAACTCAAGAACTGGTCACTTCTAAATGCCCATGTTTTAAAAAGTCACAGGGGACACAGACCTAGTGTGTGTGTCAGGGGGTCGGTTATTAGGTGTTCCCAGCTAGCAGGAACACCTAGCTGTGTGGCTTTTCTTTGGCTCAGGTGCCTGTCAGTCTGGCTGGCTTTTCTTACTTTTCCCCCTTGAAAAAGCAGCAGTGAGTGCACTGTGGAGGCCTGGCCACTGGCTCTGCTCCACCAGGCTCTACCAGGACAGACTGGTCTCAGTCCTTCCCAGCTTCTTTTCTCACATGCAAACTACAGATGATGGCCATGGCCAAGGGCCACAAGGTTCCCTGCCTGCTGCCTGAATCCCGGTCCCCTCACCCTGAGAACCTACTGAGGCTGGTGTCTCTAGAACAAGGGGCCTGTCTTCACTCTTGTGTTCATGTGGGTTTGTATGCGCCATTGTGTACACAGAGCAGGTGCCTCCACGGGGCTACATGACCTTCACCAGCAGTGATGAGAACCCCCTGGAAGGTGAGGGCCTCTGCTACCGGGACGTCACCTCCCCCATCAATGAGCGGGATGTGGAGAGCAGCAGCAGCAGCAGCCGGGGTATGCCTCCCCACCCATCCTGCTGGGCTTCCCTGAGCATGAGATAGAAGGCCCTGGTTCTTGGGAGGAGTACCAGAGTCTGCTATGGGGCAGGTGAGGAGCCGCTTCTGGTCCCGAGTCCCCATGTAGGCTGGGGCTAGAAGGCCCTCAGACGTTCTCCAGGGGGCAAGTGTATTTAGTTTGGCACTATTCTAGGTGCTTGGGATTTATCAGTGCACAGAAAGGACAAGTACCCTGGTCACCCTTATTGGGGGGCTTTAGAACATACAGCAGGAAACTGAGGCAGCACTCAGCTTGGAAGGGGTTGCTGAGAGCTGGCTCACCGGGCTCAGTCACAGGCTCTGGGGAGTGCCCCTCTGCCTCCCCAGTGAGGCCTCAGGCATGCTGTCTTCCTGTTCCCAGAGGAGCCTGCTTCCTGTGCCCTGCGGAGCAGCAGCCAGGGCTTGGCGAGGGCCCAGGGGCTCAGCAGTGAAGCTTCCTTGGAGAGCAGTGAGGTGAAGTCTCCCTGTCTCCTGGCTCCCTCCCCTCCCTCAGTGTCCTGGGGTCGCCTCACCGTTCATTTGGAATAAATGAAAGTAAAGGCACTGTCTGGGGCCTGCCCTGTCATCACGAAGGAGGCCTCTCTGAGGCCGGTAGGGGGGTGTTTGATACAGCGCTGCAGGTGTCACTGGTCCTGTGAGGCAACAGCACAGGTCCAGACAGCGCAGCTAAGCCCTGGGGCTGGAAGCAGCGTATGGCTGTAGCTCATGGCCGAGTTGCTCCCAACACACACCTCTTGCTTCAGGATTCAGATCATGTCCGTAAAAGCTCCGTTCGCAGACAAACCAAAAGTTATGTGAAGACCAAGAATCGTTATAGCACCAGCGATGGCCAGTGGCCTCCCAGCTCCGGGACTTGTGGGGCAGCCTGTTCCCCAAGATTTGTGCCCCAAGCTGAGAAGTCATCCTACACTGGACCCCAGGTAAGACTGCTTATGAATCTGGTGATTATACTCTTGGGAAAGATGGAGCCTTTGTGATTTGAGAGGCACTTCTTATGTATGTGTGACAGGCCAGGCACTGTCGAGGACAGAGTGCTGGTGGGTTTTCCCCAGATGATCTCCCTGACAGTCAGTGGTCTAGATGGAGCAGTTTTCACCTCTTCACGGAAAGACGTTCTCTGTACCTTGACTGTGCACATCAACTTGGCCTCCCCAGCCTTGGGACAGAGATTTCAGAGCTGCTTCCAGAAGTCAGTGACAAGATGCTTGTGAATTGGGGACAGCATAATGGCACATGATGACCTTCCTCAGGGCAAGCCAACCTGTGGAGCAAGTTGAGGATCACCAGTGTAGTTCTGGGGCCCTCCTGCCCTGTGGCAGCATGAATGGTACAAAGATGGAGGCACTGCTGGCTCCACTGAGAGTCCCCTCTCGGACCTGTGTCCCAGGCCCAGTGAAGTGTACCTTCAGCTCCTCAAACACAAGTTGATTGGAGAGTTTGTGGTCCTGTGGAATCTTTAGGGCTGTATCTTCAGGAAATGGTGGAGCAATCACCTTGGAAAATTTGGTCCTCTATTCAAAGCAACAAAAACTTGCAAAATAGAAATTCTAAGTTGAAAAATGCAACTGAAATAAAAATTTCACTAGTTTGAGCCTAACAGCAGATTAGAGCAGGCAGAAGAATCAGCAAATTGACACAGGCTGTCTGAGGGTATCTGCTCTGAGAAACAGAAGAATGAAGAGATGTGAACAGAAACGTGTGATGCACCATCAGGCACACCAACGTGCAATCCTCTGCAGCAAGAGGGAAACAGGAAGCGTGTAGGAAGCAGCCTCGCCTTCCCAGCTCCCACCAAGAGCATGGGTCTGCACACCAGGGCTTGGTGCTTTCCAAGTAGAAGACATGCATGTAGACAAGTTGGCGTGAAACCCTCAGGAGACTCCCCAAAGGAACCAGAGCCGTGACTTGTCACCAGGGATTCTTTTTTTTTTTTTTTTTTTTTTTAATTTTTTTTAGTTGTAGATGGACACAATGTCTTTATTTTACTGCTTCGTACATGGTGCTGAGGATCGAACCCAGGGCCTCATGCATGCGAGGCAAGCGCTCTACTGCTGAGCCACAGTCCCAGCCCTCACCAGGGATTCTTAAAAGCTCCATTGAGGGCCTGGGGTTATGGCGCAGTGGTAGTGTGCTTGCCTAGCATGCATGAGGCACTGGGTTCGATACTTGCACCACATAAAAAATAAAATGAAGATACTCTGTCCACCTACAACTAGAAGGATAAATATTAGAAAAAAGAAAAAAAAAAGCTCCATTGACACCCTTTGTGGAATTGAGCGTTTGCCACACACAGCAGTCAGATGTCCGAGGGTGTGAGAGGCTTGGTAACAAGTGAGCAGGAAGTCTTGGAATGTGCCCCTCCTTGGCCTCCTCAGCCCCTGCTGTATGTCCAGGCTCCTTGTTCTGCCTGAGGTACCGAAGGTTGAGGGGGTGGCACGGGGCCTCTGCTCACGGACAAGT
This sequence comes from Xerus rutilus, assembly GCA_028644305.1. Classification (NCBI taxonomy): domain Eukaryota; kingdom Metazoa; phylum Chordata; class Mammalia; order Rodentia; family Sciuridae; genus Xerus; species Xerus rutilus. The sequence goes on from CM053415.1 coordinate 31,864,513, forward strand.
TGTCCTGGAGCCGAGCTTGGGGATTCAGGGCTCAGAGCAGGTTGCTGCCTGAGGAAGTGTGTTGGGCAAGAGCGTGGCTCTGCGTGGCAGCCACAGCTGCTGCCCGCAGCTTCCTGCTCCTGCATGTCTCTGGCCCTCTAGGATCTTGCAGCACTGCTGGAGCAGATTGGCTGTCTGAAGTACCTGCAGGTGTTTGAGGAGCAGGATGTGGACCTCCGCATCTTCCTGACCCTCACTGAGAGTGACCTGAAGGAAATCGGCATCACGTAAGTCCCAAAGGCTACCTCTGGCCCTCACACCCCCTTGTTTAATCAAAACATTTTGGGACCAGGTTACATCTGACTTCTTGGCACTCAGCCCAGCACTAGACTTGGCTCCTTCCAGAGTCTTCTGACACCACCATATTCAAGGCCCTTGGACATTGTCTGCCAGTTTTGTGTTTTTGTGTTTAGGGTTTTATTACTTTTTTTTATGATCAGGACATAAGAATTGTACAAGTGATTGTCACATTTCCATTAGAGGTAGTAATTTATAGCATGGATTTATTTTTCTTTTTTTGGTACTAGGGATTTAACATGGGGGTTCTCAACCACTGAGCCACATCCCCAGCCCTATTTTGTGTTTTATGTAGAGACAGGGTCTCACTGAGTTGCTTAGCACCTCGCCATTGCTGAGGCTGGCTTTGAACTCGCGATTCTCCTGTCTCAGCCTCCCTAAGTGCTGGGATTACAAGCGTGAGCCACTGCGCCCGGCTAAAAGTTCTATTTTGTTTTGACCTTCTCCACATCTTTTAGTTCTCTGAGCATTTTTCAGATAATTGTTTTAAAGTCTTTGTCTATTAGAAATATGTCAGGTTTCATTCAGGGATGGTGTCTTGGTTTTTTATTGTCTTTGCCCTGTAGGTTTTTTGTTTTGTTTTGTTTTTTAGTATTTTTTAGTTGTAGGTAGACACAATATCTTGATTTATTTTTATGTGGTGCTGAGGATCGAACCCAGTGCCTCACACATGTGAGGCAAGCGCTCTACCACTGAGCCACAATCCCAGCCCTGTAGTTATTTTTTTTAATGAGGTAACTTTTTTTTAATTATTTTTTTAGTTGTCAATAAACCTTTTTATTTTATTTATTTATATGTGGTACTGGGAATTGAACCCAGTGCTTCACACATGCTAGGCAAACGCTCAACCACTGAGCCACAACCCGAGCCCAAAATGAGGTAACTTTCAAAAAATACATACAGCTTTATTTTATTCACTTATTTTTTATGTGGTGCTGAGGATTGAACCCAGGGCCTCACTCATGCTAGGCAAGTGCTTTACCTCTGAGCCACACAACTAGCTGCGCTGTGGCTTTTTGGTCATTGGAAACAGGACATTTGAGTCGCATAATGTGGTAACTTTGGAAATCAGGGTCTCTACCTTCCTTGGGGTTTGCTGTTTTTGTTATTTTTTGCTGTGGGCTTCTCAGGCTTTTTCTGGACGTGTGGTAATTTCCTAGTATTCCTTATCCCTGCAGTTGCTCTTGAGTGTCCTGGTCTTACCTGGCTTACAAAGGACAATGAAGAAAAGGTGACACCCTTTAAAGCCCCTCAGGAGCCACTGCATCCAGTGTGCAGGGCGGGGCTTACAGCATGGCCACGGCTTCTGTCTCTGGTCTTTGGAGGACAAGCTTTGCAGTGCCCACCCAGTTGCTCTAAGCTGCAGGACAGAGAGGCTGGGCCTAGGAGTTGCCACTGTGCTAGGAGATGAACTTAAACTGACTACACCTGCCACCAAGGCCTTCTTTAGACTTCAGAGTGCAGACTCACATTGTGCTGGTGCAGGTGTCAGGTGGGGACAGATTCCTGGTGATCTGCAATCCTCTGTGGGCTCACTTTTTTTTTTTTTTTTTTTTTTTTGGTACCGGGGATTTAACTCAGGGGTGCTCGACCACTGAGCCACATCCCCAGCCCTATTTTGTGTTTTATGTAGAGACAGGGTCTCACTGAGTTGCTTAGCGCCTCGCCGTTGCTGAGGCTGGCTTTGAACTCGCAATTCTCCTGTCTCAGCCTCCCTAAGTGCTGGGATTACAGGCTTGAGCCACCGCGCCCGGCTTGTGGGCTCACTTTTGAGAGCCTCATAAGCAGGGCCAGCAGCAGAGGCTTTTGGCAGCTGTTTCTGTCTCTCCCACAGGATCCCAGGGATCCTTCAGAGCCGAGAGTGCAGGGTGGCTCATCTAGTCCCTGTGCGTTACTGACATCCCTCCCTGTCTTACTGGCCCCTGCAGGTTATTTGGGCCTAAAAGGAAGATGACCTCTGCCATTGCCCGCTGGCATAGCAGTGCCCGCCCCCCAAGTGATGCCCTGGAGCTGGCCTATGCAGACCGGCTGGAGGCTGAGATGCAGGAGCTCGCCATCCAGCTGCACAAGGCAAGAGTGGGGGTGGGGGTGCCAGTGTGGCTGAACAGAACCTAGAGCTGCATCCTGGCCATGAGCCGAGGGACGGGGGCCAAGACCCAGAGTCAACCAGGGGAAACAGCCAGACACGGGTGGATGCTGCCACACAGGCAGGAGGCTGAGGGGGGACGTGTGGAAGGGAGGAAGTCAGATGGACACATGGAGAGAAGAGCCACTGAGTGAGGACCAGAAAGCAAGCAGCTGTGGAGAAGCAGGTTGTGAAGGACGGGACAGGGGGGCCACCTCTAGCAGCTCAGAGAGGGAGCTGGCGTCAGAGGCGGCCAGACTCCAAGCTCCATAGGGAAGCCCAGCCCAAGCCCCGTGGCCTCTGCTCCCTCTTGCTTCGCTCCCTCCAGCCTAGCCTCTCCCCCTGCAGCGCTGTGAGGAGGTGGAGGCCATGCGTGGCCAGGTGTCCCAGGAGCAGGAGCTGCGGGCTGTGGTGGAGAGCTGCCTGTTGGAGCAGGATGGCGCCCGCAAGGACGTCCACACCCAGCTGCAGGAGACCTGGGCACTGGCCCAGGGCGCGACCCTTGTCCTGGAGCAGCTACGGTGAGTGGGCTCAGCTCTCCTGGGGCAGATCCTTTCATCTGTCTGCCAAACTGCAGAGGAGCTTGCTTTTGTGGGGACTCAGTGCCAGCCATCACTCTCCACACCAATTCTCTAAGCAAGGGTTGGGGTTCGGGCCTGGGTTACTCAGTGCCCCCACCCATTCTGCTCTGGCCCTGTCTCCAGCAGCGTGGACCCAGGCAGCAGCAAGGGCTCTTTTCTCTGCTGCTCGCCAGTGGGGCTTTCCTGGAGTGTTTGCTAGCGGCTGTGGGGACAGGACAGCTCTCTACACCTGGGGGCGTGGGTGGAGATACTGTGGGGAGGCTTCTGCCTCACTTGCGCTTGGTTTTGTGTCTGGCAGAGCCTGTCAAGCTGAGCTGTCAGCCCGAGTGAGGCAGGACCAGCCCTACAGTGCAACTACCCTGGGCCCAGACCACCCACTGGCAGGTAAGGAGACGGCAGCAGCTTGCCTCTGGAGGGGCAGAGGGGTAGGCAAGGAATCCCCCAAACTGGGCTTCATCCAGCATCTTTTGGTGGCTTTCACATCAGCAACTTACCCACCCAAGTCCCTGTGCCATTCTAATGTTCTGGGAAAGGGTCCCCAGAGAACCAAGCGTGGTCACTACAGTGTTGAGAAAAGCCCTTTGTAGTCAACTGTTCAAAACCTCTAATGACTTCTGTGCACCACCTGGGTCCTAAGCTGGGGCCACCTCCCAATCAGCAATTAGTGCTTTGGTCAGCAAGTGGGAGGTCATAGACTCCCATGCATGACAGGCACAGGTCAGCCCTGCTCAGCCTCTGGGGATTGCTCTCATACCAGCATTTGGGTAAGGAGGGTCTCCTGGTCATTAGAGCTCAGGACAAAGGCAGGGCCCATGGGAACACACCCCATAATAGCAGCCCTCTATACTACAGACCCCAAAGGCTGGCATGCATCCTTGCAGGCCATGAGCCTACCTGAGCTGTCGGGAGCCCTGGAAGACTGTGTCCATGAGATGGGTGAGTCTTCAAGGCCTCGCCCCACCTGGGCACCGGACTTTGGTGGGAGGGAGGCAGAGGGAGCCCTTCCCAGGGAAAGCAGGTTTGAGTGTTTCTACCCTAAAGCTGGCCTCGTGGCTGGGGTCATTACTGCTGTGGGCAGGCCCCGCCCTGTCAGTTCACACGCCTGAGCCCAGGCAACAGACTCAAGGTTACCAATTTTAGTGTCCCCCGTCCCCCTTCCTCCCTGCTACAGAGCACAGACTGTCCTGTCACCTCCTCAGGACGAGCACTGTGCTCAGTGACCCAGAGCCTGGAGAAGCTGCAGGTGCTCAACGGGAAGGAGAAGTGGCGGGAGCCGTAACCAGGAAGGACGGTGAGAGCCTGCCAGCCCAGGGCTGCGTGTGCCAGGACCCACACCCGCAGCGGGGGCTGCTCTGGCACCACGTGTGCAGTGGGTGTTGAAGACCCACCTCAGTCTTCCTCTCCTATCTCACCAGGGCCTTTTTATTTTTCAGAATCTGACGTTGGGTGATGGATCCACCCTGAAGCTGTGTGCCGGGAAGACCAGAGGGCTGAGCAGGCCAGGCCCAAGGCGGGGCCGAGGATCAGGCCCCGGGAGCAGTCTGCAGACGGAGGCGGCATTGGGCTGTGGCCCCAGCCAGGGCAGCAGAGCCAGCACCGAGGAAAGGGTGAGGCTTCTCATCCAGAGTCTGGTGGTGAGGCCTGAGCCCATGGGCTGCCCTGGCCCAGACCAGGCAGGCCCTGGGGAGAGACAGTGTTCCACACAAGTAGGCACCACACCAAGGTGTGACCTGACAGGTGAGGACCAGGATGCCTAGAAAATGTGCCATTTGTTGGAGAATAAAATTTACATCACCTGATAAGGGCTCAGTTCTCGCCATATATTTGGTACTGACCTACATACCAGCAGATCAATGAGGGCAAGTCCACACCAGAACCCTAGCCCCAGTGAATTGGGTCTCTGGGTGAATGTCCCTGCCTGTCCTCATCCCTTGTAGTAAGAGCCCACATGGTACCATGGAATACAGCTTACAACAAACTACTAGGAAAGCTAAAGCATAAGCCAGGTGCAGTGGTGCATACCTGTAATCCCAGCAACTTGGGAGGCTGAGGCAGAAGGATTCACCAAGCTTAAGACCAGCCTGGACATTTAGACCCGTCTCAAAAATAAAAAGGGCTAGCCAGGCACCGTGGCGCACGTCTGTAATCCCAGCACTTTGGGAGGCGGAGACAGGAGAATCATGAGTTCAAAGCCAGCCTCAGCAATGGCGAGGTGCTAAGCAACTCAGTGAGACCCTGTCTACATAAAACACAAAATAGGGCTGAGGATGGGGCTCAGTAGGAAAGATTCAATCCCTAGAAACAAAAGAAGGGGGTTGGAGGGAAGCTAAGCACAGGCCTCAGGAAATACAGGTGGGCAGGGTACAGTGTGTTTATGTAGCAAAGTGCTTTACCCCACACCTGGTGGCCCTCTTTATGCACTGGAAGGTGGAAGCTGGGCACATGGCCTTCCTCACCAGGCTGGACATAGGCTGTGGGAGTTTTCCAGCCACAGAACTGAAACCCTTGCAGATGTGGGACCCTAGAGACTGCCAGTGGTGGCCTTCCTGTCCCGTGGTGGCTGTTGTCCTTCTGCACACTAAGCCTGTGATTCCAAGCCATTCCCTGAAGCTGCTTGTACTGTGCTGAGAATGGAGAAATGTAGCCTTTCAAAGCAGAGATCAATGAAGCAGGCTAAGCCTGAATGCACCTGGAGCCATCAGGGTCAGGAAAGGGCCCAGCACTAAGGTCTTAGCACAAGCCACCAGCCAGAGTGGTGGCCTGCAGAGGTCAGAGGCTGGTAGACAAGGGGACAGTATGCCCTTGAGCCCTGTGCTGGGGAATCAGAATCCTCTCAGGCCTACCCTCCATACTTCCTCTAGGGAACCAACACTAGGGAGGCCCCAAGTCCAGCCCACATGTCTACCCAGAAGTACCCAGCAGCAGAGGAGTGACTTTATTGTCTTTCCTCCCTCAACATACAAGGCAGGGCCCCCAAGGTCCTCACTGTCCTCAGGAACCTAGCCAAGGGATGTAAGCCACTTGGAAGCCTCACCCACAGCTCACATAATGTGAAAGAGAACCTAACCTAACGCCATGAATCAGACAACCACCACAATTAACAGTACATCAGTCTGTGTTAAGCCGGCTCTTCTCCATGCCATGGGGCTGGCTCTGGGAGAGGATGAAGGAATGAGTCCACCTAGCTAAGGGTTGCCTCTGCCAGAACAAACTATTCTGAACGAGCCTGAACCCACACCAACCCCCTTGGAAAATCAGGTGCTAGTTAGGGTCTCCATGGCCTGTCATGCGACTCCCACAGGAGGGTTTGAGCCTTAGGATGGGCAAGAACATCCCGAGCTGGGAGAACTGCCGACCAGCTGACAGGGCAGCTGCCTGCTGGGTGGGCCCAGGTAGCCAGTTGAAGGGTGCAAACACTCCCTAGAAGACACATTTCCAAGGGAATTCCAGGGCCCACACACAGACACGAGACAGCTGGCACAAGGACCACCCAGGAGTAAGCTAAGAGTAGCTTCTCCAGGGCCGTTTTCTCTCTGGCTGCAGCCAAGGCCTCTGCCAGGTTCTCTGCAGGCATGTTGAGTACCTGGAGGGCAAACAGGAGCTGGTACTTGGCGGTGCTCACGAAGGCATTACTTGGAAAGTTGGGGACACCTCCAACTCGGTCCTTCTGGGCACACACTGATCTGCACAAGGTCCAGGACCTGCAAGGGCAGGAGGCCATGGTCGGGGCCAGGCCTTCCAAACAGATGGAGCCCTAGTAGGAAGAACCTGTCAGCCACTGGATTAGGGGAACAGCAGCCAGTTTTGCCAAGAACGTGAGACACACAAGCAGTGTCTGGTGAGGCAGGAGCCAGCCAGCTGCCCTGGGCAGTGCAGTCCTCCGCCTCAGGCAGGCTTTGTGGCCAATACCATGCCTCCCATGCTCGCCTCCTTCCCAGCAGGGCAGCGGGAAGCCTTACCCACCCCATGCTCCCCAGCCTCTGCGCCCTGCCAGACCTCAAGTCCCAAGAACCCTGACTTCATAAGATGACCAAGGCCCACGTATAAGCCCCCTTCTTGCTTCTCCATTTTCCACCTCCCCAAGCAGACGCTTCCCATTCTCCCGCCATCCTCCCCAGACAGCAGGCAGCAAGGTGGAACAGCCCGGAGGAGAGACCCGGCCCCGTGACTCCGGACCCCTCTCGCCACCCAGCCCGGCCAGGGCCCCTCTAGGGGAACGTGTAACCCAACCCGGGAGCCCCAACCGCAGGCCGTGGTCGCGCGAGTGCAGCGGCTACAGCGTCAGCTGCGGCGCACAGGTGCGCCACGACGCGCTAGGGCCCTCGGTCAGGTGCGCGCCCAGGCAGACTCGGCGAGGCGCAGGCAGCCCAGGCCCAGCACCCGGTTCAGTCCGCTCTCCAGCGACCAGAAGCGCCAGTCCACGGAACCCCGGGGAAGCCCAGCGGCCCGTCAAAGCGCACCTGCATCTCCAAGGGGAGCGCCGGGTCGCGGGCGGCACCCCAGCCCCTGCCCGCCCGCCTCCTACCAGCACCAAGAAGCGCGTGGGGGCGCGGCCGAAGAGCTGCCCGGCGTTGGCAGCGTACAGCACGGCACGGATCGAGCAGCGCCAGCCGGGACCCAGGCGTACCGCCGCCCCCGGCGGATCTCGGCCCCGGAACCACCGAGGTAACTTCCGGGCGCCCCTTATGCGCACGCGCAGACCCGCCCCCGGCGGGACCCGTCAACCGACAGGCAGCCGGGCACTTGGGCCTCGCCGCCACCAATCGCTGCTGCGTCTCGGTCGAGCCCATCCAGGACTCGGACGCGTCTACCCCGCGATGAGGGCGGCCTGCAAAGTAGGGGCGGCCTCGCCCACGGCCCTCGCAAACGAGGATTCCCGTCACCTCGCCCGAGGTTGACCCGACCCCTCCCGCGGCGGAGTGCCCACGCAGCCCTGGGTTCAGCCGCTGCGGCAGCGGGTGGCTTGAATTCCGGGGCGGGGGAGGCTTTCCAGCCCAGTGCCCCAAGTATCCTGCAGGCCAGGACTTGCCAAAGTCGCCCCCAAGTCGGTGACAGTCGGAAGGCCCGTCCGCCACTCAGTATCCCGCTGGGGTGGGAGCCTTTAGTACTTACCCTGCTTCGGTGCTGAAGAAGTCCTGGAGCCTCAAGAAGCACTGGGAAAAGCCTCCAGAACCCATATGTCGCGCCGAATCCAACCAACCAGCAGCAGGGCCCAAGTGCCAGGCCCCACGGTGGGCCTGCGTTTGTGAAGGAACCCCCCGCCCACTCTCAGGACGAGTACCCAGGGCTGGAGCCGCTGCCAGAAGGCCTGTGGAGGCCAGCCATTGCCCCACGCAGCACTGAAAAGGCCACTTGGAGCAAGGGGGGCACAGCTGGCAGGATCTGATGGAAAACTACTCTCGTTAGTTTCAGGTGGCATCAGGAGATTGGGGGAGTAAGGACCCAGAAAGGGAATCTCTCCCGTGCTGTAGGCATCACCTGGGTCAGGGATCACACAGGGCAGCCACAGGTTACAGGGAAGCCCAGATTCCAAGTGTGTGATTAGGTCCAAGGAGCACAAGGCAGCAAGCGAAGGGTGATTCTTCCATCCAGTCCAGAGGCTCCCCTGCAGGTGCCACCCCACCTGAGCCCGGGCTGGGCAGAGGCAGAGAGAAGATTACCCTACCTCCACCTCTCCCTAGACATTAATGAAGGGGCTGGGTCTGCGAGAAAGGAAGAGGGCGTCCAGTTTGGCCCACAGAACTCATCTGACACCTCTGACTCTATCCACAGGGCCTGTTTAAGACCCAGGTGTCCAAAAGTAGCTGCAGGGCCATGGGGGACAGGCATCCCCTAGGGCACTAATGCACCAGGAATGCTGGAGGCATCTTCTACCAAACTAGCCAAGAAGCTGTGGGCTGTATGTGATGAGTTCCCTGAACACCGAACACCGGATGGCCATTCCCGAGCAGGGGAGCATGGGCTCAGAATGGCCTCCAGGGCCAAACCATTAAGTCCACGTAACAGCCGCAGGGTGTTGCTCCCTCGCTTAAAAATCTAATCATTCTCAAAACCCAGACTACTCCCACCCTGGCACAGTGGTCCCCACCTGTGATCCCAGTGACTCAGAAGGCCGAGGCAGGAAGATTGCAAGTTCGAGGCCAGCCTTGGCAATGTAGCAAGACACTCAAAAGGGCTGGGGTGTAGGTTAGTGGTAGAGTACCCCTGGGATTCAATCCCCATACGAAACATAACACACACAAACACCACCCCCCAAAAACGAACAAACAAACCACCAGGATGACCCTCTCTGATAAAAAAAACTCCAACCAGCTGGGTGCAGTTGTGCACACCTGTAATCCGACACTCTGTGGGTCCTCGCAACTTTGAGGATCACAGCTTGGGCAACTTAGGGAGACCGTCTCAAAATTTTTAAAAAAGTGCTGGGGGAATAGATCAGTAGTACACCACCACCGAGTTCAGTCTCTACTACCAAACAAAACAAACAAGAACACTTTGCAGGGTGTTTGGTGTCTGTCCCCACCTTCTGACTCCCAGTGGCTGCACCAGGCTCTCTCCAGCCCAGCCTTTGCTCCTGCTGTGTTGTCGCCTGGAGCACTATTCCAGGGCCAGCTCTTCATCCCTGAGCGCTCAGTTTAAATGTGTGCTTAGAGAATCCCTTCCTGACCATCAGGTTAAATCTAAATTCCTGTGTGGCTTCATCTCGTCACCCACTGACTTCACAGTAACCAAACCTTGAAAGCCTATCTGGCAAATGCAAGTGCCTGAGGGCCTAGCCATGTCGGTTTTGCCCTCCTCGGGCACAGAGCAGTGCCCAGTGAACATCTGTGGCACAAATCAGAGATGGGGATGGGGACTGGAGCAACAGCTTGCACACCTGGGACCCGGGCTCCTTCCCACAGACAGGACAGTGCTCAGGAGTGCTGTCACTGCTGCATTACACAAAGAAACACGGCAGGGCCACAGCTGTCGGTAGGTGCCATTTGGCACCGATGTCTTGCCGTGGACCCACAGTGTTGTGCCCAGAGGAACGTGCGGACAGGATATTGCTGCATGATTTTATTACTATAAATATACAGTAAAAACGAACAAAAAAACCTAGCCAATCAGTACATCAAATAACAGGACGCTGAGGCCAAGACGAGCCAGTGTGCATCCATCCTTCAAAGAACCGGCACCAATATCAACGGCCAGAGACCAGGACGCTGGAGGGGTGAAAGGAGGGGCGCGTGTGCGTGCGCTCACCCGTGTGCAGGCGTGAGCAGACAGCAGGCAGGAGAGCTGGGTGTGATGGGGCTCTGCTCACAGGCTCACTGCAGACTGAACTAGCCACTGCTGGGTCTCTCCCCTGGGTGCCCCACTGGGCAGAGCCCTGGCTCCAGCACCCCCGAGCCTCAGAGCAGGCGCCATGCGACCCCACAGCCATCTCTACCTCTGGAGTCAGTGGCAGGGCAGCTTCCTGGGCTGGGACCCCTCCACCTCCCTGGGCCAGGAGAACAGCAACCACCATGGCTCCAGACCCCGCTAGGCAGCTCTGCTCTGGGCACAGCACCAGGCACCCGGTCTGCTGCCAGCTGTCTTGCTAGTACAGCGTCATGGCTGGGCCTTGATGCCCTCCTTCCCCAGGCAGGTCCCGCTACGGAAGTCTCACAGATGCAGAGGAATAACTAAATGGCGATGGACAGCGGAGGAAGCGACTCGGCTCCCTCCCTGGCGGGTGGGTGGGCAGTGCCACTGGCTGAGCAGGAAGGCCCTCACTTGAGGACATCCAAGGGGAGCAAAGCCAGAACCTGTGAGAAGGCACAGGGCGTGGTGACCAGGCCACTTCCCCACGGCTGGGCCAGCCCCTGCCTTGCCCACGGCCGCCTGGCTGCCAGGGGAAGGGCTGCACGCAGGCAGGCACCCAGAGGGCCCAGAGCAGGTGGGGCCTCCCTGGACCTCACAGCCACAGTGACCACAAGAGGGTGAAGGCAACAGCAAGAGCCAGGCTGCCACAGGGGCACGCGTGGGTGCGCAAACAGGTTGTTCCCTTCGCTGACCATGACTCTGCTCCCCCAGAACATCTGTGAACTTGGCACTTCACCCAAAATCTGGTCTTTTCTGCTGGTCTGTTAAGTTCTCAGGGACCCTGACCTGGCATTTGGGGAACTCCCAGGGCACTGCCCAGGTAGAAAGTCACTGTCCTTCATCTTGTACCACTTACAAACATACTGACCATAGAAAAAGGGGGTTTGAAGAGTGGACAGGCCACTGTGCTCTTTGATCATGGGTCACCATGGCCCTCAGAGCCCGGTGGCCTCGAGTCATGCCGACAGCAGAGACTGGGATCACGCTGGGGTCCAGGGCAGCCCCTGGGCAGAGTCTAAGGGGCTGAGGGCTCCATGCTGTCAGTTTGGTCTAATTCTCAGAGTGGGGTCAGGTCAGTGGCCCCAGGGTCAGGACTGGAGCCACCAAGTGGAGGCCAGGGGGGGCCAGTGGTGCCAAGGCCGCAGGGTGTCTCCATGGACGTGGACCATCCTGTAGGTAGGAGCAGAGGGAGGTGTGGTCACACTTGGCTGATGCCCCACATCACCTGCTGCCATCCTCAAGTCACCAAAGGGAAGGGCCCTCAGTTGTCCCCACTGCAATCTGATAGGAACAGCAGATTCACCCCAAGTGGCCACATCAGGGCCCTGGGGACCCTTCAGTCCCAGCTAGTGGGTAAGGGCTGGCCCCCTCAGGGTGGCTTCTGGCCCAATGGGTCTCTTGGCCTTGCCCTGGGCAGCACGTCCCAGATCTGGGCAGCCATGGTCCCACTGAGCTGTATAACTGGACTGGGCTGGAACTCAGCCAGCCCTTCAGGCCAGGGAGCAGGCAGCAGCCCCCAAGTAGCTCCCCCAAGTGAAGCAAGGCCGTGGAGTCCGCCTGCCTTCTGCGGAGGCTGCTATTCACTCCTGGGCTGTCGCCTCCACTGTGCTGCAGGGCACTCTGCCCCTAGACTGGGGCTGCTGCACAGTGGGCTGTGACAGGGTGCCTCAGAGCCCCGTCTTCAGGGCTTGCGGCCTCCTGCAGGACACAGCTCTGCCATGCAGCCGCAGGCAGTGAACCACTGTCCCAGGTGGGTCACCTGAACCACAGAGTCCTACTTCTGCAGTCTGACCTCAGCCACAACACCAACTAGTGTCTCCCAGTGTCAGTGCTGCGATGTTGCTCAGTGGTTAGGCACCTCTGGGTTTAATCCACGGAACCAAAAAATGAAAAATAAAACAGAAGCAAGGTGGAGATGAGAGGCCCTTTCCAACCAGTGAGTCACAACCACCTGATACCCTGGTTGTGGTGACTCTAGAAGACTGAGCCATGCACGTGCTGGGCCAGGCAGGGGGCAGACGGGCTTCCCTGCCATGTGAAGGGAACCAAGCTCCAAGGTCACATCTCTAAAGGCAATATGGGTATGTTTTTTGGGGTTTTTTTTGGTACCAGGGATTGAACTCAGGGGCACTCGACCACTGAGCCACCTCCCCAGCCCTATTTTGTGTTTTATGTAGAGACAGGGTCTCACTGAGTTGCTTGGCACCTCGCTGTTGCTGAGGCTGGCTTTGAACTCGCGATTCTCCTGTCTCAGCCTCCCTAAGTGCTGGGATTAAGGTGTGCACCACCGCGCCCGGCTGCAATATGTCTATTTATTTCAGAAGCCCAGAAGCTTCAGAGCCCCCACTTCAACCTCTGTTTTTTGTTTTTTTTTTTAATTTATTTTTTAGTTGTAGATGGACACAATATCTTTATTTTTATGTGGTGCTGAGGTTTGAAACCAGTGCCTCACGCATGCGAGGCAAGCGCTCCACCAACTGAGCCACAATCCCAGCCCCGACCTCTGTCTCTGGAGGTCTACTTTGCAGCTGATTCCAGCAGGGCAAAGCAGAGGAGCTGAGCTGAGAGCCCCTGCCATGGGCTTGTTCTCTGCCCTGGTTGGGGATATGCTGCGTCATCTGGGCAGGTGGCCCAGTCAGCCCTGACACAGGGGCGGCGCATGGCTGCCCTGGCTCTCTGGTTGGACCCCTGCACCCAGCATGACCTTGGGCCCTGTGTTCTTGCTTTCTATTTGCAGCTTGTGGGGCAGAGGTTCTGCCTATGGCTCCCCCAGCACCAGGCCTGGGGCCTGCTGTGCCCTTGGACGGGACCCGTCAGGACTACCTGGTCCCCAGCAGGAGGCAGACAGGGAAGAGGACTGCGTCCACCCACTCCACAGTGCGCTGGAAAGGGCCTTGGGCAAAGGCTCTGCTCTAGAGAGTCAAGCTTGCGGGACATACAGCAGTCCTGGGCGTGGCCAGAGTCATGCTTTGGGATTGGCACAGACCAGGCCCCCAGCTTCCTGGGGACAGAGTCGGGACCCACCCCTAGGCCTAGGTAGGACCCCAGGGCCATTACCTGGCAGGTAGATATCAGCAGGAGGGCCTTGCTGGCTGCAGCCGTGGTGCTCAGGACTGCTGTCCTGTAGGACATCCTCAACGGAAGGCACCCGACTCCCTGCAGCAGTAGAGGGCAAGGTCAGGACAGCTGCAGGTCTGGGCAGGTCCCAGGCCTGCGCCCCGGCTGACTCCACCCTGACTCCCTCGCTCTCCAAGGACCCCAAAGGTGGACACTTCCTTCTCTTTTCTCTCCCCCTCCGTCCTGCTAGCATGGGTGTTTTGGTTTCTATTATGAACATCACACACCCATGTTCTGAACACAGAGTCAGCTGGTAAGTGACCAGCTGAGAAGGTGCTGAAAAGCAGGAGCTGCGGGGCCGTCCCCGCTGCCCAGAGCAGTGAGCTGCACAGCCTGGCCCTTGTGAGGGAACCTTGAGGCACGTGGCCATACAACCGTCCTTGGTTCCTCAGTTTGGGACCTGCACTTCTCAAGTATCCTCTGGCAAAAGAAGGGCTAGCCCCCAGGGTGGCTGTCCCTGCACACACTGTGTCCCACAGCTGAGGTCACATCTTGTTGGAACTATGGTTCCCAATTCCCAACTCAGACCAGCAGCTTCCAAAATACAAACACAGGGAGGCAAGGCCCGGGGGCTGGAGTAAAGGCGCTGCGTCTGGGGATGTGCGCTCACACCCAGGGCCCTGCTTCTCTAGGCTGGGGGAGCTGCCAGCAGTCTGCAGGGGGGCTTCCATGGGGCTGGGGGACGTCCTGGGAGGCACATGAGTCAGCACAACAGTGGCTGTGTTTTATTCCAGGGTCCCTGGCTCTCTTCACCACCCATGGCCACATCCTTGTCCAAGGTTGGCAGCCACAGGTCTCCTCGATGCCAAACGAGCCTTGCTTTCCTCATTTGTCCAGCAGCAAGGCTGGTGAGGGATAACCCACAGCGGGAGGGAGGCTCAGGAGCCTCAGCACATGCATGGCTACCGGTCTCCCCATGGGGGCCTGGGTTGCAGCAGGCTCCCATGTGCTTATGGCCCCCACTAGAGGAGCTGAGGAGATGCACACCACCAGGCTCATCACCCTGCTCTCGTTCTGAAGGAGGAGGGGTGTGGGGCAGCTGACGGAAACACCAGCGCACTTCCCGCCACACTCTGGAGGCTGGCTGGCCAGAAGACCCAGGCTGGAAACAGTGGCTGCTTCTACAGTCTTAGAGGAGGTGGCAGGGAAACTGAGCAACAGGGCTGGTCAACACCCATGTGGCAAAGCTCCCATGAGACTGGCTCTCCAAGCAGGGAGGGCTCACCTTGCCTCAGCGAGGGTACGTCCACCTCTTCTGCTGCGAGGCTCTACAAGACAAAGGGAAGCTGCCTGGAACCTGGTGGCAGGGCTGGTGCCGACAGCCTTGGCACTGATACCAGGCAGAGGGCAGTGGGTAGCAGGGAGGGCAGCTGCAGCCACCCAGGGACACGAGACATCATGGGTGCTGGGATTCTCATGCAGCCTCCCCTGCAGCCCTGATCAAGTCACCATGCAGCACCCCATCCCACAGGTTGGGGTCACAGCCTGGACAGAGCCTCACAGTGTGGCAGTGCCCAGGTGGGCAGGGGAGCTCAGGCTTGGTGGGTGCGGCTGGAGGAGGCCAGGCAAGGTCTCACCTGCAGGCCTCCCCTGGAGTGTGCCTCACCTCGGGGGAGCTCTCCCGCAACGCCAGCTCCGCACCACTGGGCGGGAGAGGAGCATCTGAGTCCTCTGAGAGCTTCTCCTCATCTTCCTCATGGATCGGGGACGATGGGGACCTCAGGGTGCTAGGGACAGAGGGCAGGGAAAGTGGGGCTGGAGGATAGCTGGATAAGGTACACTGATCAGCAAAGCCACACCGGGCTGGCAGATGCCCTAACCTGACATCCACCCACTGGGTGAGGCCAGGAGGTGGGAAAGACCCTGGGGATGCACCTATGCCAGCAAAGCCCTGTGGCTAATGCAGACAGGTCACCAGGAACTTTTGGAGAGACGCAAGCAGAGACAGGAGAAGAGAAACTGACAAGGGCAGGAAGCAGCGAGAGGGCGCGGGCCTGGCTCTCCACTGAGCACCAAGACTGTAGGGAGGCACTGAGGAGGCTGGTGGCCACTCCCTGCCCATCTCCATGGGAGCCCACTGACCAGAGGCCCTTTGTGCCTGGTGACTGCAGATGCTGTCACAGCCTGGGAAAGGACCTCGGCCACTGGCTGTGTGCACCAGCTGTGTCTTGAGCTCCAGCTGCCATCTCCGGGCACTGTGCTGGGATATGCCCATGTGACCAGCTCCACAAAGCCCTGGATCCTGAGATTCAGGGCTTCCTGGGCGGAGACACGGCACACACCCTGCAGGCTACAGAGGAGAAAGCCTCCGTGCAGACAAAGCTCTGCTGCTCTGCTCTCGGCAGGGTGACTGTGGGTAAGTCTGACTCGCTGCCCACCTGGGTCCTGGCCAATCACCAGACCAGACATTAGCAAATCCTGTGAAACCAGCTACCTCGCACTCCTCACGTGACGCCACACACACATGCACACACCCTTCCCGAGACGAAGGCCAACTGCCTGGCCTCACCTGTCTGGAGACTTGCTCCTGGGCTTGCCCTGGTGGCTGCTCTCCATGATTCGATCGATCCCAGCAAGAGGACAGCTGGCCTGGGAGAGGGCATCTGAGACGCCCGAGTAGGTGATTTCTTCATAAAGGGGGGCTGAAGGGACGGCTGGAGACACAGCACGTAGGCCATTGAGTGCCTCGAGCAGGGAGATGGGCTCGTAGCCAGGTGGGATGCTATCCGAGCTCTGTGGGGACAAGGACAGGTGAGGAGGGCCAGCCAGATCCCCTGCCGACAGCCACAAAGCCCAGGCGCTGGCTCCTCCCAGGGACGTTCTACTCCCACCCTCTTTGCCAACATCCCCTGGCTGCTCCACCCTTAGGGACCTGAGGTCCCTTGCTCGAGCCTGGAAGCCCGGGGCACCCTCGGCCATCAGCTAGAGCTAGCACACACCCTCGACACGCAGATGCCCCACCAGTGGCCAGGACGAAGGATGGAGGGCACCTACGAGGGCTCCCCCCACCCTCGGCCAGCCCCTACCCGGCTTCCTGTTCCTGCCTTGAGGGGGAGAGCGAAGGGCCAGTGATGGGAAGGCTCGAGACGGGCGAGTTGGCGAGCCGTGCCAGAGGCAGGGAACATGGACACGTGCCCAAGCCCAGGGCTCACCTGGGTGGCAGTGGGGACACGTGGAAAGAGCCACTGTCACCCCCTGTGGGGAGCAGATGGAACCCCCATGGCTGAGGGAGGAGGAAGCCGCCCAGGTGCCAGGAAATAGCAGTCAGGCCACCAGGCTGCTTGGAGGAGAGGCTGCCGCTTGGCCTCACTCTCCCAGGACCAGGCGAAGGGGCAAAGAGCCTGCAAGTGCTCCCCCCTCGGGGCCCCAGCCTGTGGAGAGAGCGAGGCCCTGAGAGGAAGGGGTACAGGCGGGTGCTGGGCCTGTGCTGTGTCTTGGACCTCTATCTCCCCTCTGCTGCCACCCCCTTCAGCTCAGAGGTGAAGGGGTGCCCTAAGCCCCTCAAAAAAGGAAAAAGCCTCCCTAGGTTGCTTCTCTGGGTCTCTCTAAGCCACCCCCAGGGTTCATGGGGCTTCACCTGGGTCTGCCCAGATACGTGAAGGCTCTGGGTGGACGCCTGGCCCAGCCGCCACCCACTACCCAGACCCCTGCCTGTTCCCTGGGGTGCAGGGAAAATGTCAGAAAACCAGAGTCCTAGGCCCCAAAAGCCAAAATCCAAGGGGCAGAGCGCAAGGGATGCAGACCAAGAAGCATGCGCAGGGGACTGCCACGCGCAGCAGCGGCCCAGTCACCTCGACACCCATTTCACTGCCAGCAAGAGAGAAAGGGAAACGGGGCCTGGGGAGCCACAGGTGGGGGCCAAGCTGGCGGAAGGGGCGCCGCCTGGCCGGCTGTCGCCAGGGCGCACAGGCTGGCTTTCTGCCAACAGACCTTGAGCTTTGCTTGTTCCCCAAAACTCCCTTCCTGGGCAGGGGCGCTGGGACTGGGCAGAGCGGATCGGACAGACTGCGTTAATCAGCACTGGCCTGGGCGGAGGGCTTCCCACGCTGCTGGTTTAGAGCGAGGTGCGGGCGGAAAGGTCACAAGGACCAAGCACACTTACTGTTTCCCTTTTAGGGTTCTTGCTGGCCAGGGAGGCAGGGTGCGACTTTGATTTTTTAAAGGGACACTGTCAAGATAAAAACCATATGTTTTACAACCACCACCCCTGAATGGCACTGGGCTGGCGGGCAGGGCTCTGGTTTGCTGTCCTCCAGGCGCCAGGCACCCTGCACTTCACAGGACCCTGGGGACCACACACAATGCAGTCCTGGCTGAGGCTCCAGGCAGGCTGCCGGCTCAGCTAGCCAGTGTCCAGGAGCCATGCAGCTGACCCTCTCAGAGCAGCAAGGAGTGTGGCTTTGTCCCTGTCCCCAACACCCACCCACCCACGGCCTGGGTCACCTAGAGCAGCAGAGCTTGGCCAAGGGGCATGAGCGTGGCTGGGCACTGGACCCTGCAATTATCTTAATTATTCCCTGGAGAAAATGCGGAATCTGCGCCCTTCACAGCACAACGTGGAAGACAGGGACCAGAATGCTTTTATGGGCTCCCCCGCCCCGCAGAGCAGAGGACTGCTGGGGAGACAGGGTGGCACAGCTGCGCCCCAGCAGCCCTGCACCGTGGGAGGCATCTTGGCTCGTGACCCGCCTAAGCCTCAGCCACCAGGGCAGAACCAGGGAGGGCAAAACCAAGCACCAAGCTGCCACCACTGGGCATCCCTCAACCCCGACACACAAAGATCCCTCTTTCCAGGGGAAGAAGCATCACCCTCTCCCAACCAAACAGCCATTGGCTGGCAGAGGTACCGGGTCCCACAAGCCCATGCTGAACAAATTGCAGGCAGAACAGCCAGGAGAGCCCACAGGGCCTGGGTGGCCTTTGGTGACACAGGCCCCTCTGGGGCATCTATACTTCTGCTGCAGCTGCCAAAATTCCTCAGATTTTCAAAGAGAAGCCAAAAATCTGGGGCTTAAGGGAAGTTTCCAAGCTCTTAAATACTGGACCGGTCTTCAGAAACCTGGACCAACACACCTCACCTCCTGCCAGGGAGGTCAGCGGGGCTGGGCCAAGAGCCGGATGCAAGTAAAGGAGACAGCAAGGAACCTTCCAGAGCAAAGGCTTCACCTGAGGGTGTGCGAGTCCACGGGGTTCAGTCCTCTTTTTTAAAACAGGAGGCGGGGCCTTCAAGGACACTGGACCCAACAGCCTCAGCTGGGAGTTAGGAAAGTCAAACCAGCAGAGCCCGGGGCAGGCTCTGCCTGGCTGCCCTCTAAGCCCCTCCCGGCTCAGCACCTCTCCCGTGGCTCTCCATCTGCTTTTCTCTCCCTGTCCCTGGCCCCTTTCTTCATGTCCCTCTCCATCTGGTCCTCAGGTCTGAAGCGACAGGACAAGTCCTGCCTGCAAGGCCTGTGCAGGGAGCCTGGTGGCCATCTGCCAAGGCCCCTCGGGAGCAACACTATGCGGCCTTGTGAGGACATGGCACGACTCGTCCACCCAGGATGGTGTCGGGCACTGGGTGCCTCACACATGGCCCATCCTGGCCCCAGTGGCACTCAGCCTCCTGCAGGGGTCTCACTGATGGGAGGGGGAAGAGGCACTTACCGAGTGCTCCTCATGGTCCATGCTCTGGGCCAGGACGGGGCTGAAGGAGATGGGGGACAGGGCCCCTGGCTTCTTGCGCACGGCCCGGATCTGCAGGAGGGCCCGGAACGCTGTGGCAGAGGGGGGACTCCTGTGAGCAGGCAGCACCCCAGCCAGAGACACTGGGACTGACACTCCATATGGGACGTCCCACAGCAGTCCCACATCAGGGAAGAGCGAATCCTCCTTAACCAATGGTCCCAGGCAGGGAGATAAAACAAGGCCCAGATGGCATGGTCCTGGGGTGAGGGCCCTGGCGTGAGGGCCCTGGGGTGAGGGCCAGGAGTCCCTGAGCAGCGGGGCAAAACTCTCCAATGCTCCAGATAGCACAGCCGGTTGCTGGGACTGTAGCTCAGGCCACCAGGATGAAAGCAGCGCCTCTAGGCTGCTCCACCAGGTTCCCAGGGGAGTCCAGGGGCAGAGGCTGGCCACCAGGAGCAGGGAGAGCAAACTAGGTTCATCCCTCTGCCCACAAAATGGGCCGGAGGCCAGGGCACACTGTTCCAGGAAAGGGCAGGAGGAAGACATGACCAGGCCAGACGGGTCCCAAAGCAGAAGCAAATGAGTCCGAGAGAGGCTCCTTCTTTGGCCCCTCAGAGATGTGTCCTGGCAACAGTCACAGACAAGGTGCGCCCAGCAATCCTCCTCCCCACTTCCTGTCCGCACCACGATGGACACAGGCCTTGTGCAGGGAGGAGACCTTTCCACTCACTCTGTGACCCTACAGCCTCCAGGTGTCCTACCTCACATCCTCATCCAAGACTCAGTAGCCCAGAAGAAGAACTCACTCAGGCTGTGCACTGGAGTCGGGCTCACAGAGCTCCATGTGAGGTCCCTGCCCAGCTCACCCAGCGCAGGCTCCCATCTACCTGTCCTGCTCCTGCCTTCTTGACCTCCAAGCCTGGGACAATACTCTGACCCCCATAAAGCCCCAGGAAGCCAGGACAAGCTAGGGACACCGGCACCCAGCTCCAGCTTGAGTCCCACCAGCCACTGGGACTGTCTCCTCTCTCAGGTGGAGCCCTGTGGGAGCCCTTGGGAAAGCCTCGAGCTGCGGAGTCTCCTGGGAAGCCAGATTCTCAGAGGACACAGGGAGGGAGAAGGGTGTGCTGACAGGGCTGCTCCCGGGAAGGGGACGCCCCTCATGGGAGCCTCTACCTTGGTGTGCTGAGGGCACGAGGGAAATCGCAGGGCAGACTCGGCCCCTAGCACTCAGCCAGGAGGGGCTCACAGGCAGGCGAGGCTGGCCCCTCACGCTGCCCAGTCCTAACCAGGCTGGGCAGGGCTGTGAGGAGTGCACCCACAGGCTCCTGGTCTGGGGTGCCTCTGGGCTCTGGACCCCCAGGCCACATGGCCTTACCCCACACCTATGTCCCGCAGCCCTAAGACACCGCTGCTGCACACACCGGCACGGACCCCCATCCACGCGCCTGGCTCCACGAAGACCCTCACTCACGACCGCTGGGACACGCTGCTGCTTTCCAGCAGCAGGGTCTGGAGCACACCCCTGCCTCTTACCGGCTGTGACTGCAGGCAAGTCCGAGTCGAGCACGATGGCAGCTTCACACCCAGCACACTTGTCCATTTGCAACTCATTTAACTTTCTCCAAAGTAATTTCTACATAAACAAGGTTTTGTTCACCAATTCTGCCCCAGTGTCACTGCAAACATATGCCCTGGAGCACCTGGCCCTCGCCCTCACTCTACCCTAACTGTCCTCGAGACAGACAGCAGACCTGGGCGGCCCTGTGCCAGCAAGGCTGCAGTGCACCTACGGCCAGCCCAGGCCACACGCTGCACGAGGCTCAGCACTGCTCTCCTGTCTGGCACCAGGGACCACCCAGCTGGGGACTGCTGTGGTGCAGGCTGCCGGCATCTCCACACCCCCCTGCGTGCGGGTCCTGGGGTGGCACTCACGCAGCCGGCAGATGGGACAGTTATTGGCCTGGTAGCGCAGCGTGTCGGCACAGGAGGTGCAGAGGCACAGGTGGCGGCAGGGCAGGATCAGTGTGTCCCGCAGGTCCGACAGGCACACCACACACTCGTTGCTGTTGTCACTGTTCTCGTCGTCTGCGGGCTGCAGGGACAAGGGCCTGCAGATCAGTGGCCTCCGCAGGCCCTCCTGGGCCACCAGCTGTCCTTCACTACCCCAGGAGCCACCATGGCCAAGAAAGGCCCAGAGGCAGGAAGCAGCTGTGGAGGCTGCAGCTGGCACCATGCTCACTCTGGGGACATACTGAGTCCCCAATGTCCCCGTAGAACTGGCTTTTTCTGTTCCTCAGACCCAAAGAGAAAACCCCAAAGCGCTGCACTGTAAGCAACAGTCACGAGTCAGGGGACCCGTCCATTTGGTAAAAACAATCAAACGGGTCTAATCTGTTGGCAATATTTTCCTTAGATCTATAATGGCAGCTTTCAGAAAGAACAGCAGCATGTGGGCTGAGAGTACGGAGTCCTAGCAGGGCCGGGCAGTCTGGCCCTGCGGGCTCTGTGGAGCTTCATTAGAGCAGAGCCTGCTCACTGCCCTGGCCATCCACAGCGCTGAGCAGCTGCCACAGAAACCAAAGGCCCCAAGAGAAGCTGGCTAGCCGCTGGGGTAAGAGATGAGCAGAGTGTGAGCTCGGCTGAGCTGGGCCCAGCCAGACTGCTCTGTCCTCCCAGCTCCTGGAGGTCCCCATTGTCCCAGACACAGCTGGTGTGTGCCTTTCAGAGAGGTTCTAAAAAAATAGGTGGCCATTTCATCCATGTTTCTGCTCCTCTAAAAACAATAAAAAGAGCCTGGCATGGCAGCGCACAACTGTAATCCCAGAGGTTCAAGAGGCTGAGGCAGGAGGATCACAAGCTCAAAGCTAGCCTCAGTAACTTGGCAAAACTAAGAAACTTAGTGAGACCCTGTCTCAAAATAAAAAATAAAAAGGGCTAGAGATGTGGCTCGGTGGTTAAGTGCCCCTGAGTTCAATTCTCTGTACCAAAAAAATAAAAATAATAATAAAAATAATAAGCCGGGTGCGGTGGTGCAAGCCTGTAATCCCAGCACTTAGGGAGGCTGAGGCAGGAGAATTGCGAGTTCAAAGCCAGCCTCAGCAACAGCAAGGCACTAAGCAACTCAGTGAGACCCTGTCTCTACATAAAACACAAACTAGGGCTGGGGATGTGGCTCAGTGGTTGAGTGCCCCTGAGTTCAATCTCTAGTACCAGAAAATAAAAAAATAAAAATAATAAAAAGACAACCAGGTCCCAAGTTCAAGCTCCTCAGCCGTTCCCTGACCATCTGGACCACTGCTTAGCAGCCACCAGAGCTCCCGCTACCTCTGGAGTGCATCCTCTGGTGAGCAGGACACACTGCCGAGGCGTGGAGCTGGCAGCAGGGGGCAGCATCGCTCACCGCTGACTGAGAAAAACCCAAAGGCAGCAGCGCAAGCCCAGGCCACAGGAGGGGCAGGTCCTTGGATCCCAGGCTGCCCTAGAGGACAGGATGGTGACTTACACAAGCAAGTGAACTCGCTGGAGAAAGGACACCATGTTCCATAAACCTGAGGACGGGACAGCCAAAGGGGCCCAGGCCCACCAGGGGAAGGCAGGAAGGACTGGCCCTTTTCCATCAGCCCTCAGCCAGGCCTGGGAGACCCCGCAAGTCATCCCAGGGAGGGGCATCCAGCAATGGTAGCCAGCAGAGTCCAGGAGGCACCCACCCACCAGGACACACCTTGGTCTCCTGGTTGTTCTTGTTCTCGATGCCGTAGATCTCCTGCAGCAGGTAGCTGACACGGTCCACCTGCGGAGCAGAGGGTGCACTGGGCCTCGCCATCCCGGCTCCTCTGTACCCACCTGGGCCCACACTGTCTCCCAGGCTCAGATCCCAGGGGCAGATGCAGCTGTGGGGCCTGTCCAACACCCGCCCCTGGGGAATGGACTGATGCCAGGACAGGAAACCTGCTCCATGCCCACCCAGCTAGCAGCACAGGGACCAGGGCTGAGGGCCTGTGGCCAGGCTGCCTACTGACTAACCCACCACCAGAGAAAAGCCACTCTGGACTCACTCACCCACCCCCAGCCACAAAAGCAACCAGAGTCAGGTCTGCAGGTAGCAGATGGCAGCCGACGTAGCTACTGCTCTCTAAAATCTTCAAGTTATGAAAATGTCTCTGGTCTCTAAGACACCAAACCGACTTCCATAAGTGGTGCCTTGTCCTGCTGCTCACCAGTGCCAGGGCACTGCCAGCCAGCTCACCCAAGACAAGAGCTCTGACCCCAGCACCTTCAGAGTTGGGACCTGACGAGGGTCACTCTACCTTCTAAAAAAAGGTAATAAACCCCATTTCCACACTGTGGTTTAAACAAGCCTTGGCACCGGCCCACAAGACAACTCTAACCACAGCCTTGGAAAACAGACCCCAGACAGGGCCCACAGTCTCAGGCCAGGCACAGTGGCCATGCCTGGAATCCCAGTGCCTTGGGAGGCTAAGGCAGGAAGATCAGGAGTTCAAAGACAGCCTCAGCAACTTAGCAAAGCACTAAGCAACTCAGTGAGACCCTGTCTCTCAGTAAAATATAAAAAGGGCTGAGGAGGGGCTGGGGTTGTAGCTCAGTGGTAGAGTGCTTGCCTAGCAAGTGTGAGACACTGGGTTTAATCCTCAGCATTGCATAAAAATAAATAAAATAAAAGCACGCTGTCCATCTACAACTAAAATAATTTTAAGGGGGAGGGGGCGCGGGCACACTAGGGATGTGGCTAAGTGATTAAGCACCCTGGGGTTCAATACCCAGTACCAAAAAAAGTTCTCAGAACCAAGTATCATGCAGCTCTGGTTAGGGGACCTACCTAGCTCCACTAAATCCTCATAGTGCCCAAGTATAATTCAACCAGCATAGGACCACAGAATTAATGACCCCAAAGAGAAGCTGTGCTGGTCTACAGCGTCTGTTCTAGGATTTTCCATCTTCCTGTCAGGAACTGATGGAGTCAGTCCGATCTCTACCCAACATGGCCACCTTCCTTGCAGTGTGTGAAGAAAGGAGGCTGTAGGCTGTCTGTCTCTGCTTCCCTCCAGCCCTCCACTCAGAACATGTTTACTGAGCACTAACTGCGTTACAGGCACCGCGGCTCAAACTCAAAAGACTCAGGGCTTACAAAAGTGGTTATGGGGGTAGGGGACGTGGCTAGTGGCTGAGCCCTTGCCAGGCGTACCTGAGTGACTGGGGTCAATGCCCAGCACCACCAAAAAACAACCCCCCAAAGACATGCATGGACCCGATGTCCTGGAGCACAGAGCCCAGCAGTAGGAAACTCAAGGCCACCATGACCCAGGAAGAACCGTCCACCACCCCTGGACAGCAGTGTGTGCATGCGCGTGTCTCTCAAGTCAGAGGGTTACGGCAGCCCAACACTTACGATTTGCTTCTGCTTCAAAGGCTTCACGGAGAAGCTGCCATCCATGTGCTGCAGGGGAAGGACACAGGTTACCTGGCCAAGCCGGCACCCTGCCGCCAGGCCAGCTGCAGGCCTCCCCAGCAACCCACGCCCACAGCCAAGGACAAGATGAATGTGACCACCACAGAGCCAGGCCAAGACCTCTCAACTGTCAAGACCCTCAGGCCTGACTTTGAAAGCACCTAGAGAACCTTCTAAAAACAGCCTCCTAGCCGGGCGCGGTGGCTCACACTTGTAATCCCAGCACTTAGGGAGGCTGAGACAGGAGAATCACGAGTTCAAAGCCAGCCTCAGCAATGGCGAGGCACTAAACAACTCAGTGAGACCTTGTCTCTACATAAAACACAAAATAGGGCTGGGGATGTGGCTCAGTGGTCGAGTGCCCCTGAGTTCAATCCCCGGTACCAAAAAAATAAAATAAAATAAAATAAAAATAAAATAAATAAAAAATAAAAACAGCCTCCTGCGCCCTGCCCTGCAGATCCCAACTCTCTCACATGGAACTCTCAGTCACGGCCCAATGATCACGAGCCTCCCCAACATCCAGAAAGCACTCAGATACCAAAATCAAGACAAGCTCTTGCTTTCAAAGGGCTGATTTAGTCTGGAAGACAGCACAGGCACACGCTGGGAGCACTTGAAGGACAAAATAAAACAAATGCAGTCCACAGTATCCAGGGAGACACACTGCTCAGGATGGATAATGCTGATTAAGACATCAGATCTGAGATCCTGAAACCACACTAATCATACCTTCAGAGTCAGCCAAGACAGCACTCAGGACTGTCAGGTAAGGCTGGTGGTTCTTACGGAAGTGTCTAGAGTACAGGACTACAAAAATAAGCAGTTTTTACTGGGTTCTAAACTAGAAGCTCAAAATGGAACGTTTGCCCGAGATGGTTCTCTGTCCCAGACAGAGAACACAGATGGGTAAATGGTAACCACTTCTTGTAATGAGGCCGAGCTCGGGAGCATGGCTGGCCAGCCAGCACTAGAGATGGTGGAGGCCGACCTCCAGGCACTCACATGGGCATCCTGTGCCCCTGGGCCCAGGAGGGCAGTTCCAACCTCTCCACAGGATGAACAAGTCTGAGGGGTCTCCGGCCTGGCTGTGCAGAGCACTGGGAACTTCAGAAAAGCCCAGGTCACAGGAGCTGTGCTCCGCACAAAGGTGGCAGGGGCTGCAGGTGCACTTGTGAGGACCCCGGAGGGCAGGAGCAGGACACAGGTGTGGCTAGCCACAAGGGCTCCAGGCGGGGGCTGAAGCACTCCACAGTTAGAGTGCTGACTAATGTTGAAGGGCGGGGGAAGAAGGCAGGGTCTGCAGGGTCATCATCAAACAGAGACACGCCCTTCACCTGCAGTAAGCTTCTGGTGAGCAGGAACCACAGGGGCATGACGGGAGGCAGCAGGCCCTGGACCACAGCCCATCTTTCAGAGCGTCACTCAGGCCTGAGGCTACACCACAAACCACAGCTCTGCCTCACAGACATCCATCAAGTGAGGAGGAAGGGCTGCCCTGAGCGGGTCAGGAGCAAGACCTGCCCAGCCTGTGGGGTCAGGGTAAATGCAGGCTAGGTAGGCAGGGACAGTGCACCTGATGGGATGTGACGGGTGCCAAGTGACACCCAAGGAACACTGGCCTGGTGGGAAAAGATCAGGGCAACAATCTCTGCACAACCTAGTGGGAAGTAAGGCCTGGCCTCAGTCTAGAACATTCTCCCCTGCCACTCCAAATCCCTTTGAGATGCTCAGCCTCAAAACCAGTGTCCTGGCAGTTGAGGAACAGTTGGACCATCTTCCACCTGCCCTGGCTCTGACACTTGGCCCCCTGCACCAAACCCTGACCCCCCAGTCAGGCTTCTGGTTTCACAAGGCCACCCCTAACCCCAGCTCCCAGGTCACTGGGGTTGGTGGCTGGGATGGCACTTACCTTTTCAAAGGCAGCCAAGAGCACATGGGCGTGGCCAGTCACTTCCACAACTGAAGCCAGGAGAAGAAAGAGAGAGGACAGAGCAGTCAGGGCAACGTGTGTCCCACCCACCCACACTGGTGCCCTTCCAATCAGCCCCCATCCAGGTGTGCCACCTGGAGACCTGCACCCAGCCTCGTCCTCCTCTGCCAGGGGCTTTGCACCTCCCTTGGCAGATCTCGAGCCTCCCAGTCCTGGAGCTCCCCCATGTAGGGGTGTGGACACACTGTCACTTCTGGAAGGGACACCTCTCACTGACTGGGGAAGGGCCTCAGCAAGCAGCGCCCTCCCTGCAGGGCCCATGTGCTAGGACAGGAGGGAGAAGAAAAGCCAACCAACCCACTCACCATCTCCTTCGTCCACCACGGCCTGGATGACCACTGGAAACACCCCCCGGTCCAGATCAAAGTTCAACTGAGGAGGAAAAGGAGGCGAGAATAGTCAGGACCATGGCCAGGAGGTCAGAGAAGTCTAGTGAGCAGGGCGACGTGAGGCAGAGCTCAGAGGAGTGGGAGAGAATGGCATCCAGGACACGGTGGCGTTACCCACGGGTCACCACCGTCCACTTCCGGCACTTCCAGAGCTTTCCCTTCTCCCCAAACTCCATTTGTATCAGGCAGTGACACCTCCGCCCCGCCCTGGCACCCACGCATCCACATGTCTCCGTGGATTGCTTCTGCTTGCTCTGGATGCTTCCTACACATGCAGCCCTGGCCTCTGTCACAGCGTGCTCTGGAGCTGCTGCACGGGGCAGTGCGGAAGTTTCACTTCCTTCTGTGGCAGCACGGTCCCTGCGTGTGCGCCCGCTCTGCTGCTGTGAGCTGTCCTACTGGCTGTTTCCCGTGGAATGGAGGTGCTGGAGGAAGGTGCCTGGCTGGGCCCCACCAGTGACTAGGGGAGAGAGGAGGAGACTATGGCCATCTCACTGCCCTCCCCACTCAGCCCATAGGCCCCAGGCTGAGCTCAGGCCCGCCTCCAAGCTCACACAGAGCAGCAGCCTCGGCCAGAGCAGGCCCCTTCTCCACGGATACCCGCACCCTTCAGCTCTGGGCCTCACCCTGCACCCTGCTGGTCGAGCCCCACTCCAGGTCTCAGCAAAGTCTTGCTGAAAACACTCTCAACTCTCATCCCCTCTGGTCACTAGAATCCTGTGTATGAGGTCAGGGGCCATCCTCAATGTCCCTAATTTCTAGCTAGACGAAAGATGCAAAGGACAAGACCCTGCCTACCAAGTCTCCGTGACTCTCAGTGTCTGGCACAGAAAAGCAGCAGACATACGCATTTTTAAATTTATTCTCAATAAGGATTGACTGAAGAATGGGCACTGACTACACAGCACTAAATAACGCCAAAACCCACTGACCCGCGTGTCTAGGATGAGCACACCGCATAGCACGTGAATCTCATCACAGTGAAACAGCTCAGCTACAGAAGGATGTATGGAAACCTAACAGGCCACCCACAGCAGAGGCCTGCTGCCTCCAGTACCCCGAGCCAGCCACCCTTAGCCAGGACCACCCACAGGGAGAAAGGATAGGCCCTACAGTCAGCCTGCACTGACCACCTGCCCTGCGGGATGTCCCGGAAGAGCTGCTGCTGTCCTGGCGCACTGCAGCCCTGAGTCCATGGAGTCCAAGGCTATGTGACCCTGAGCTCATGCCCTCTGAACACCCTGGCCGAGGAACGCTTGTGGACCCCAGAGTGCAGGATGCATAGGCCCGTATCCCTTGCCGGTGTTCCCTCGTGAAGGCCGCAGCAGAAGCCGAGTTGAGAGCGTGTTCCTGCCCAGTGTCCCAGAGTAAATTCCATTTTTAGCCTTTCTGCCTCTCTGAGCCTCAGTTTCCTGCTCTGTGAAATAGGCCACTGCAGCCCAACCACACAAGGTCAATGTGGCGCAAGCGAAGTCCTCCCGCAGGCCACATGTGAGGACACAGCTGCAGAGTGGCTCTGATGCTATTTAAGAAACAGTGGGGGCTGGGGTTGCGGCTCAGTGGTAGAGCGCTTGCCTCGCATGCGTGAGGCACTGGGTTCGATCCTCAGCACCACATAAAAATAAATAAATAAAATAAAGACACTGTGTCCATCTACAACTAACAAAAATATTAAGAAAAGAAAAGAAACAGTGGGCTGGGGACAGTGGCGCACACCTGTAACCCCAGCACTTAGGGAGGCTGAGACAGGAGAATTGCGAGTTCAAAGCCAGCCTCAGCAATGGCAAGGTGCTAAGCAACTCAGTGAGACCCTGTCTCTACATAAAACACAAAATAGGGCTGGGGATGTGGCTCAGTGGCCTTAAGGGTGAATCAAACATGTGGTTCTTTGTGGTCAAGTGCCCCTGACATCAATTCCCACCTGCAGAGGAGGCCGACTGCCCAGGCAGCCCAGCGATGACTCTGTATCAGCAGGTGGCCTGGCTGCCCTGTCCCAGGGCACCAGTCTGCCTCAGCACATGGCTAACACAAGGTTCCCAGCCTCAGACTGCACTCCCCACTGAACTGCCCTGTCCACGTGGGAAGCCTTGGGAAGGCAGCCATCAGCTGGACAAACCCATAACCTACCCAAGCCCACACAGGCATGGTCTCCACATTGCACCTGAGGGACGGCCATGGCTCTGGCCACATGGGGCTGAAGGGACCTGGACAGAGGCAGCCAGCCAGAGACACAGGCACCAGAGGCTGCAGGGGGAGGTGGTGGGGCACTGGGGACCAGTTCACATCAGCAGGGACAGGCCCAGGAACAGCAGGCGCTGGCACAGGGTCCTCACGTGCTCACTGTGAACAAGCCTCGACCCAAGCCTCAGTTTCCCTTCTGCAAGGGGACAGATGCCAGGCCTGGTGCAGAGGGTCTGAGTGTGGGCCCTGGGACAGGAGGCTGAGCTCGTGACAGGAGCCAAGAGAAAGCCTCTGGTCAAGGGAGGAGTTGGCCGGCCTCCACAGGGTGGCTTACAGAGAAAAGGAAAAGGAGTGGCAGGTGGTCAGAGGATGGCACAGGACGAGGCTGGGTGGGGGCTGTGTGGAAACAACTGTGTATCTGAAGCTGCAGGCCAGGAGTGGACACAGGC
The DNA here is from genome assembly GCA_028644305.1 of Xerus rutilus. NCBI lineage: Eukaryota > Metazoa > Chordata > Mammalia > Rodentia > Sciuridae > Xerus > Xerus rutilus. The sequence goes on from CM053415.1 coordinate 31,894,165, forward strand.
CAGCAGTAGACATGGTCACACACCCAGGCCCAGCCTGGGAGCCTGGGCTCAGAGTCAGAGGGACCCTCCTTCACGGGCTCCCGCCTTGCTCCCAGGTGACCAGCCGTGAATGGCAGCCCCACAGGGAGCCTGCTTCAATGCATAGGAGCCGTGGCTTAGAGCTGCCCTTGTGCGAGGGCCCTACAAGGCTGTGATTAAGCCCAGGGAAGGGGAGCTGGAGCATGGCACCTGTCTGTTAAGGTGACGGAGACAGAAAGAAAAGAGAGCTTTGTGTACATGGCCCGTGCCCACCCCTGGGCTGGAATCCCGTCAAGTACCCACACCTTGGGGCCGAGAGGGCCCTTGTGCTCTGAGGAGCCTCACAACCTGCATCTTTCTGTAACCTAGGTGTGGACAGCCATGCAGTGCTGGTGTCCAGATAAAATCCACCGGTGCGGGAGGTGCAAGGAGACACCTTGGCCCTTCTCCCTGGAGCTTACAGGCACTGTGCATGCCACCACAGACTCCTCATAGCCAGACTGGCAACATCGTCCTCCAGAAACTCCCACTGCCCAGAGCTCAGCACACAGCTGGGGGCACCCACAAGACACACCCAAAGCCTGGCATCAGGCACGATGGTGGCAGGACAGCCTTCTGCCATCTGCAATAGTCTAAGGGAGACATTTAATTTTAATGCAAGGACAAGGGGTCTTTCTTAGGGAAAGCAGCCACCCAGGGAGGAAAGAGCCCAGGTGGCTGCCACCAGCAGGAGTCAGACTGCAGTTCTCAGGCTCAGGCAGCCCTGGCGGGAGCCTCAGATCCCATCCCACACAAGCCCCAGGCCAGATGGACACTGGGAAATAAGGCAAAGGGTGAGGAGCAAGCCCAAGAGGGTGGGACAGGGAAACCAGCAGGGAAGCCACCAGAGCCACAACCCCAAAGGCCTTGGAGGGGATGGTAAGTGCTGACAGGGGAGGATGTGCACAGCGTGATCCAGAAACAAACTGAGGTGGAAGGGATGCCAGCCAGGGCCAACAGATCCACTGTCCCAGGATGACGCAGGAGGCGGCATCTTCGTGCCTCCCCAAGTCCAGCAGGGGAGCCTCCCCAACTGCTACTCTCAGCCACCCCGGCCCCAAGGACCCTGGGCATGTTCCACAGAGAAGAGGGCCCCAGCAGCCATTCCCAGTGCTCACCTGAGAGAGGAGGCATCTGAACCACAGGCCCAGGGCCCCGGGCCCCGGGCCACCCAGGTATGGGGAGGGGGCAGGGAGCGGCTGCGCAGGAGGATTACCTCATCGTCCTTCCACTCGGAAAAGTCGATTTTGAAAGAAGGCAGGGAGAAGTGCTGGCTCACCCCTCTCTTGTAATGGACGGTCTCGGACTGCAGAGGAGGGCTCCTGGGGCTGTACCTGAGCAGCACAGAGGGCAGACTGCCAAGGAGCCAGGGGCGCGGGGGCCTCCCTCCCTCCCCCACAGCATGCAGGAGCCACCCACTTTTCTTCTAGAGCTCTACCCTTTGGTCGGGCAGGAGGCAGCCCACAGGGCCAGGCGGCCCCTGCTCTTCCCAAGGCTCCCCTGCCTCACCTGCTTATTGTGCAGCTCTGCCCAGTTACATCTGGTGACAATTTCCTCCAGAGCCCACACCTGCCTGAAACTTCTGCCACCTTCCCAGACGTGGAACCCCTGCCCCTTTTGGCCTCTTCACTGTTTCCCGAATGAACATGGCTCGCAGAGCTCCTCCCTGCCCGCCACCCCTGCTTCTCCACCCAGGAAACAGCCAGTGTGTGGCTCTGGGGTCAATACACTCAGGTGTACACTGGGTGCAGATCTCCCCTCAACGTCCACCTACACTCCACCACCGCCACACAAAAGGCGCATGTTCCCTGATCTACCCACAGCTCCGCTGTGGTTTCACCCCGAGTGGCTTGGAGGCCCTGGGGATGCCAGGTGGTCTCCACTATCTTGCTACTCCAGCACTGCTTCAAGTACCATGCTCCAGCACAAGTCTCAGCCCCACATGGGAGCACATCTCCAGGGCAGACTCCCAGGAGAGCAGGTCTGGGTCCCAGGACACATGCGCTTCCAGTCCTGGGAGGTGGTATCTGCCTCCCCTCGGCTCCTCTCTCTACCACGGCCCATATTCGCTGTCCCAAGGGGCTCTCTGGGTATCGATGCCTGGGAGGCTGGGGGCAGGGCTTGGTCTTGCCATCGCAGCCACCAAGGGAGGGAGCTCCCCAGGAGGCCCACCTGGGATGCAGTGGAGGGACTGGCCCAGGATGCTGCCCAGGTGGACCTGGGCCTTCTCTTTGGACTGTGGGACCCTGGACCCACCCCTCTATCGGAGTCTCAGTTTGTCAGGAAGGGTGAAGGGGGCCAGGGAGGTGCAGGAGGGCCACCTGTCCTGCAACTCAGGACAGGCTTTCTAGCTGGCAGGCCTACATTCCCAGCCTCTATCCTGGGGATCTGGTTCTGGTGTCACTCAGCCAGCGCTCCAGGAGGGGAAGCAGGCCTTGTGCCAGGTCTCCACAAGGGGGAGGCCCCAGGGACAGAGCTCAGGGCAGCCATGTGGGTCACACCAGCCATGCCTGGCTGGTCATCCTCTGCTTTCCCAGCTCTTGTGGCGGCAGCAGGACCCTTTCCTCAAGCACATTCACAGGATGTGATAGCACAGGATGTGAGGGCTAGGGAGTGCGGGGAGGCTGGCCACTCACCACATCAGGCCCACTTGTCCTTGGTAGCCCCCGGCCATCTCCCCAGACGCTGGGCTCCTCCACTGTGGTGCCTAAGCCCAAGGACTCAGGAGCCACACTATCCCAGCCGTCAAAGCACAGCACAACACAGGGCACAGAGGGGGCACCAGGGCCCTGAGCCTCATGCTGGCTCTGGTCACAGTAGATCGCCATGCTTGCCCCAGGACTCTCAGGGTGTGGGGAGAGGACAGGGAGCTGCCACTGCCACCCAGATACTCCTGCACTTCTAAATTCCCTGCCTACGTTAAGCACATACTCAGGTGCCACTAAAAAAGTAACCCAATGTTGGGGTCAAAGTAGAGTCTCAAGGTAAAAGATCTAGAAAAAGGCACCTCTTCCCTCTGGAGGGCTGCCCAGAGAGGCTGCTGGCTGCCCTGGAGCCCAGGCCCCGAGTCCCTGGGGAAGAATGGGCGTCCAGGGCCTTGCCTGATGGAGCGCTCCCTGCTGGAGCTCACAACAGGTTGCTTATGGCACCCATGGGCATGAAGGGCCGTGCATGGGGTACCCAGCCTTGAGGGAGCAGCACAGCCATCCTCATTCCCAGAGAGAGAGAGAGAGCCCCAAGCCACTTGCAGATCCAGGCAGGGCAGTACTCGGAACCCAAGGTCTCAGAGCCCACGCTGTGCCAGGTCCAAACCCAGTCTCGTCCTCAAAGGATCTTCTCTAACATAGGAAGGATGCAGGCAAGTTTCTGCCTGTCCACAAGGTCACTCAGGCCTGGTCTGGCTTTGCAGGCTAGGGCCACCCTGCCATGGCTGCACTGAAGTTGCAGGCTACAAACCCCTGGGGCCAGCAGAACTCTTCAAAAAAACTCCAAAGCCGGGTGCGGTGGCTCAAGCTTATAATCCCAGCACTTCGGGAGACTGAGACAGGAGAATCGCGAGTTCAAAGCCAGCCTCAGCAATGGCGAGGTGCTAAGCAACTCAGTGAGACCCTGTCTCTACATAAAACACAAAATAGAGCTGGGGATGTGGCTCAGTGGTCGAGTGCCCCTGAGTTCAATCTCCAGTACCAAAAGAAAAAAATTCCAAAAGTTCAAATTTGTCATTGTGACATAATAAAAAATACATATTTGGACGAGTGCAGTGGTGCACACCTATAATCCCAACAGCTGGGGAAGCTAAGGCAGGAGGATGGCAAGTTCAAAGCCAGCCTCAATAACTTAGTGAGGCCCTAAGCAACTGAGGGAGATCGTCCCAAAATAAAAAATAAAAAAGGGCTGGGGATGTGGCTCAGTGGTTAAATGCCCCTGGGTTCAATCCCCAGTACCAAAAAAATATGTGTGTGTATGTATTTGATCTCTGCCCAGGTTCCCAGCATGGAACTCCCCTTCCCTTGGAACCTCCTGGGTGACAGAAGGTCTTTGTTCTAAGGAGGCAACTCTGGGGGGGCTCTTAGAGGTGGCTGGTCCCAGAAAGACCAAGCCTAACCAGAGCCTGGACTTTGATTCCCCACTCCAGGAGGCAGAGAGGCTGCATCCTGCGCTCATTAGTGCCTAATAAGGCCTCTGTGCACAGGGACCCCAAGGCAAGGCTGGGGCACAGCGTGCCTAGCCTGCCCACAGCCTCACCAAAGGAAGAAAGTAAGCAAAACAAAACCAATGCCGAGAGCACAGGGGACGCCCACAGGACGACCTCCCTGTGGTCACTAACAGAGATGAGGCTCACGTGGGTCGGAGCCCCGGCTGCCGGCTGCCCCAGAGACTCACACCGCCATGCCATTCAGGAACTCCTCCACCGCCTGGCAGTAGATGGTGATGGCCACACGGGCGTCGGCGTCGAAGGTGAACTCCAGGCTATACAGCACGCGGGGCTTCTCGCCGTCCTCAGTGGGGCTGTCTGCATCCTCTTTGTACCTACCCGTGGGGCATGGGGAGGGACCACTGGGTCCGCTGCTTGGCCACCCCAGCAGGACACTAAGACTCAATGGCCAGGCTCTTTCTCCCTGCCTGCAAGCAGGGACCGTCCTCTTGACCTAGAGACAGTCCAGATACCTGGGGCCTCAGGTGTCAAGCTGCACCTGGAGCTGCAATGTCTGCAGCTGGATGCTTGGCTGTGGGTGCCCTGCACACTGTGGACACTGAGCAGCCTCCCTGATCGCCACTCATCAGACGCCAGTGGCACTCAGCCTCAGGTGTCTCCAGACACTGCCCTGGGTCCCAAAGGCATGGGGGAGGAGCTTAAAGGATCAAGTTCCTACAAGTTCCTGTTTGCACCCCCTCAATCCACATAGAGGCCAGAACCTGGGCCCACCCAGCACCCTCCTCTTCCTAAGCCTCACCCTGGACCCAAGGGCCTCAAGTGCTAGCAAGCAGGACAATGGCTTACCTCACAAGCCGGAGAGAGTCTTTGCGTATATTCACCAGGCTCCTCAACGTCTTCACCGGCTCATGGGGGGCAGGAGTGACATAGGGGAACTAGGGAGGAAAACCCACAGCAATCCCAGGTGACTCCCTGGGGAGGACACAGAACAGGAGCCAGGGTCCCAGCCCCAATAGGCACTCCTGGGCTCTAGTCTCCTGAAAGGCTGTGCTGGACCCTGGGCTTGTTACTCATGTCACTCTTGTTTACACCGAAGGAAACTACAGCCACACAGCCAGCACACAGGCTAAGTGAGACCAGCACAGCCCCGAGTGACCTGGGCACTCAGCCAGCCTCTCATGCCAGGAAAGACCCTCAGCAACTCGATCTGGCCAAAGGGATGCCCAGAGGAATCCAACAAGGCTGGGCTCTCAGGCTTCACTCTTGCAGGACACGAAGAAGGCAGCAGAACCCCACCATGACACCTGAGCACAGGTGTGGTGCACACAGCCACACATGAGCGCATGTGAGGCCAGTGAGGCTGGCAAAGCAGTCAGGTGACACTGCCGGGGCTCTACAGGACATTGCCCCTGGGGAAACGCTCAGGCACACATCGCTCTATGCTATTTCTCACAGCTATGGGAGTATTTACAGTGGTCTCAAAGAAGTAACAGATGTGCAGGAGGCCTATGTGAGCCAGGCCTGGGCAGGAACTAAGGCCACACACACAAAGACAAGGCTCCTGTGGTGCCTGCTGGTCCCACAGGTGGGACTTCACTAGGCCCAGCCCTTCACCTGCAAGGCATCCCATGATCAAGATTCCACATCAACCTGCAGAGCCCTGGTCTGGAGGATACACACCAAGCCCAGGAGTGCCCAGGATGCAGCAGCCTTAGGGGGACAGGGTTCAGTGTCTTGCCTAGCCCTTCTCCATCATTTAAAAACCTAGACTCAGTTGGGCACAGTAATGCACACCTGTAATCCCAGCAGCTAGGCAGCCTGGGGAGGCTGAGGTAGGAGGATTGCAAGCTCAAAGCCAGCCTTAGCAATCTAGCAAGGTGCTAAGCAACTTAGTAAGACCGCGTCTCAAAATAAAAAATAAAAAAAAAGGGGGCTGGGGCTATGACTCAGTGGCAGAGCGCTTGAGCAGCATCTGTGAAGCACTGGGTTCAATCCTTAGCACCACATACAAAAATAAGCAAATAAAGGTGCTGTCCATCTACAACTATGAAAAAACTTGTTTTTAAATAAGAAAAATTTTAAAACCATAAAAGGGCTGGGGATATAGCTCAGTGGTAAATTGTCCTAGGGTTCAATCCCCAGTAAGCAAACTACTTTTTGTTTTAGTAGTGGGGACTAAACCCAGGGGCAACTTAACCACTGAGCCACATCCCCAGTCCTTTTTAAAAATTTATTTATTTTGAAACAGGGTCTTGCTAATTGCTTAGAGCCTTGCTAAGTTGCTCAGGCTGGCCTTGAACTTGGGATCCTCCTGCCTCAATCTCTCAAGTCACTGGGATTACAGGCATGAGCCACCACACTTGGTCTCAGTAACCAAACCAAACCAAACCAACAAAAACCTGGGCTCAGGTATTTCCTTCCTAGTCATCACACCCAGGCCTGCCTAGCCTCACGGCCCTGACCATCTGAGTTAGCCCTCTGCCTCCCAAGGACCCCTTCTTATACACCCTGGGGACTGCTGCCCCGACCTGCTTTTCCTAGAGTTTTCACATGAGCCAATGGCTCTTCGCTCCTTCCTTGGTCCCACCCTCTGTCCTCAGAGATTTCCACAACACACCGCGATGCCTCTCTTGCCCCAGAAGCTTCCCTCATCTCCTGAGGGTTTGTTGCCAAGCCCACCTGCCTCCTTGCCTCTGGCCCTGGGAGACCTGCACCTTATCTCCTCCTGTCCGTGTCAGTTACAGAGCCTTGCTCACTCCCAGACGCCCCGCCTGTCCAGCTCCTGCTCTTCCTAGGGGCTCCTTCCCACCCATCACAGCTCAGCTCAGCCATGGCCTCTGCAGCAGGGCCTCCCCTCTGGTCACTCTCTCTTTTGACCATCCTTTTGTTCAGTGTTTTTACCAATGCCGCCGCCTCCACCTCCGCCACCTCTGCCACTGCTGCTGCTGCCACTACCATCACCTCCTCCTCCTCCCTCTCCTCCTCCTCTTTTTTTGTACCAAGGATTGAACTCAGGGACACTTAACCACCAAACCACATCACCAGCCCTTACTTGTTTTTTTATTTTGAGACAAGATCTCACTAAGCTGCTTAGGGCCTCGCTAAGTTGCTCAGGCTGGCCTTGAACTTGGGATCCTCCTGCTGGGATTACAGGTGTGCACCACCGTGCCTGGCAAATGTTGTCTTCTTTATGATCTACAACCCCCGCACCAGGGAACAGAGGCAGGATCTGACTTCTGCCCCTACTCCCCTAAGAGACCTAGGCACACAGCAGGTGCCAAATGTGTGCATAGCTATGTATATGCACTTTTCTGGTGACTAGTGAGAAAATATCTAGAAGTCATTTGTACTTTTCCTTGGGAATCACATCTCTTACATGCTGTTCAATAAAATGGGGGTGAACACCCCCATTATTTAACACCAACCAGTTCACTCAGGGACCCACCCTGGCTATCTGGCCTCCTAGGGCAGCACAGTGATGCACCCCATCACTCATGTCCCACTTAGTGCAGCCTCGCCAGGAACTCTGCCCACTGGGGTGACTCAGTGCTTGCTCATCCTCACAGTGTGGCCTCCCACCCCATGGCCACAAGAGCCCATCCTACCAGGACCTACCTGGACTGGGCGGCTGCCCAGGAAATTCAAATCCATGTTCTCTCCAAAGAGGTAACCTTCAGGGTGGGGGGTGTCAAATTTCTCACCTCCCATGAAGAAGTGTGAGGCAAAGTAGTTTCCTGTGTAAAAAAGGAGACAGAGTTGTAGGTTATGAGACTCATGGAGCCGGGGGGACAACTGCTGCTCAAGAAGCCTGGCCCCGGGGAAGGCTCCATGCTAGAGAAGCCAGCCCACGCCTGGCCCGGTGCTGTCCCTCCAGCCTGGCCCCTTCCAAGGCTGCCCACCAGCCTCTGATGTGGCCAGCTGCAACACACTGCCCTTCTGCAACACACTGCCCTTCCCTGCTCCAGACCCACTGGCCCATTCTAAACTCCCACACAGGTTTCTTCTGCAGTGGACCAAGCTGTATCCCCAACAAGGACACGCCAGGTCCCGCCCTACTCATGCCGTGACCTCATTTGGAAACAGTCTTTGCAGAGGGCAGCAAGTGAAGATGAGGTCCTAACTAGGTTGGGGTGATCCTCAATCCAGTGCCTGGTCTTTTCACAAGAGAAAGGACAGGAGGTCTGGACACAGCAGCACAGAGATGCAATGACAGCAATTTAGAGGGACACAGCCAGAAGCCCAGGAGTGCCCAGCAACGCTCACCTGCAAACTGAGGACAGCCCCACCGAGGCCCTGATTCCTGACTTGTGGGCTCTAGGACGAGAACACTGCTGCTGTTTCAAGCCACTCTTGGTGGTCACTGACACAGCTGCTCCAGGAACCAACACTCTCTGACCTCAGACTAGGTGCCCAAACTCCAAGCCCCAAAGACGTCCTCTCAGCAACGTCCATGGCTGAAAACTATGTGGATCCGGTCACTTCAGTCCATCTGGTCTGGCTCCCCAGAGACTGAGGCTACAGCAGGTTCCTACCCATCCCTGGCACTTGGATGCTGAAGGCAAGTCCTCTCGGGAGGAAAGGGAGGAGACGCACCAGAAACCAGTGTGCCTCAAAGAACTGAGCTCACAGCTCTGCTGGAGAAACCAGGAGGACAAGCTCTGCAGGCTTCCTGCCCCGATGCCTGCCTGCCTGCCCTGCCCAGCATGCTGCAGCACACAGGACCTAAGAGAATGGTCCAGGTAACCATGGGGCCTCTGAATCAGGAGGTGCTCAGACTGCATCCCTGGGCTCATGAGCAGCAGAGACTTCTAGGTCCAGGAGCCCATGTGGGTCCTTCCTGGGAACCCCAGGGAGAATTCTGGGCCCCACAAGTAACCAGGGGCACCTTGAGGGACCTGTGCCCTCCCTGAGAACTGCAGCCTGTTATGGGAGTCATGACCACAAGGCTAGCCAGGCCCAGGTGACAGCAGACAGAGGCCTACCCTCAACTCAGCCCCAAGCCACGTGGACCAGAACAGAGTCAGCTGCAGCACAACATGAAGAACAGCAGCACTCAGTTAAACAAACGGGACCCCTGGAGTTTGTGGACCAACCCCCACTGATGCACAAAACAGGCCAGCACACACCGAGCCACATGGAACAAAAAGACCCTTCCCCACAAGTCCTTTCTAGACTGTTCCTCTTAAATTTGTGACCTCCATCTGGGCATGGTGGTGCACACCTGGAATCCCAGGGGCTCAGGAAGCTTTGACAGGAGGACCTCAAATTCAAGGCCAGACTTGGCAATTTAGTGAGGCCTTGTCTCAAAATAAAAAACAGGGCTGGGATTATAGCTCAGCGGTAGAGTGCTTGCCTCGCATGCGTGAGGCCCTGGGATCGATCCTCAGCACCACATACAAAACAATAAAATATAGACATTGTGTCCATCTACAACTAAAAAATATTTAAAAATAAATAAATAAATAAAAAATAAAAAACAAAAAGGGCTGCAGAAATGGCTCAGTGGTAAAGCACCCCTGGGTTCAATTTCCAGTACCCAAAATAAATAAATAGATAAATGAATTAATGTTCTGCAGGCGCCGCCCCAAACCTGCTTGCCGAGCACTCTCCCTCCACTTGCTCCCTGCCTGCCCCCACAGGTTCCGATGGCCTATACTTAGGGTCTCCAAAGTCAAGGCAGTTTTAGGGTTTCTGCTCTTTAGCAGAACAAATGCTACACACTCAAGTCTCTGGATCAAGAGGCAACAGGCGATTGCTACTCCTTGTTTTATCTGTATTTTATGAGTTTTCTACATTTAACATACATTACTTGGAACCAACAAACTATTTTTAAAAGATCTGAGACCTGAGCTGGGCACAATGGCACACATCTGTAATCCCAGCAACTCGAGAGGCTGAGAGGCAGGAGGATCTGGAGTTCAAAGCCAGCCTCAGCAACGGCGAGGCGCTAAGCAACTCAGTGAGACCCTGTCTCTACATAAAACACAAAATAGGGCTGGGGATGTGGCTCAGTGGTCGGGTGCCCCTGAGTTCGATCCCTGGTACCAAAAATAAGTAAGTAAATAAGATCTGAGACCTGGAACAGGAGGTCTGATGGCAGTAGTTACAATATCACAGAACTGGAACCACTTTCCAGGATGAGAGAAGGATGAAGGTCGGCTGAAGGTCAAAGCACCAGATGTTCAGAAGCAGAAGGGCTTGATCTCCATCTATCAGCCAGTAAACCCTGTTTTGTTTCCTACGTTTTTATTGGTGCACTATAGTTGGATATACCGATAGGATTTGTTGTTACATATTCACAGATGCCACAATACAATTTGGCCAATAACATGCTCCAGCACTTTCTCCCCCCTCGCCACCCCGCAGCCGGGTCCCTTTCCTTTTAATCAAAGGGATTTGATTCTTTAATCAAAGGGAGATCCCTGACCCCACCTCCATCTTTCCTTTTTTCTTTCTAGCTTCCACATGAATGAAAACAGATGACTGGCTGTGCTCGGTGCACCTGTAATCTCAGCACTTAGGGAGGCTGAGGCAGGAGAATCGCAAGTTCAAAGCCAGCCTCAGCAACAGCGAGGTGCTAAGCAACTCAGTGAGACCCTGTCTCTACATAAAACACAAAATAGGGCTGGAGATGTGGCTCTGTGGTGGAGTACCCCCGAGTTCAATCCCTGGTGCCACAAACAAAAACAAAAACAAAACAGATGACTCTTGACCTTCTGAGTTCAATTTATAGCACTTAACATGATGATCTCTATTTCCATTTTCCTGCAAATGACATATATTTTTCTTTATGACTGAATAAAACTCTATTATGCTCGTGTACATATCTGTACATATAACTTTTTTTTTTTTTTGTACCAGGAATGAAACCAAGGTTAGCTACTGAGCCACATCCCCGGCCCTTTCTATTTGTTGAGACAGGGTCTCACTAGGTTGCTTTTAGCCTCACCAAATTGTTGAGGCTGGCTTCTAACCTGTGGTCCTCTTTCCTCAGTCACCAGAGCTGCTGAGATTACAAATACACACCACCACACCTGGCTATACCACATTCTCTCTATCCATTCATCTGCTAATAGATACCTAGTCCGGTTCCATAGTTTGGCTACTGTGAATTGTGCTGCTGTAAACATGGGTATGCATGTATTACTGGAGTATATGACGACTTCAATTCTTTAGGATAAAACTAATCAGAGGTATAGCTGGGTCATATTATAGTTCCATGCTTAGTCTCTTTTTTTGCAGCGCTGGGGTCTGAACCCAGGACTTTGAGCATGTTAGGCAAGGGCACTACCACTGAGCCATATCTCCAGCCCACTTCATGTCTAGTCTTCTAAGGAGTCTCCATATCCATTTCCATAGGGGTTGTATTAATTTACAGTCTCACAGACAGTGTAAAAGTGTTCCTTTTTCTCCACGTCCTCTCCAGTATTTATCATGGTTTGTATTCTCTCTTTTTTTTTTTTTGGTACTGGGGATTGAACTCAGGGGCACTCGACCACTGAGCCACATCCCCAGCCCTGTTTTGTGTTTTATGTAGAGACAGGGTCTCACTGAGTTGATTAGTGCCTCACCGTTGCTGAGGCTGGCTTCGAACTCGCGATTCTCCTGTCTCAGCCTCCCAAAGTGCTGGGATTACAAGCGTGAGCCACCACGCCCGGCTTCATTGTTTGTATTCTTGATGACTGCCATTCTGACAGAGGTGAGATGAAATCTCAGTGTAGCTTTTTATTGTTGTTTTGGTACTGGGGGTTGAACTCAGGGACACTCGACCACTGAGCCACAACCTCAGCCCTATTGTGTTTTATTTAGAGACAGGGTCTCACTGAGTTGCTTAGTGTCTCGCTTTTGCTAAAGCTGGCTTTGAACTCAAGATCCTCCTGCCTGAGCCTCTCAAGCCGCTGGGATTACAGGCATGCACCACTGTACCCGGCTTCAATGTAGTTTTGATTTGTATTTCCCTAATTGCTAAGGTTGTTGAACATTTTTTCATGTGTTTGTTGACCATTTATATTTCTTCTTTTGAGAAGTGTCTAATTCATTTGCCCATTTATTAACTGGGTTATTTGAGTTTTTTTTTTTTTTTTTTGGTACCGGGGATTGAACTCGGGGGCACTCGACCACTGAGCCACATCCCCAGCCCTATTTTGTGTTTTATGTAGAGACAGGGTCTCATTGAGTTGCTTAGTGCCTCGCCATTGCTGAGGCTGACTTTGAACTCGCGATTCTCCTGTCTCAGCCTCCCTAAGTGCTGGGATTACAAGCGTGAGCCACTGCGCCCGGCTTGAGTTTTTGATAGAAAGTTTTTTGAGTTATTTATTTATTCTAGATATTAATCCTCTGTCAGAAAAGTACCTACCAAAGATTTCTCCCACTCTGTGGGCTCTCTTCACATTCCTGTTTCCTTTGATGTGCAGAAGCTTCTCAATTGGATTCCATTACATTTCTTAGTTCTTGGCATTATTTCCTGAGCTGTAGGTGTCCTCCAATGTGTTTTGTTTTGTTTTGGTACCAGAGATTGAACCCAGGGGTGCTTAACCACTGAGCTACATCCCTAGCCCTTTTTTATATTTTATCAGAGACAGGGTCTCGCTGATTTGCTTAGGGCCTCACTAAGTTGCTGAGGCTGGGTTTGAACTCACAATCCTCCTGCCTCAGCCTCCCAAGTCACTGGGATTATAGGCATACGCCACTGTACCCAGCCTTCAATTTGATACTACATAGGTCTATATGTGGATTTTTGTCAAGTAACTTGGAATCAGATGTAATGGATTATCAAAATCTTCTCATTGACTTGCTTATGGGATCAAGGTTTCTCTACATAAAAAATAGTACTAGCTGGGCATGGTGGCACAGGCCTGTAATCCCAGCTACTTGGGAAGCTGAGGTAGGAGGAAGCCAGCCTGGGCAATTTGGAGAGATTCTGTCTCAAAATGAAAAACGAAAAGGGCTGGGAGTGTAACTCAGTGGTAGCACTCTTGCCTTAGCCAGTGCAAGGCCCTGGATTCAATCTCTGGTACTGCAGAAAGATGAAGAGCTAGAATTGATGCTGAAATGCGTATCATCCCAGCAATAGGCCATATTTAACTGTCAGTGCATGAATGAACTGAATCAACCAGCGGGGAAAGCAGCCCAACCACTTCAGAAACATGTTTTCAACATATTTTGGTATTTCTGCTTGTTATTGGTAAAAATGGTAGTTATTTGTGTTAATCAGTTGGGAATTTATAACAACCATTTAAACTATAAATTCTCTCTTAGAGCATTGATATAAATTTTTTTCAGATTCTAATTATGACTTAAGTGCATATTTAAGTTGCAGACATGCACAGAGTAACCAAAAAGACTTTTAAGCATTAAAAAAAAAAAAAAAAGAACTAAGTCCCACCCCATCCTCGTCAATAGGGAAGTCCACAGTGACAGTAGCAGCTATCGCAGGCTGGGACCACCCTGCTCACCAGCTGGGCCTGAGCCAGGGCTCCACGCATCCAGAGATGACACAGGACGGCACAGGCCTGCAGCTGCTGACACAGACAAAGAGCAAGGGAGCACACGTCACAGAGTGTCCTGGAGTTCACGTGTGAACGTCCACACATGCAGAAAGGAGGCCCAGGAAGGGGACGCCCAGGGCCAGGAAGATGCTGATGGGTGTCTGGGGAGCTGCTATCCCTTTGTTTTTCTTCAAGAAAAAGGATCAAACAAATATTAAAAGTGTTAACCGTGAATTATGCACGAAGGTGTTTGTTACATTATTCTCTGTATGTTTGCTTTTATTTTCCAGTGCTGAGGAGTGCACCCAGGGCCTCAACACACATTAGGCAGGCACTCTACCACTGAGCTGCATCCAGCTCTTTTCAAGCAGGATCTTGCCACATTGCTAAGGCTGGCCTTGAACTTGCTATCCTCCTGCCTCAGCCACTGGAATAGCTGGGATTACAGGAGTGCACGCTGTGCCCAGCCTGTATTTTTATATGCTCACATTTTTTTACTTGTTCTTTTTAGTTACATATGACAGTGGAATGTGTTTTGACATATCACACATACATGGAGCATCACTTCCCATTCGTGTCTGCACACACTGAGGAGCTACACTGGCTGCATTCATACATGGACATGGGAAGTGATGTCCAGTTCATTCTACTCTTTCCTATCTCCATCCTCTTCCCTTCCCCTCATTCCCCCTGTCTAATTTGGAGGACCACCCCCGCCCCCCACCATTGTGAGTCAGCATCTATGCATCAGAGAGAACATTTGGCCTTTGGTTTTTGGGGACTGGCTTATTTCACTTAGCATGATAGCCTCCAGTTCCATCCATTTATCGGCAAATGCCGTAATTTCATTCTTCTTTATGACAGAGTACTATTCCATTGTGTATAAGTACTACTGCTCATGTTTTTTTTAAAAAAGGAATTTCTAAGGGGCTGGGATTGTGGCTCAGCGGTAGAGCGCTTGCCTCGCATGCGTGAGGCCCTGGGTTCGATCCTCAGCACCACATAAAAATAAAATAAAGATATTCTGTCACCTACAACTAAAAAATAAAACATTTAAAAAAAAAAAATAAATGTCTGTACAGGTATAAACAGGCACACATGAATGTGCACCGTGCATGCACATGCGTGTGTGTGGAGGACATGTCTGCACATGTGTTGTGCTTGCGTGTGTGTGTGTGTGTGTGTACTCATGACTAAGAGGAGGAAGCAGAGTTGCCAGGAGGGAGGAGAAAAAATAAAAGGAGGTGAGAGTGAGAACCGAGAAGGAAGACGTGACAGATGCCTAGGGCCACATGCACTGGCTCCCCACGTGGCTGGGGTGAGGCGTAAGCCGGGTCTCTTCCCACTCAGGAAACTCAGCACAGAAATTTGAGCTGGGGCCCAACCCTGTGGACTTCAGGGCCCACTGTGTGTCTCTGCCCACCGGAGACAGTGGGGCCACTGCCAATCACTATGGGCAGCTGTTCGCACACACAGAGACACAGGAAGGTCTTTCCTATGAGAATGGCTGAAAACCCTTCCCTGGCCAAACGAGAGGTCCTAGAAAGCCCAGCTGTGTGGTGGACCCTCTGGGAGCCTCAGAGCCTGGGGCAGCCCTTAACACCTTGGCTGGAACAACTTCGCCCATCTCCCCAAGTGAGTGGGACTCAGCTCAGATGGTTCATCTCCTCTCTGCCTGAGGATGCAGACTCTGTTCCTATTATAGGTGACCAGGTGACCTGGACAACAGGGAGGTGAACGGCCCCAGAGATAAAGACCAAGTGCTCCCTTCACACCTGTGCCTCAGAAGAGACAATAAATGTGTTGACCGTCTTTACAGATGGCTGTGTGTCAGTGGGCGTGGCCAGTGGAGGGGAAGACGCTGTCCTCCTGCACAGGCTTGAGGGAGCCAAGTGGACACTGGGGTTTGCTGTTGCCTATTCCACTTAGACATGCCTGCTGTGTGCCCATGTGCGCTGCTCAGCTTTGCAACAGGAAGGGGACATTCTCCTGCACTCAAGGAACAACCCGCCAAGTCGGGAGGGCAGGAGCACCACAGCAGGATGTGGTGGCCCCGCCTGCAGCCCAGCCCCTTGGGCTGCTACAGGAGGATGGCTTGAGCCCAGGAGTTTGAGACCAGCTGGGTGACATGATGGACCCATCTCAATTAAAAAAAAAAAAGAGGCCAAACAAACTGGAGATAGCTGAACAGAAGGGAACGGAAGGGTCCCTGAGAGCTGTCAGGGCATCCTGGAGGAGGGAAGGGAGGGTGGGAAGCACACAGCAGGGCCCAGACATCACCCCAAGCCCTCCACACCTAACCCTCCACTACCTAGTTTTCGTTACATCCAGTTTACCAGACCAGAGCTTGGGACCCACCAGGTCAGCAGTTCCTGGTCTGGACCCTTGAGGAGGAGCATTTGTACCCAAGCCCACCTGGGTCACTCCAACAACAGGGCAGCAGAAGCCAAACGCCCACAACCTCAGAAAGGCCATCCCCAGCTGGCGCCCACTGTGGACTCACACTGCTCCTCCTGAGTGCGAGGAAGCCACTGTGAATCTTGGTGCTGGGGCACACTGGTCCCAAGGCCCAAGAGACACCTGTCCCAGAATGCAGGTTCCAAGTGTCTGACTGAACCAGGCTGCTACACACTTGCTGTGCCTGCTCCTGTGCTAGCCCTGCCCTAGGTGCTAGCCTCAGCCCTGCGCTCAGCCTCCCCTACTACTGCGTGGGCAGCAGAGCAACCCTGACCACTGCGGGCCGTCTGCCTGGGCGCTGTCAAATCCCCCCGCCCAGGCTCACGAGGTCTCTGCTTTCCTCACACAGTTGTTGGTTACGTTCTGTCCTCCCTCTGCCAAAGACCAGGCACCACTTACAAGTGGCCACAATCCTGCACCCCTGTGACCACCAGGCTGGCCCCACCCAGGAGAAGCAGGATGCACATGAGGGAAGGTGGATGACACCATGAATCCCAGGCACAGTGGGGTCAAGTAACCCACTCAGGCCACACAGCCAAGAGGTGGCATCTTCACTGGAACTCTCTACGTCCTCAACCACGCCAGGCAAACCATGCCATTAACAAAGACACCCAGGGCACCCTTCTGAAGAAACACCTAGGGCGGGGCTAGCACAGGGGCAGGCACAGCAAGTGTGTAGCAGCCTGGTTCAGTCAGACACTTGGAACCTGCATTCTGGATACGCTGGGCTGCGTGGGTCATGGCTCCCACCATGGGAAGGAGGCTGCAGAGGCCAGGTGGTTGGTAGGCAGTGGCTCACTAGCTCCACCTGCTGGAAATTCTTATTTTCTACTGCAACAGATGTTCCCAGTCACCAGGTTACCAGCTTCACAAAGTCACTGACTTGGTGCTAGTGCCACTAAACCCAGGCAAGACCTGGACCTCTCTGATGAGAACACCACAGTTCCTGGAAGTGCTGCTTTTAGGAATGCCCATCCAGCCCCACCTCTCCCCACATGGTAGACAGGCCAGGGAGGGCAGCCCCCACAGCCTCAGGCCAGGAGGGCAGCCCCTACAGCCTGTGGTGTTCAAGAGGGTCTGACCTGGCTTTAGTCACCCACTTACGGACACCTCTCAGCTGAGTCCACATGTGTGCACAGGACAGCACTTTTCTGTCTACCACTGAGTCCCCAGCCCCACCACACTCCAGCTAGGTGACTCTGGACCTGCCACCTAGTCTGTCTAGCCTCACTGTCCCCATCTGCAACATGGAACAGGAAGAGTCGCTGGCAGGAATCAGGAAAGTCAACAATGGCTGGAACCTTGATATCCCACTGCAGAGGGGAGACCCCTGCAGGCCAGAGCGCTGCCATGGCACGGAGGAGGTGGGGCAATGCACCGCTGTGAGCTGGGGACAACTCTGAGCAAGCAAAGACTCTGTAAGCTGTGGTACCCATTCTAGGGGAGCAGAGGAGCTGTCCTCCTCAGCCTCAGCAGTGCCCTTCAAGAAACAGTGTTCATCGCCCCACAGGGAGCCCCAGGTGCTGGGACCAGGAGGTGGCTGAGTGTAGAGGAGCTGGGCAGATGCGGGGGCAGTTGGCAGGGGAACAATCCCAGCATACACCCTGCACTGAGCCAAGCAAGGCAGGGTGGGAGGTGGTGACCCAGCACCACCCTCCATTTCACAAAACCACCCAAATGAAAGAAGCTGGAAGGTTGCACTGGACACAGGGGAAGGGCACAGGAAGCCAAGCTGAATATGACCCTAGCAGGCCCAGATGGGCGGCCATGCTTGGTTTGGAGGTTGTACAGGCAGAAGCAGTCACCACCCAAGTCATTCAGGAAATGCAGGCCATTTCCCACAGAACTTCTGGGCCCCATGAAAAACAAAAGCCAGCTGGGCCTGGGCCTGGGCCAGGGTGCATCCTGCTGACTCCCATGGATGGACACAACCAGATCCAAGAGGGGTCTGAGGAAACAGAGGCTTCCCTGGGCTTTAATTGGGAAGCTGGGACCACAGCAAGCAAGTGACTGGCTAAGGCCACAGAGGAAGCTTCTGGCACAGTCTCAGGAGCATTCTCACCACACTGACCAGCTGCTTCCAAAGTGTGAAATGTAAGCCCCTGGTAAGATTCCAGGCTGATCTCCAACTCCACAGCATCCCGAGGGCAGGACGTGTTGAAGACAAGGTGGTCTGCAAGCCAGGGGGAAAAGAACACACTAGCTCCTGCACTCATCCCAGAACGAAGCCGGCCTCACCGCCAGCTCCTCGCACAGGACCATAAGCCCATCTGCATCTGGCTAGCCTCCTCCAGAGGTCCCCAGAGCTCTCACTACCTGGACTCGGATTCTCTAGAGGGCAGGATGGTGCAGAAAGACTCAGGCATTGGATGACAGTGGCCACCATGGAAACCTCCAGCTCAGCAGTGACCAGGCCCCAGGAATGTGGCCCAGGAGGTCCCCAGTGCAGACTCACAGCCAGGTCAAGGCCAGGCAAAGTCAGCAGACCTCCTGCAGATGGACTGGGTTTTGATAATGAGGAACACTCATATTGTACTGCAAACCCAGCACCCTATCTCAAAACAAAAAAAGAGCTGGGGATATAGCTTTGAGGTAAAGCACTTATGTGCATGAAGCCCTGGTTGGAAACCCCAGTACCTTCCCACCCCCCCCAAAAAATAATCTCCAAAACAGCTTCTTGGTCTTGACCATCTCAGACAAGAAAAGAGGAGGGGAGTGGGGAGCCCTCCAGGGAAGAGAAAAACTGGCTTCCCGGGGCAGGTCTTGCCTTGTTTGGCTTAAGAAACTCTCCTGCCTCAGCCTCTGGAGAAGCTGGAATTACAGGCATGCACCACCGCACTTGGTTTTACATTTAAACGTTTTCTTTTTGGTGCAGCACTGGGGAGGGAACCCAGGGCCTCAAGCACGGTATGCGAGTGCTCTGCCACTGAGCTGCACACAGCCCATGGGCAAGGCTTCTTGACTTCTGGCTCTTACAGAGGCCCCAGGGACACGGAGTTGCAGAGAGCCCCAGCCCAGACAAGGACATGGAGAAATGGACACCTAGGCAGAGGGACACTGGGAATTGGACACCTAGGCAGAGGGACACTGGGAACTGGCCTCTTTCACAAATTAGGGAAAAGAGCAGCTGCAGCAAGCTCTCTGGGTACATGGAGAAAGTCTGTCCCAGAAACCACCCAGGTCCGCAGGCTGCTGACAACAGTGCAGGCACCCAGGCAGCTGGACATCACTCAGCCACAGAGGGACAGAGAACCAACACTGCCCAGGATGGCGGGCCCTGGGTCTGATCACCCTCCTCCACTTCTTTGGGTGACCTGGTCCCAGAGTGGCCTCAAGCAGCAGAGCAGACAGGTGGCATCACTCTGCACACTAGACGCTATCATTTCTTCAAGGACTCGGCTATGGTGCCCTCACACCTGCTCTGGACCTCACTGAGGGACCAGCCAGCTGTGTGATGGAACAGGGGCAATGCCTGCCTGTACTTCAGACTCCATGTACAAAATGTGAAAACAGGGCCAGCCGTGCAGGGACAGTGCCAGCCTCCAAGCAGAGCTCTCACGGTTGCTGTCACTGCCATGAGCACCAACCACAGCACTGGGGCTCACAGCCAGTGGGGAATCTGTGCTGGAGCCAGGTGCCCAGCTCCGAAAGCCCCCACACCTTCCACTCCAACAAGCACAAAAGCCCCAGACTGGTAGGCCCCAGGTAACTGACTACTCTGCCTCCCCCCCAGTAGGAGGGCAGTGTGGGCATCCTGGGGACACAGCAGGGCAGGCCCTGTAGGAGGTGACTGGTCCCCTCACCCTGCTTTCTCTGTCCCGCAGAAAGAAAGGCAGGAAATCCCTCAGCAAGCTGGTGAGTCCCCTGGCCCGCCTAGTTACTCTGCACAAAGCGCCACCTCAGACAGTGCCTGCAGAGAGCTGCAGGGATTCAGGGTGGTCCCTTGTGGGCACCAAGCCCCTATCAGGCAGGACAGGAAGGCAAGTGGGGCAGAACCAGGCTGGGAGTCAGGGGGCCTGGCCTTAAATCTGGTCTTATCATGAACCCACTGTGAGTCACTGTTACCTCTGAGCCTCAAGGTCCTCACCAATAATCAGACGCACATGACAAGAACAATGTTCCCCAGGCTGCAAGGATTGTGCCATTACTTATATACATAACTGTACTTAATATTCTCATCAAAATCAACTATTAATTAAAGAAATGTATGAAAGCGACTTTATATCACCAGTAGACTGGGGAAATCAATGCTGAGTTGCCTCAGCTCCTCCCTGTCTAGAGAGCCCATCCTTTCCCTTGGAGCGCATGACCCTTGCCTTCCTATATAAATCTCTTGTGCCTCAAAAAACAAACAACAACAACAAAAAACCAACCTGAAAAAGAAGTACAATCAAGAAGCTAGAGATCCTGATAAATACTGAAACACCATATATACAGAGATAGGCCATGTTTGTGGATGCACAATCAGCACGGTAAGGATGACAATTCTCCAAAATTAATCTACCTTCAATGTGATCCCTATAGAATTCAGCGAACTGTCTTTGTAGAAATGGACAAGCTACTTGCAAAACGTACACAGGAACGCGAAGGCTTCAGTGCACCAGGACCACGGCGGAGGAGAGCTGGAGAACTCGGGCTCTCACGCCACAGCCACAGGCAAGCCACAGCCACGAGCAGGCTGGTGACGGCAGGTGCTGCTGGTGTGGCCAGATCAGGGTTTCCCAGCCTCAGCCCCGTGCCCCCTGGGGCTGTCCTATGGCCCCTGCCCACTACACCAGCAGCACAGACACCTGTCCCCAGCTGTGACAAAACATGTCACCAGACACAGTCCAATGCCTGAGAGGCACAGCTGTGCCAGAGGAGAAGTACTGGGATGGACATGAGCCAAAGGGACAGAGTGGAGAGCCAAGACCAGCCCTCCCACATTTGTAATTCACCGAGGCTTGGCAAAGGTAGGTGTGACAGCAGCTCCATGGAGGGAGCCATCTGCACTGAGGTGGCCGAGCCCCATGTATGAAAGACGCCTGACCACAAGCCTGTAATCTCAGCACTTTGGGAGGCTGAGACAGGAGAATCGCGAGTTCAAAGCCAGCCTCAGCAACGGTGAGGCACTAAGCAACTCAGTGAGACCCTGTCTCTACATAAAACACAAAATAGGGCTGGGGATGTGGCTCAGTGGTCAAGTGCCCTGAGTTCAATCTCTAGTACCAAAAAAAAAAAGAAAGACGCCTGACCAGCCCTCCAACCCAGGCTTGTTTTGGCAGTACTGGCGACTGAACCCACGGTCAGGTAAAAGCTGATACTTCTTTTTTTTTTTTTTTAAATGTTTTATTTTTTTTAGTTGTAGGTGACAGAATATCTTTATTTTATTTTTTATGTGGTGCTGAGGATCGAACCCAGTGCCTCATGCGTGCTAGGCGAGCACGCTACCACTGCGCCATAATCCCAGCCCCAAGCTGATACTTCTTAAATATGATTCTAAAAGCATTATTCATATAAAAGGTGATAAACTGAAGTTCGTCAAAACTAAGAACATTTACTCTTGAAACGACAAACCACAGTGGAGTAAAACATTTGCAAATCATATGGTTGGCAAAAGAACTGTATCCAGAACACCTAGAGAATTCTTGCAACTCAATAAGAAGATAATCCAATTTTTAAAAACTGGACAAAAGATTTAAATAAACACCTCTCTCTCTCTCTCTCTCTCTCTCTCACACACACACACACACACACACACACACACTATACAATGGCCAATAAGCACACAAAAAGATGCTCGACATCACCAGTTACCAGGGAAATGAGAATCACCAGCACAGTGGGGTCTCACTTCCCATTGACTAGGTTGGCTGAAATCGAAAAGGTGGACAAGCATTGACAAAGATGGGGGCAAACTGGCCACCTCACATGCTGCTGGTAGGAAAAAACACAAAACAGTGTAGCCGCTTTGGGAAACGGTTTCGAAGTTCCTCAAAAGGTTAAACATACAGCTCCCACACGACCCAGCAAGTCCACGCTGAGGCCTACAGCTAGGAGAAATGAACACACGTCCACACAACTGTACATTGACATTCACAGCAGCATCAATCCTAACAGCCAAAACAAGGAAACAAACTAAGTGTCCATCAATCAGTGAACAGACACACACACTGTAAGCACACAGAGGCACCGGTGCACACAACACGGATGAACCTCAAAAACATCACACTAAGGAAAAGAAGCCAGACACACAGAAAGAAGCCCTAGTGCTACGTGAATCCGTTCATGTTAATATCCAGGAAAGGTGAACTTTAAAGACAAAGCAGATCAGCAACAGGCTAGGGTGGGAGTGGAGGACAAAGAGTGACCACAAGCAAGCACAAGGAGACATCTGAGAGAGGGGGTGTCTGAACTGTGCTGGGCACAGAACTCCACACACCTACAGCTCAGATTCTACCATCAGTCACAGGCTCACAAAGAATGAGTTGTAAGGGGCACAAGCTGTACCTCAATAAAGCTGCTAAGAGTAAAACACAACGAAAAGAAGCCAAATGTCATTCAATTCAAGATAAGAACTATCCCAGAGCACACCGCAAGTTCCATGAAGGAAGAAACTGGATGGGGTTAGCAAGGACTTAACACACCAGCACCTGACGGTTGCTCCTGACCTCATCAAAACTGATAGACCCGGGGCTGGGGCTGTGGCTCAGCGGTACAGCGCTTGCCTCGCATGCATGAGGCCCTGGGTTCGATCCTCAGCGCCACATACAAAGCAATAAAATAAAGACATTGTGTCCATCCACAACTAAAAAAATATTAAAAAAAAAAAACTGACAGACTCAAAAAGACCGTTCTCTCAGAACAGTCTACAGGGCACCCCCTCTCCAAACTCTCTACAGTCCCTAGTCCACCCTCAGGGAAACACTGAAGTACTGATAAGGTCCCTTCTGTTTTCCAATGACCCTCCCTGAATTTGTAGAGTTCTCAAGAACCTGGGAAATCAGTGGATCCCCAGACACAGGACCAGGATCCTGATGTCCCCAGCACAGATGAACAATGTGTGTGTAAGGCACCCAGAAGAATGGGGTACAGAAAGGAAGAAAGCATTAGCCGGACAGGACAGCCTTTGGACTGGGCAGGCCCAGAGCTCTGCTATCGCTGGCTGCAAGGCCCAGGTAGTCCATGGGTTTCACCTGCAGTGCCAGCACCAATCAATCAATGCAGCTGGCAGGGTGTTCCGTGATGGATTCTGAAACTAGCCCAGGCTCAGTGGAAAGGAATGTCAGGAGTGATTGGCACCACAGTGGAATCAGAAAGTGGTGCTCTAAGTGCCACACATTTGTGGTCTTGTCCAGTCACCCAAGTGAAGGAACAGTAACAATGGTCAGGTTCCAGGTGAGGTTCCAGGTGCTAGGAGGTGCCACAGTAAACTTTCTGACATCTGTCAAGCCACTGCTAACTATTATTAGGGTCTGGGCCAGTTATCAAGCTTCCTTTTCAATCAATGATACCAACTAACATTTGCTGAAGATTTCTTTTTTTAAAAATGTTTTTAAGTTGTCAATGGGCCTTTATTTTATTTATTTATATGTGGTGCTAAGAATCGAAGCCAGTACCTCACACATGCTAGGCAAGCACTCTACCACTGAGCCACAGCCCTAGCCTAAATCTGCTGAAGGTTTCTAATGTACCAGGCAAGACTTCTAAGCACTGTACAAGTTACCAGCCCATTCTACACATGAGGAAATGGATCCAAAGGGTTAAGCAACTTGACCAAGGTCACTCAGCCACAGACAGACAGGAAGAACATAGATAGAGCCTTGCAAGGGAAATCCTGGGGCCTGCAACCCACACCAGTCCAGGCTGCTCTGCTGCTGTGCTGGGGATACAAACAGGCAGGGAGCTCTCCCTGCACAGTAGGCAACAGCAGGTTACAAGCTGACTCCATTCCTTAGGGCTACCTGGAGGCTGGGCCAGTTCCTGCCCTTGCATTCCATAGCTCCTGACCTCCTTTCAACCAAGGCAGGGAACTTTTTCAAACTTGAGAGGACATCTGGGGCTGGGATTGTGGCTCAGCGGCAGAGCGCTTGCCTCGCATGCGTAAGGCCCTGGGTTCGATCCTCAGCACCACATACAGAGCAATAAAATAAAGACATTGTGTCCATCTACAAAAAAATTAAAATTAAAAAAAAAAAAAACTTGAGAGGACATCTGACTCACCTAGGGAAGGGGTTAAAAGGTTCCTAGGTCTCAGCGATTCTTAAGTGGAGCCTGGGATGTTTAGGAAGGTGCCCTACTCCAGGGAGCAGGTGGTGCTGGACCACACTCAAAGGAAATCTGGCCTGTTGGGGGTCCCAAGATACACAGAGCCCTCATCAGGCAGGATGCTCAGAAGCCAGCATCTGAGGATGTCCCATGTGCTTGGGATTCTCTTCTTTCCACCGCAAACGACCCCACAAGGAAATGGAGAGCCAGGAACTGGAGCTCAAAGTTCAGAGGGGCCATGCTCTGGGAGCAGGGTTCCTCTGGGAGCGCGACAACTGGTCCTGGTCCCAGCGGTGCCTCCATGCGCTGAGTCCTTGGGAAAGTCACTTCCACCTGGTGGCTCAGGTCCCTAAGCCACCAGTCCGGAGTCCCTATCCCCCTCAACCCCTGCCACTGCGCAGCCCTCCAGCTCGGCCGACAGCCCTGCCTCTCATCAGCTTCGCCTTCCCGGCCGCGCCAGACCCGCCATCCGCCCGCCAGGAGCGCAGCGCCGGCGTCGGGGTGGGGCGGAAAGCGCCCACCCGGGCTTCGCACCACGCCCCCGGGACGGCGAGGACGGCGCGGCGGGGGCGAGCCCACCGAGAAGGGCGCCGCGCCCGGCCCCGCAGAGGCCGCGCGGGGACCGGCCCAAGGTCACCCGCCGGCAAGGGCCGGGCGGGCGCTCCTCGCGCTAGCGGCCCGGGCGGCGCGAGGCTCCCGGCGGCCCCCGCCCTCGAGCCCGCCCGGCGCTCACCGGACTTCGGCGGGTAGCGGTAGGCCGAGTTGGCCTGGATGTCGATGTCCTCCACCCCCGCGATGCGGCGGCTCAGGATGGAGCCCATGGTGCGCGGGGCGCCTCGGCGGGCCGCGGCTGGGGGGCGGCGGCGTCCTGCTCACGCGGACATGGCCCAGACCAGGCCGTACGAACGCGCGTCGCCACCGCCGCCTCGCGCCCGCCCCTCCCCGCCAGGGACGTGTGGCCCCGCGCCTGCGCGCTCGCCGCCGGCCCCGCCCGCTGCCGCCCGGGAGGCCCCGCCCCCGACCGCGGGGCTGGAGGCCCGGAATGCCGCGCCCCCCGCGGCCCGGCGGGGCGCAACCTGGGGACCTGACCTAGGCTCCGAGCCCTCGCGCCTCTCCTCTTCCCCGAGTCTCAGCGTCACCCTGGGCACTCCCTTGCTTTTCTGCACTGCCCAGGGTTGTCTCCCGCCTCCGCCTAGGAAGCGCTGGGCGCCCCCAAGCCTACCTGGGTGGTGCTCACTGGGGAAATGCGCACCCCTTGGGCAGAACGCAAAGCATTCCTCCAACCTCAACTCCAGAATGATTACTCTCTCTCTCTCTCTTTTTTTTTTTTTTTTTGGTGGATAGGGTCTCCCTGTGTTGGTCAGGTTGGACTTGAACTCTGGGCTCCTCAGCTCCCAAGTAGCTGGAACTTCAGGGGCTCACCACCCGCCCAATTTAAAACAACTGCATATTTTACAGGCCCCACGGAAGGCAGTAGACCTCTCCATTTTACACTCAGGCACGAAGGAAGAAGAGCTGCATATAAGGTGCTCAAAGCAAGCCAGGTGCAGTGGCTCAAGCCTGTAATCCCAGCACTTAGGGAGGCTGAGACAGGAGAATCATGAGTTCAAAGCCAGCCTCAGCAACGATGAGGCGCGACTCACACTTCTAGAGGATGCCAAAGGGAGTTTCGTTTTTACCTATTTTTCACTTAAGGAATTGGGTTCCAAGAAATGTTTCCCAAATCAAGCTTTCTGTGCCAAGAGCACAGCTAGGAAGGCCAGGGGCGGGAAAGGTCCTGCAAGGTAAAACTCACCACAGTTAATTAAATACACACAATTAAAATACCCTAAATTTTTTTGGATGCCCTATATCTTCCCAGGGACCAGAATCTACCACCCAATGGTCTTTACTGTCAGGGGATCCTGCAAAGCCAAATTAATAAGGTGATTGTGAGGAGAGTTCAGGTTTTGGGGGCTACCTGATTAAATCTTCCTACTTACAAACAAGATGCACATTTACCGCACACTTAATCTGTGCTAGGCATCATACCGGGGGCTTTGTGCATATTAGCTCATTTAATTCTCCAATGTAAGTTCTATTTTGTTTGGTAGGAGTACCGGGGATTAAACCCAGAGGTGTGCTACCACTTGTCTATAAAGCCAGCCCTTTTAAAATTATTTTAATTTTTTTTAAAATTTTTTTAAAAAAAATTTTTTTTAGTACCAAGGATTGAACCCAGAAGTGCTTAACCACTGAGCTACACTCTCAGCCCTTTTAAATATTTTATTTTCAGACAGCGTCTCACTAAGTTGCTGAAGCTGGCTTTAAACTTGCCATCCTCCTGTCTCAGCCTCCCAAATCACTGGGATTAGGGGCTGGGGATATAGCTCAGTTGGTAAGAGTGCTTGCCTTGCATATACAAAGCCCTGGGCCAACTCCCAAATCACTGGGATTATAGGCACGTGCACCAAGCCTGGACAGCTGGACTTAAACATTCTTAGAGCTTTGGACTCAAGATGCCTCAAAGGCCCTTCAGCAATATTTTTCTGTGCTTACTCACACCCAGCAGGGAAACAGGTCCTTCCTGATGTGTTCCAAGCCCCACTATCAACATCTTGGGTGATTCATTTATTTATTCAACAAATATTTATCATTGTAGCTACTATATGTCAGATGAGGAGTCAGGTGACAGAGATCAAATGTGAGAACATGCTAGACATGGAGCCTGTAGGCTAGTGAGGAAACAGACACCTCCATTAATTTGTGAATTTGTGAATGGTGGCAAAGTCCTCAACCTCCCTTCCCCCATCTCCTGGCCCCAGCTGTCAGGTCCCATCCCAGCCTGCTAAGAAATCCAAAGTCTACCCTCCAGCAGGCTGATCCTGCCTGAAAACAAGGTTGTTTTGTCCTTCTTTGCTACCCCTGGGGGAAAAAAGCTGGCTGAGGAGGAACACAGTGGCCATCAGGGTGACCTTCACCCTAACCAGCCCCATCAGATCCACCCCTGCAAGGAAGCTGCCCTGGGAGAGCTCCTTCTGGGATGGGCACGCCTGGCCAGGTACCTGAGTGGTACTAGATTGGGGGGGGGGTACTTCCTGCTTCCCTGAGCAAGAGCCCCCAATGGGCCCTGCCAGGATGGTGCCCATTCTCCTTTGCCAGAAACACACCCTGCTTGTCCAGTGGGTGCCCACTCCTCCCCTGGTTCTGAATGCTACAGTGTATGGCTAGATTCCAGTTGCAGTTTCCCAATCTACAAAATGGGGCTTGAGGTCCCCAGAGTGATCCAGACAGAGGCAAAGAGGTGAGTGCCAGTACTGGTACACCCATAGCCAAGCCCTTCGCTGAGCACCCCACAGGCACAAATCCCCTATAGCAGCAGTGGGAGAGCTCTGAGCTTTACAAAAGAGGAACCAGAAGCCAGAGCAAGCAGGACTGACATCCAGCTGTCTGGCTCCCTAACCCGCCCACCTTGCACCCTGCTCTGTTGCAGTCCCCATGGCAACAGTGGTAGTGGGACTCATACTCGGAGCTGCCCCTTACTGTGTGCCTACCCTGTGCTAAGTGCTTTGCCCACATTAATTCATGCATATGATGTTTCACAGAGCTAAAGGGCACTTCTCAGCAAGAGCAAAAATATCTTGGCACCATCAGGGTTTGCAAAAAACAACGGTCCCCGAGCGAGCGATCCCTACATGGCAGAAAAGATGCCAAAACCCCATTTCCTGTGGACAGATGGTTCTGCCAGGACTAAGGTGTTCGTATATAGGCACTAAGTGTCCTCTCCCTTCCTATGGGCCAAGCTCCTAACTCCAGCCCTCAGAAATCTGACTCACTTCCCTCCCCAGCCCTCTGAGCTATCTTGATGCACCAGCTTCACCCACTTCCCTTAGCTCTGTCACCTTTCAGGCCCAGTCCACCAGTCCTCCAAGTAGGGCTACCCAAGAATACTGGAGGCTGGGCCTCCATGTCCCAGAAATCATCTAATTGGGACTGAACCTCTCAGCCACAGGGTCACAACCAAAGCCTTGCAGTGTTCCTTAGCCCACACCCAGGGCCTGTGCTTGCCTCCTTAGGGGCTCTCAGTACTAGCGATGATGCTTTTGTCCTTGAGACTTGGGACATAGGCTCCCCTCCCGCTAGCAGTCCGCGGGGTTCTGCTCTCCTGTAGCTCCGGGCTCTCAAGGGCCCGGCCAACAGTGGCTCAAAGAAAAAAAGTGGGACCAGGGAGCCCAAGGAATCGGGCCAAGGTCACACAGAGCCTCTAACTACCCGTGGCCCTGGGAGCCCCAAGGCAACACAGTAGGCTCTCCCATCCCCGACGACAACCGGAAACGCCATGTGCGGGGCTGTAAACACAGCCAGCACCGCCCCACCCCCGCCCTAGCCCCGCCCCACCACGTGACGCACCCTGCCCGCCCCCGCCGCCGCCTCATTGGGTGGCCAGCTTTGTTTACCTTATATGGCCAGGTCCTAACACCCCTCGGCGGCCTATTGGTGGAGGTGCGGCCTCACTCAGCTGACGTCACTCAGGACGGAAAGATGCAAATAAACCGGGGCATTCTGGGAATGGGAGTCCTAGGCCACTCCGTAACAGGCTCCGCGGGGTCCTGGCGCTCGCGTGTCCCGCACTGAGGACGCGGCACTGAGGTTTTGCGTAGGAACGTGGGTACTGCAGGGATAGGGATCCCAAAGAGCCAGAGGATGTCGCCCTTGCCAGCCTGTAATGGGCGCCGTCCCTTCCCCAGATGCTCCGCCCGTGTGGCGGGCCGAAAGCCAGGCTGGGGAGGGCGGTGCGGGAGTGTGTTGTGAATCCCAGAAGCCTTCCTGGAGGCGGCGACTTCATGCACAGTCTTGGAGGGCGGACTCGCTAACCAAAAGGCATTTGTTGTGCACCAGTCTTCAGGGCCTTGCACCCTACTGCAGTGAATTTCGGCCAAATGTCTGTCCCTTCCAAGGGTGCGCCCCCCAACACGGGCACGTGAGCCGCAGCGGGTGCCCGCGCCCCCGCACACACCTGTGGCCCAGCCCCACGCGCCCTCCCCGGCCCGGCGGCCCGATCGTGGCGGGGGCGGCGCGGACTACAGGTCCCAGCATGCCCCGCCGGCCGCCGGGCCGCGCGGCGGTGAGTCAGAGCGCACGGTAAATATTTGTATTAGCCGAGCCGGCTCGCTAATGGTGGACGCGTGAGGCGGAGGCGCGAGCGGCGCAGGGAGGCCGGAGCGGGCAGCGCGGCGGCGCCATGTCCGTGAACATGGACGAGCTCAAGCACCAGGTCATGATCAACCAGTTCGTGCTGACGGCGGGCTGCGCGGCCGACCAGGCGAAGCAGCTGCTGCAGGCGGCCCACTGGCAGTTCGAGGTGCGCGGGGCGTCGCGGGCCGGACACGTGCCGGAGTGCGCCCGCCGGGCGCCGCCGCTTCCCGAGGGTCCGGCCCCGGCCGGGCCTCGCCGCCTGTGCCCGCGGCCCCCCCCCCCGGCGGCCGGGACGGGGACCCCCCTTTGTCTGGGTAACGGCCGAGGGCGGGGCGCGGGCGAGTGACCGGAAGGAGGACGCCCCGGGCCTGGCCGAGCTGGCCGTAGGGCGGAGCCGTCCGGAGCGAGCGGGCGGGCGGCCGAGGGTCGGTGTGCCCGGTGGGCGGCTGGGCGGCGTGTGCGTACATGTGCATCTGTGTTTACGCACGCACCGCGCTTCGGCGTCAGCGGGGCTGTCAGCGGGGCACTTCGAAGGTTGTGGGCATGTGGGCGCCTGTGCCGACGCGCATCCCGTCGGGCTGCGTCTGGTGTCTGATGCGCGTGTGTCGTGTTTGCGGTGTGTTCACTGTGTACGCTTGTGGCTGTTGGCAGACCTGCCCAGTACGGTGTGGCCTGTGCGCCCAGCGCGGCGTGTATTGCAGTGTGTTGGAGCCCCACACTACAGCACCGGGATGTGCACCGGTCGGTGTTCCGCGCTGCAGAGGTGTGCCGGTAGAGGGTCGCTGTGTGGGGGTCCCGATGCCCTCGGTGCTGGCAAGGGAACTCCACCTGGGAGGCCTCTCCAGGAATAGTGTGTATGGTTCCCCGGGTCTCAGGCCAGCTAGGCAGGACGACCCCAGTCTGGCTCCCAATCTCCCCTTTTCCCGCAGACCTGGAGCATAGTAGTGCCCCCTACAGCTGTTTGTGCTGTCAAGAGACCACTTGATTTCCAACTCCTGGGCCCCCTAAACCACCCTCTGCTGGCATCTAGGATGAGGCCAGAGCACCTGGAGCTGTGTCCCTCAGCCATTCTAGTAGTGTCTTCCCAGCTATGGCCCAAGAACCTGTTTTCCTGGGGGACCCATCTGGGGGAAGATACTTGAGCTTCCAGGAAGAACCAAGAACCCCTAGAGTCTGAGGCTCAGCTTCTTGCAGGTGCAGTGGGGATCAGAATGTCCCCACCTTGGGACAGTCTGGCAAAGCAGTGGCCCTTTGGCCCAGA
Organism: Xerus rutilus; assembly: GCA_028644305.1. NCBI lineage: Eukaryota > Metazoa > Chordata > Mammalia > Rodentia > Sciuridae > Xerus > Xerus rutilus. The sequence continues at coordinate 31,925,006 of CM053415.1, forward strand.
TGAATCCATTCCCTCCTTGCTCGCGTCCTTTCTGTAAGAGACTTCTGGGCCACTGTCCCTGTGCTGGCCTCACGAGAGGGGAGGCTGGTTTTGGTAGCCTCAGTTTCCATACCTGTCTCTGGGGAACAGTGTGAGTCAGCCTCTAATATCTGAATGGCCAGATCTGCCCTCTCCTCTCATCAGCCCCTTGGGGACACTCCCCACCTCACCAACAACCATAATCAGCCCTGATGTCTCTAGGACTGCATGTGGCAAAACTTGCATAACCACATTCATGGCAGTTTGCTGGAGTCCCATGTCTGCATGCAGGGATCCCTCCCTGTCTGAGCTGGGCAGGCAGGTGTCCCGTGGAAACTGGGCCCTGTGTGCAGGATGCTCAGCCTATCTCTCTGTGTCTGGCACCCAGGCTGCCTCTGTCAGCACAACGTGGACTAGAAATGTATTTTTGAAGAGTGCAGTGTCTGGGGAAGAGGGGCAGGAGCATCCTACAGACTAGAAGGGCTGAGGGATAGGAGTCCTGTGCCCTTGGCTCCCTGAGTCTTTTCCACCATCTGTAAAATGGGAAACACAGGGTAAGGTGACAGTGAGTGCAAACCTCCAAATCTTAAGCCTCTGGCAGGGAGCAAGGGCTCCTCATAGTTAGCCCATCCCCCCCCCCATGCCCGCCTCTCTCCTGGCTGGCTGCATACAACCGGACCAGCCAGTGTTTCTGGGTCACATTATCAGTTCAGGTGCTAATGGGGGCAGAGGCTGCAGGGGGAGAGGGACTCTGTCTAGCTGGGCAGATGTTTCTCAATGGAGGACTCTCACTGTGGCCTTTGGAGGCAGGGTTGGGTGTGTCGCCTGAGCTCCGGGAAGCAGCCCCTGCTGCCAGAGGGTCTTGGCACAAGGAGAGGTGCTTGGAGACCAGCTCCCATGCCTGAGCTCCTACACCTGTTTGGGCACCCAGGGTGGGGTGGCTTTAGCAGGAAATGTTTAGAATAATTCAAATTTTCTTTAAAAAAAGCCCCTGAGGGCAAACCCTGGGAGCCAGGCTGGGTTTCTGGGTTTGTTGGGCAGAGGCGGGGCCAGGAAGTCAAGCTGCCATTGGGCCACTTAGGCTGGGTGGCAGTGGCTCCAAGGCTCTTAGGACCCCTCACTTGCTTGACACGCCCTCACACCCAGCACTGCAAGAGCAGCAGTGCCCTTGCTTTCCCGCAGGAGCCCAAGGCAGGACACGTGAACACCAGGACCTCCAGAGGAGCTGAGCTGTCCCTGGAAGGGCTTCCCCCTCCTTTGCCACCACCCTCCTCAGCCAGTCCCAAGGACTCTGCCTGGAGCCTATGTCCAGGGCCCAAACCCCAGTTCTGCTTTTTGCCAGTCAAGTGACCCTGAACAGGTCACTTCATCCTCAGTTTCCTTGTCTGCAGAATGGCTGATTCCAGTCTCAGCCTCTGGAGTTAATGATCAGTGCCCTCACCCTTCTTTTGGTACCAGGGATTGAACTCAGGGGCACTCAACCACTGAGCCACATCCTCAGCCCTATTTTGTGTTTTATGTAGAGACAGGGTCTCACTGAGTTTAGTGCCTCACCATTGCTGAGGCTGGCTTTGAACTCACGATTCTCCTGTCTCAGCCTCCCTAAGTGCTGGGATTACAAGTGTGCACCATTGCGCCTGGCCCCAGCCCTTTTTTAAAAATTTTAGTTTTTTTCTTTTTTTGGTACCAGGGATTGAATTCAGAGGCACTCAATCACTGAGCCACATCCCCAGCTCTATTTTGTGTTGTATTTAGAGACAGGGTCTCACTGAGTTGCTTAGGGCCTTGTTGCTGAGGCTGGCTTTGAACTCGTGATTCTCTTGTCTCCCAAAGTGCTGGGATTGCAGGTGAGTGCTCCCGCACCCAGCTAAGTGCCCCATTTTGATGGACTCCTACTCTGAGGAACTGTGTTTGGTGTGATAACGGTGTGAAGGGAGACAGTGAGTTGTGTGCCCCGCCATACCAGGTACCAACAGGTGTCTGGGGGGTGGATTTGTCACTGGAGCTGTCTCAGTCCCTCGGTGGGTTTAGTGCTAAGGCCATCCTACTGGCCGCCTTGAGGACATTTCTTAGGAGGCGCAGGTGAGTGAGTATAAAACACATTCTCCTGCCTGGTTCCAGTGACCTTAGGTGTCACTGACACAGGAGGGGAACTTGGGTACCAGCTAGTTCAGTCTCTGTGATACAGATGGAGCAGCTGAGGCCCAGACAGGGGCAAGGCCACATGGTCAGCCAGAGGTGGCACTAGGCTGAGCAGCAGGTCTCCACCGTCCAGGCTTCGGGCTTCCTCCAGCTCTCCCTAGTTCCCACATGAGAAAATGGGCTCAAAGCAGAGTAAGGACTTGCCACCCATAAAAGATGGGGACAGAGTCAGGCTAGGATCTCCTGAATCAGAGACTGGGGACTGCGTGGGCTAGTTAGGGGTGTGCAGCCTTTCCCCATAAGACAAAGCAAAGCCCAGTAACAGTGTCAGGAATGCAGGGAGGTGGGGGACCTCCGCAAGGAGGAGGCACATGGCAGGCGCAGGCAGTGTTGCTAGAGTGCACGCTGCCCACCTGACCTGCCCTGGGTTCCATAGCACCTTGGGCAGTGGAAAGGTTGGGTGGTGACAGGTGCATTGCTGGTGCTTAGCCATTTCAACTCACCCTGTGCTAATCTGAGGTCTGGCCAAGGTCACACAAAGCCCCAGAGGACCCTGGGAACAAGGGCAGCCATAGGGCTGGGCAGGGTCCTAGAAGCTAAGCACAGCCTTTCTTCCTGCAGACTGCCCTCAGCGCCTTTTTCCAGGAGACCAACATCCCCTACAGCCACCACCACCACCAGATGGTAAGTGTCTCCTGGAGACCCAAAGGTAGCTGAGCTGGGGATTCTGAGTTCTGTGCAGGGGAAGAGGCTGAGCTGGTTGAGTATATGAGCAGCTCCACCAGGGAGCATGCGTAGAGGAGGGCCATGCACGTGGGCCCTGGGCAGTCTGGGTTCAGTAGGACCTGGGCGTGCCACCCCTTGGAGGTTGGTGCTACTCACCCTGGGGCCTCCCAGGGATGCCACACCAACCAAGGGGGCTGGGAAAGCTTCATGACCCCTGAGCCAGCAGCACCATGCCTGGCAGTGTGGATCTACCACATGGGCCGGTCAGTGGGGTGGGTGAGGCTGGGGCAGCACCTGGGACAGGACAGGAGCTGAGCTGGCATCCCCAAGTCTCCACTTGAGCCCTTATTGACCCCTCTCTCCTCTCCCCAGCAGATGTGCACTCCCGCCAACACTCCTGCCACACCCCCCAACTTCCCCGACGCACTCACCATGTTCTCCCGTCTCAAGGCTTCTGAGAGCTTCCACGGTGGTGGCAGCGGTAGCCCAATGGCCACGACAGCCACTTCGCCCCCGCCACACCTCCCCCATGCCGCCACTGGCAGCTTCGCAGCACCTAGCTGGCCGACTGCAGCCTCGCCCCCCGGAGGCCCACAGCACCACCAGCCACAGCCGCCCCTGTGGACTCCGGCACCCCCTTCCCCACCTTCAGACTGGCCACCCCTGGCCCCCCAACAGGCTGCCTCGGAACCCAGGGCCCACCCTGCCATGGAGGCAGAGAGATAAGAGAGGCCCCTCCCCCCTCCCGGAGGCCAGGACCCCATGGGGCGGGGGAGAGGACGTCTCCGTGGGCCCCCTTCACCCCTCCTCTGTCTGCACCCCTGTGCCCCAGAGCCCTGGAGGGGAGAGACTGGACTCCAGCCAGCGGGCGGGTCTCATGCCAGCAGGCACAGCTGCAGCATGCAAGTCACGGAGCACAGGCACGCGGCCCCCAGCTCGCATGGATTTGGCTCAGAGTGGCTTGGGCGGCCTGTGGACGGCACCTCGGAGACCAAACAGCCTTCCCATGAGGACTCACCTACCCTCCTCTGACTCGGCCTAGGGGTGTTCCAGACAGTCACCCAGTGGAGACACGGCCAGCTCCTGACTTGTCGCTTGCCGGGGCTGGCAGGCCTAGGTCCCCGCACACGGGAATGCAGAGCCTTCTCCGCATGTGCGTATGTAGCTGTGTCTGTGTATTTATACGTATGTCGCTCTTTAAAAAGCAACCTAGATTATGGGGCAGCTGGACTTTGCATGTTAGAGTGAGCCCCAGCCCCTTGCTCCGTCCCCCAAGGCCCTGCCTCTCACCCCACCCCCTCCTCAGCCAGCACTGTTCCCTGCAGAGAAAAGGATTATGGGAAACTCCAGGGCTCTTCCCACCATCCCCAGCGCCTGCCTGCTGGGCTGCCTGCATGCCTCCCCCGGAGCCCCAGGTACCTGATCCCATCTCCTTTCCCCATTTTAACGGAAGAGAAGAAAGAATTCCAAACCACCCCAGGCTTCGTGGTCTTGCCTCGTGCCCTAGGCTTTGCTGCCAGCTTGCTCAGGATGAGAATGCCACCCAGTGTCCAGGCCACTCCATCTCACCCAGCTCCACACTACGGCCTGTCACTGTCTTCATCCACATGTTCTGGAACCTTCCTACCCCCCAAGGCTTTTCCCATGAAGTTAGTTTTCTAGGTTGTGATTCCATAATCCTATTCCCCTCCCACCCCACCCCCACTCAGGACAGATCTTGACCCCCAGTTTTGAGTAAGTAGGACTGACAACTGCTCCCCTTTTCCTGGGTTTCCATAGGACCTTTCTTGGATTCTCTGAGCCCATCCCCTAGTAGCACAGCTAGGTGGACAGCCCACTGGTCCATGTCCACCTGGGATATCTGGGTATGGAAGAGGGAGGGGGAAAGGATCTTTGGCCTCCTCAGTCCACTCTAGGATGGAAGAAAATTCTCAAAACTGCCACAGTCCCCCACAAGTAGTAAGAAAGGGCTTTGGAAAGTTAGTGTTTTGGATCATCTGCCTGTGGGTGAGGACATGGGACCTCCCCAGAGGCAGATTGCTGAGGTGGCCCTAAGTGTCAGCTCTGCACAAAATGGCACACAATCTAGATTCTGCCCAGTGGGAGGCTGGGTAGCATTTTTTTTTAAAATGACTAGCAACCCCTGGGTGATCAAAGTGGGCCCCAAATGAGCAGCATCACCCAGTCCCCAGCTCAGCGCCTCTGGTACCAAAAGCACTGTTAAAGTGTAAGATGCTCTACATATCTTTACTAAGTACTGGAGCATGGGGTGTCCCTCTGAACCTATTTCTGCCCCTGAGGCCACTGTGGGCTGGGCCTGGAGGTCTCAGATGGTCACTTGAAGGCAGAAGGGACTTGGAAGTTTCCTGTAGATCTGGCCTTTTCAACCTTGGCACTGTTGGCATCTGGGACTGGATTGCTGCTGTCCCTGCAGTAAGGGCTGCCGTATATATGATGACATGCGAGTAGCCTACCCTAGAAACAGTACCCCCAGTTATGACCATCAGGGCCCCTCTGTAGTCCTGGGGTTTGCATACCTGGCTGCCCTCCTACTCAGAATTTTGGGAGAGGCCCCCCAGGTGGATAGCTGCTGTCCATCTGCCTACACTAATGCCACTCACTTTACACTTTGAAAAGGTGAGCTTTATGGTGTGTCAGTATCCCAGCAAAGCTCTTACTAAAAATAAAGCTACTCCCAGAGGATTCTGATGCAGGTGCCCCACACATGGTGACAGCCTGCAGGCTCCTGCTTTCCAAACCTGCAGACTGAGAGGGCTCCTGAATGCTTGTCAGACGCGCTTGAGGCAGCTGCCCCAAAAGAGGGCCCTAGACTGACAGTTAAGTGTCCTAGGCAAGGTGGAAGCAATCTGGGAGCTCTGGGCAGAGCAGGCTGGAGCTGGGGCCTAGGAATCCAGGTGTTTCCCAGTGGATGCTAAGGCTGTGCTGGGTGTGCTTTCAAGCCCTGGCCTGAGCATTCTGCGGGCAAGGGAGGGGCTGTAAGAGTGGGGCAGGACTAGTAGGGGAGCCCACAAAGACACTGCATGCCCCAGAACTTGTGTGACAACATGGAACCTTCTGCAGCTTAACTCAAGCCTGGAAGCTGAGAAGGAAAACAGACCAGTGACAACCCATGTGTTCAAAAGGAAGATAGATGGCTGGAAAGCAAAGGAGCTGAGGGTGCAGGACAGACTCAGAATCCTAGGCCTCTCTCGGCTGTGCTGCATAGCAGCACCGGGAGCTTCCTGAGCAACAGGAGAACCGCCTTGTTACTTTGAAGGCCAGTGCATCTGAGCTGATCATGCCCTGTTCACCACTGGGCTGGTGCTCCAAATGACACACGACTGTCTCCAAAATTCCACTCTAAAAAACACTATTGTGTTGGGTGTGGTGGCACATGCTTGTAATCCCAGTGCCTCCGGAGGCTGAGGTAAGAGGATCACAAGTTCGAGGGCAGCCTTAGCAACTTAGGAAGGCCCTGTCTCAAAAAATAAAAAGAGCTGGGCGCAGTGGCGCAAACCTGTAATCCCAGCACTTAGGGAGGCTGAGACAGGAGATGGCGAGTTCAAAGCCAGCCTCAGCAATGGCGAGGCGCTAAGCAACTCAGTGAGACCCTGTCTCTACATAAAACACAACATAGGGCTGGGGATGTGGCTCAGTGGTCGAGTGTCCCTGAATTCAATCTCCAGTACCATAAAAAATAAATAAAAAGGGCTGGGGGTGTAGCTGAGTGATAAAGAGCCTTTGGGTTCAATCCCCAGTACCAAAAAATAAATAAATTAAAGCCAGCATTGGCATCCATGAGTTTGCTGAAAAGAATGTTCTTCGGGTGCTTCGTGCCTTGATGCCCAAAGAGGATAGGGCAGCGCTGGGAGCAGAGGCTGCACATGGGTGGTGGCGTGGTGGCTGCACCTTCTGGTCTACTTTGGGTGAGGGCACATGCCTCAGGGCACACACGCCCTCACCCTGGCCGTGTGCTGTGTGGCCTGTGCAGCTGCACGCGTCGTAAGGACATCTGCCAACCTTTTAAATCAGGAGGGTTTATGCGAAGAGCCCTCCTTTGACTCATCCAGGAAAACGGGAATACATGGCCCCAGTTCCCTCAAGGCCACAGTGGCTGGCAGTGACCAGCATGCTGAGGACACAGCCTGGCCCACCCCCCCTGGCAACATAGACGTTATTTGCAAGTACTGCCGCAGAATCTGCTGGACTCTGAAAGGGACCTTGCTTTTTACCATGAACAGCTGCAGAAATAAACATCCCTGCTCCATGAGCAGAACACTAAACTGCTTTCTGCTGTGGGCAGGCTTCTCCTTTGACAGCCTTAAAGAGAAGGGCTGTTGCTGCGAGAGTCCTGGACACCGGGCCACACCCACGTCTGCTCAGTGGCCTCAGGGTCTCTCCAGTGGCCCCACCAGGGTTGTCTGAGAACGCACCGGCAGCCAGCCCAGAGAACCACATTGTCCCATGGCTGCAGCCCTGGAGGTCTCTGAGGGCCTCTGCCCAGCTGAAGACAGATGAGTCCTTTGAGACCCACCTCCCTGTGTGGGGAGGCCTCTGGGCTTGGCCAAGATGGAGTCTAGATGCAAGGCCATTTGTAACTCCTGCAGTTGGAAAGGTCTCTGGGTTTGTAGACACAGCTTATACTTGGGTAATATATGTATTTCAAATGAGCCTTAAAAGAACTCAGCTTTTTTGGGGTGGGTGAGGCCAAGTCATGGGGAGCACAGTAGTGGCACTGCTTTTGGACAGCCAAGGCCCTGTCAGTGGCACTCCACATGTCCCTGGGAACCTGTGGATAAAATCCTGCTCTGCCCTCAGGAGCCATTTCTCACCACCTGGGAAATAAGAAAACTGCCAACATAGTGGGGTCATTCCCTAGAGACCCTGAAGAAGCCACAAGCAAAGGGAAGGGATGAGGAGAGAAGCCTGAGTCTGCATAGAGCCCCCACGTCCCTGGGAAGTCAGAGGTCAGGCCAGGCAGGATGGAGCCACCTCAGGATTCCAGTGTCCCTGAAAGGCCTTCCTGCTGATGCCTGAACTGCTACCTTCCAACTGTCTGTCTGGGCATTGGTGGTGCATTTTTCCAGGGCAGACCACCTTGCTTGGAACACAATTGTTTTGGGGTTTTGGGGGGTTGAGGGGAGGTGGGTGAGGGGAACCATGGATTGAATGAACTCAGGGCCACTTGACCACTGAGCCACGCCCCCAGCCCTATTTTGTATTTTACTTAAGAGTCTCACTGAGTTGCTTAGCTTTTTGCTGAGCCTGGCTTTGAACTCCTGAGCCTCCTGTCTCAGCCTCCCAAGCTGCGTGATTACAGGCTTGCGCCACCACACCCAGCCCTGGAACACACATTTGTTGCTGTTCGTAGTTTAAACCTTAGGGTTAGTGAGTTTGTGATCTCTGAAAGTGACCTTTCACCAGCAGTGGGTGTGGGGTGGTCACCATGCAGTGTCTGCTCCATTCTAGCACCACTTCTAGGTGGGACCCCTGCTCTGCAAAAGGCCTCTTCCGCCACCTCCTGCCTGGCCATCCATGCAGCCCCACCAGCCTCCCACAGCACAAGACTAATTCACCTCAACCTTAAAACTCAAAGCCCTGCAACCCAGAAACTTCCTTCACTCCGGAGCAAACCAGGATGGTTGGTCACCCTGTCCCTTGTTCAGCCTGGTCATGCAGCTATGTCCAGGCCAGGCATTATGGTCTGCCTTGTGGAAGAAGAAACTGGGCCAGGGCCTTCCAAGTGGAGCTCACTGCTCCCAAACGCCTTCCGCTGTCGTAACGGGGTCAGCCATGCTCCCACAGCAGCTGCCTGGGGACTTTGGGCTGGTGTAGCTCCCCGCTCCCAGACTCCAAAGCCTGCAGGATGCCCTCCCTGGGGACAGGACTGTCTCCTAGGATTGATCTCAGCTAGAGTCTCTACCTCCAAAGGACCCAGGAGGCCTGTAAGAATGCAGTTGGGTCACACACAGACCTCCGGGGCCCCTGCTCCTCAGGCTCTGGCTGCAGAGACCAGCTCAGGCACTGACTCCCTAGGACATACACCTGCAAGATAGACCCAGAAGCCAGCTTTGAAGGGGCCTAGTGGGGAGACTAAGGGTGTGAGAGAGAATGGTGCCCAGCCAAGGGGACCAGGGAGAGTCCCTGGTTGGCCACGTGAGATGCAGGCATGGGCATAGCCCACCAGGGCTGCCCCACTGAAGCCCTCACCTCCCTGGCAGCTCCTCTGGCTGCGGTGGAGGATGAAAGCTGGGCCCCCACTGCCCCTGATGGTACCAACTGGGTGTGGCCTCCTGGGCAAGGGCCAGAGAGCTAGGGCCTCACCTGGGACCCTGGACCTGTTGAGACCCCTGGTCTGCCCACCACACAGCTCAGAGCATGTGGCCACTGTGGGAATGTGGCAGAGGAGGGTGTGTTTTGCATCTCTGCTGACACTCAGCTTGGGTGGCTGTGGGCAGGGTGGCAACCAGAGGAGGGACCAGCAAGTCCCACCCATGTAGAGAAGGCAAGGCCACCCTCTGCAGAGAGCACCCAGCCAGGCCCCTCATCCACGGTCAGAAAGATGGAAGATTTTATTCTGGGAAGAAGTTGCCAAAAATACTCATCTGCGATGTGGAGGTGGGGCTGGGGCTGTGGGAACCAGTGGCCCCCGGAGCAGCTTGGAGAGGTGAGTCACTTGGGTCCGGCGGAGCTTGGCCTCATTTGAACACAGTCCTTGGAGAAAGAAAAGACCAGTCAGGCCAGGAGTGGTCTCAGATGAGGAGTTGATGAGGGGACATGGGGACCACTAGGAATGGACAGGCACGCCGAGTCCCCAGACCCTGGTGGCCTCCCAGGCTAGGGGCTCCCCCTCCACACCACTCCCTGGCAGAGCCTGGAGCCCAGCCCTTGGTCCTTCCCAGGGGCCTCCCCTCTCCAGCCCCCAAGTCCTAGTGAACCCTGGGGTGGGGCTGAGGTCATGCCCCAAACCTGTGCAGAGAGTTGTTTTCATCTCTGAAATGGAACAGAGCAGTCAGCAGTAGCAGCAGGAAGGAGGGCAGAAGGGCAGAGGAATGAGAAAGGAAAGGCAGGGGGCAGACAGGAGGGGTGGGGACCTCCAGAAGGGGAGGAGCAGGCCAAGTGGAGCCCAGGCAGGGGCGGGGGAGGCTGGTCTCTAAATTGCCAAAGTGAGAGCTTGTGACCTCCTGGTTTGCATGGTTTGTGAGCAAGGGAACCTGCGAGACTCAAAACAGGCATGTGGTGTCCCGGCCCAGAGGGGTGGTACAAACCCGGAATACCTAGGAGCCTTGGCCCATTTCTTCATGGATTAACTAAGAATCAATAGAAACAAGCCGGGCGCGGTGGCTCAAGCCTGTAATCCCAGCACTTAGGGAGGCTGAGACAGGAGAATCGTGAGTTCAAAGCCAGCATCAGCAATGGCGAGGCGCTAAGCAACTCAGTGAGACCCTGTCTCTACATAAAACACAAAATAGGGCTGGGGATGTGGCTCAGTGGTCGAGCACCCCTGAGTTCAATCCCCAGTACCAAAAAAAAAAAAAAAAAAGAATCAATAGAAACAATCCAGTTCATGATGGGAATCGCCAACATGAAAGGAAAAGATGCTCACAGTCAAATTTGGTTCTTATAGGAAACTGATCTTAGTGAAAATAATGGCCCCCAAGCAAGACGGGCAAAGGCACAAGCTGTCGCAGGAACTGATGCGGCATCGTTTCCGCAAAATAAAAAGGAAAGGGATTATTTTAAAACCATTTTAACTGTTGTATTGAAAATTGGTCAAGGAATTCAAGTGGCTTTGTGAAAAATTCACTTGAAAGCCATGTTTTTCATGAAGAGATAAGAAGACTGTGTTGGATAAGAAGGTTGGTGGCTTGTATTTATATGCAGAGTTAAAACTGCCAGTCAACATGAGGAGTCACCTATGCAGACCTCTCTGGTATTCCCAGGGGACATTTCCTGGACCAGCTCCAGGGCCCGGGTCTCACCAGGGGAATGCATGGGACCTGATGTCGGTGGGGACACAGAGTGGGGGCTCACGGGTTGACAGGCTCCTCCACAGGCTGCTTGCTGGCTCGGGACTCGGGGTGCAGCGACCTCAAGTGTCTGGTGGGCTCTGGGGCCTGTGGGGGGTTCCGCAGGGGAGGGAACAGCGGTGGCAGCGGAGGCAGAGGCGGCTGAGCCAGCGTCACGGTGGGAGGGCCAGGGGTGGCTGAGCGGGCTCCGGTGCGGGAACCCAAGGCTGCAGGGAGCAGGATAAAACCCAAGAAAGTCCTGGGGGCAACTGGCCTGATGGGGTGCACCCCACCAGAGGAAAGAGCAGCCCAAGTCTGGAGGTGCTCTGTGGGCCACTTCCGGGCTGGTCACCATGGCCTTCCTGGCCTGGGCAACCAAACTTCCCTGGGGGAAAGTGACAAAAGAAACAGGACTCTGGAAATGCGGACTAGAGTAGGGCAGGGCACCCAGGAGGACACAAGGCTTGGAGCCTGGGCGTTGTGGCTGTGAGCTGTAGCAGGGACTACAGGTGTGTGCCACTGTTCGTCCTTTAAATGTTCCTGCTGGGCAGCCAGGCACTAAATTGCCAAAGTGAGAGCTTGTGACCTCCTGGTTTGCATGGTTTGTGAGCAAGGGAACCTGCGAGACTCAAAACAGGCATGTGGTGTCCCGGCCCAGAGGGGTGGTACATGGCTGTAATTCCAGCAGCTTGGGAGTCTGAGGCAGAAGGATCACAAGTTTGAAGCCAGCTTGGGTAATTTAGTGAGACCCAGTACTCCAAAACAAACAAACATAAAGACCACCATTGCCACCCACCTGAGCTGGGATAAGACCGGACGCGACAAGAAGGGAGAAAGTGCCTCATAAGCTGTCAATGCCCCTAGGCTCCTGATACACCAAGACACTGGTCAGGAGACGCAGGGCTCAGTTCCTCCCAGCCTGCTCCTGGGCTGTGGGCCACGAGGCCCAGGGCAGTAAGTGCACTCCTTTGAGCCACCTCTGCAGCCAGGTGGACACCTGGGGATAGACGCCTGGCCTAGGCTTCTGTGATGATACCCAGGGCCAGCAAGCTCCCCTGAGGGTGGAGCAGGAACCAGGACAGCGGCAGGCACTCTGGCCAGGGAGCGGGGTGCTGGCTGGGGGCTGCTACAGGGGTCTTCCTGGGGCCCAGGTGTGGGTGAGCAGGCTGCCGGGATCCAGACAGAGCAGGTGAGAGATGGTTGAGGTGCGACAGAACCAGCCCTGGGGCTGGGGTGGGGGCAGCAGGCTGTGAGTGGTGGGACCAGAGACCTGCCAGAACCCCAGGTGAGACAGGGGCTGGGGGAGGTACTCACGGGGGCAGACGGTACCAAGCAAGTCACTGGAACGCACAGGAGCATACAAGTTTCTAGCTGGAGGACAAGGAACCTTGACAGCTGAGAAGAAAGGACCAGAACAGGCAGGCAGTCTTCCAGCGCTCTGGCCTCCCATCAGGCCCAACCTAATCCAGCCCTGCCTCCCAGGCTGTCCCTCCACCCCTTGACCCCTCCTGTCCACATGGGTGAATGTCCTTCCCTCTCCGCCTGAGTCCAGATCCTCCCGAAGCTAGGAAGGCATCTCCAAGCCGGGGGACATGACAACTAGCAAAAGCAACTGGCTCAGTGCAGACAAGGACTGTGGACGCCTGGCAGTTCTGTTTTACACACACATGATAAATGTGTAGATGCTTTTTTTTTTTTTAAGGCAGGGTCTTGCTATGTCTCCCAGGCTGGTCTCCAATCCCTGGGCTCAAGTGATCCTCTTGCCTTAGCCTTTCAAGTAGCTAGGACTGCAGGTGTGTGCCACTGTCCATCCTCTAGATGTCCCTGCTGGGCAGCCAGGCACTGTGGTGCACAGCCATAATTCCAGCAGCTTGGGAGGCTAAGGCGGGAGGATCCCAAGTTCAAAGGACAGCCTCAGCAACTTAGCAAAACCCTGTCTCAAAACAAAAAATAAAAAGAGCTGGGGGTGTAACTCCATGGTACAGAACTTGCCCAGCATGCCTGAGGCCCTGGGTTCAACCTCCAGTACAACAACAACAACAAAATTCCTGCTGGGGGCCAGACCCATAAAGTCCCCACCCCCATTCTTACATTTTTTTAAAGGCAATTTCACACAACATAAAATTGTCCCTTTAAAGCGCCCAGTGCAGTGACGTGGAATGTGTTCACAGAGCTGCACAGCACCACCTCTGCCTAGTCCCGAGCCTCTCTCATCACCCTGAAAGCAGGCTGCACCCCATGAAGCAGTCACTCCCCACTGCCACGCCAGCTCCCGGCAGCCACGGGTTTTCAGTCTCTCCACGGATCTGTTTCTCCCTGATGTTTCATAGGAGTGGAACCTGGGGCTGGCTCTGCCCTCCACCTCAACCTGGAGCCTCCTTCTCCTGTTCAGCCAAGAATCACTGTGACTGTGGCCAGCCACCGTCCTGATCCCTGGAGCCCTGAATACAGCACCTTCTGTGCAAAAGGGGACTGTATTGAGTTGAGAATTTTGAGGTGGGAAAATTATCCCAGGGTATCCAGCAGGCCCTAAGTGTAATCATGGGGCCTAAGGGGTCAGAGTTAGAGGTATGATAACAGAAGTGGGGGCCCATGTGATACACTCTGAGGACAGAGAAGGTGGGGCCTCTACCTGGAAAAGGTGAAGGGTGGTCTCACCCCTGGAGCCTCCAGAAGGACCAGCCCCACTGACATCTTGATTTTAGCCCAGGGCAACTGATCTCAGGCTTCCAGAACTAAGACAGTGCCTCTTCGACAGCACCCACAGGAGGAGCCCACACCTGCTCGCTTTAGCAGAGTCAACTGGCCACAAGGAGGGCTCAGCTGGGGGGGTCTCTCTTCCACAGGACCTCCCTCCTGCCTCTGCAGCCCTGACCCTTCCACCTGGAGTGTCCCTCTGGCCACCTCCTGCTGCACTCAGCCTGCCTTCTGTGGACATTCTCTGAAGGCCCCACCTGCTGAGCATGGCCTCGCACACCTGTCTGCCAGCTGTGGGGAGCGCCCTGGGGACCAGGCGTTCCTCTGCACAGGCCTAGACTGCCACATTGGCATCAGGAAGGCCATGGGTTGGCCTCTGGAGGTCCCAGGGGGCAGATGAAGGGCTGACTGCTTAGTGGGTCTGGATGGACAGTGCGGTGGACGGGTGAATGCATCTGGGACCTGGCTGGCGCTGGGGTGCTTAGCCTGGCTAGTTTTAGGTTACAATATGGAGTCTGTTTTGGATTAGAATGTTCTGTGTGCGCGCACAAGTGACCTCAGTGCTGCCTCAGACAGGCATCTAGTGGACTCACACTGGCTAGGCCTCATCACCCAAGTGAGGAGAAACGTCTGAGGCTGTCCAAGTTAATTCTGGTGTGCCTCGTGGGTCTTTGGGATGAACCATCCACTGGGGGAGAAGCCCCAGCTCCCTCTTCAGGGGTGACAGCCTTAAACAAAGTAGATGGGGTTGGGGACAGGACCTGAGGTGGCCCACAGTGGATTCCCCTGTCCTAGCCCCTCCACTGCAGCCACCCTCCTAGCAAGTGGACCTCCCTGCGTGCAGACAAATGCCCCACCAGGTTGCTGCAGGCAAGGGCAGATGGGGAGGCCAGGCTTACTAGACACTTCCTGAACCCGCAGGTGCCCCTGCTTGGTGATCCCAGCCACATCCTGCCTGGGGAGAGAACAAGGGAGATGGTGACCTGCCCTCCTGGAAACAGCGAGGGGCCTGATGTGGGTTGTACGGTGGTCCCCAAAGGGTGTGTCCCTGGGACTTAGGTATGTGAGCATTGTGGAGGCAGGATCTCTGTGGGTGTAACTAAGGACCTTGAAGTGAGGTTATCCTGGGTTACATGGAGCCCTAAATCCAAAAACGTGTCCTACGGGAGGAGAGGAGGAGACACTCAGGACACTGGCGTGAGGCGGCCATTCTCAGGAGTGCTGGCAGAATCCTGCACCAGTGCCTTTGGAGGAGCAGAGCCTGCTCGCACCTGGGTTCAGGACATGTGGCCAGGACTGCCAGAGTAAAGTCCACTCCTCTGAGGCACTGGCACTGGGAGCCGCAGCTTTCTTCCCTGTGTCTGGGGTTGAGCTCCCAACTCAGGCCCTCATGCTGCAAGACCCAGTGCCAAATGCCCATGGGTCTGGGCTCCTCCTGGTCTGACCCCTGCTTTGAGAGTAGGACACAGGCCTCCAGGGACTGGACTTGCTCACCCCCAACCCCACCTTTGTCTCTGTGCTAGTTTGGACCATCCTCCCCAGTTCCTGCCTGTGCCTGGCTCTGCCCACCACAGGGCCTTTGCACCTGCTATTCCCATCACCAGACTGCTCTCCTCCTTCTCAACCCCCTCACCAAGTAATGCCTTTTTCCCCTTCAGAGGTGTCAGGGCAGCTGTCCAATCCTTCCCCATCAACCAGGGGTCCCTTGGTATAGCTCTTTCTTCACCAGGGCCTCCCTTCAGGTTAGTTTTTTTTTTTTTTAATATTTATTTTTTTAGTTGTAGGTGGACAGAATATCTTTATTTTATTTTTATGTGGTGCTCAGGATCGAACCCAGTGCCTTACACGTGCTAGGCAAGCACGCTACCACTGCGCCATAACCCCAGCCCCTCAGGTTAGTTTTTATCTGCTTGGATTCAAGAATCCATGAATTCTTGCCTTCCAGATATTTACTGTGGTCTGTCCCCTGCATGAGTCGACTGCAGGCAACAGCCCATCTCTCGCTCTCTCCACTGTTTCTGGCACACAGTGGATACCCCACTTTTGCCAGTAGCTATTAGGCTCCCCAGACAGGGATAGTGCCAGCCCTGGGCCCCACTGCCTCCCCTCAGCTGCCTGGCCCAGGAGACCAGGGCAGGAGCACACTGAGGACCTGAACCTCTCACCTGTCAGCTCCTTCTCTGCAGTGGCCAAGGGCTGGGCCCCAAACTGGCTGTTCATCCGGCCTTTGTACAGAATCCCATCCACTCCCAGGATGTCCACCTCGGCCTGTTGGATGGTCTGCATCACTGGTCAAGGCCTCCACCCTGCTGCCCCTCCCCCATGCAGAGGCTCTGAAGTCAGAGCACAGCCTCCCAGAGATGCCCGTGGCCTGGGGTTTAGCCCACCCTCAGGCCTGCGGCCAGACTCACGGTGTCATAGTCTAACACTTGGGGGTCCCCATAGGGGTAGAGTGTTGACAGTTCCCCTGGCTTGAACTTGAGGGTGGTGTCATTCCGGGGGCCATCGCCCCAGTCCTGCTGGGAGCCCAGAGTGTGCAGGCCGTCCTCCTGGAGCTGCAGCCGTTGATGTTCCCTGGGCAGGACAGTGGGGCATCAGCCACTTGGGGACCCTCTGCTCACCCTGGCTCGTGTCGAGGGTGTCGGTGGCGTAGCGGGCAGGCCTGAGGCCTGGTGGGTAGAGAAGACACGTGCAGCTGGGATGGGAGGGAAATCAAGGGCCACGTTCCCCACACCTGAGCCCTCCTGGAGCCCTGGCCTGGGTTGGCAAGCGCGTGCTCTTGATCTGCAGCTTGAGGAATCACGCCCAGGAGGCCAGGGAGCCAGCCCCAAGTCCCTCCCTTCTAGGTAATGTTCCCACAGGGCTATGTGCCTCTAGGACCCTAGAGCCTAGGACGTGGGGGGGGGTGACACAGACCAGGGAGCCAGCCAGTCTGTCAGCCCTGCCACTTACTAGCCACAACCTTGGGCAGTCACATAAGCTCTCTGTGCCTGTTTCCTTAACTGTGAAATGGGGCAATCAGGGAGTACACCTCGGAGGCAGGCCGGGAGGACTCAACAAGACCAGGTGTGCCCAAGCGCCTGCTGGGCCACATCGAGGGCTCCTGGAGGGTCCTTGACCACTACTTCTCCACCAGGAACAGGCCTGTCCCTCCTGGCTCGCAAGAGGTTGTGAGATTTGAGGAGGAGCCCTCCCCCACGCCATTTGAAAGCACCTAACAGTCCTTGAGTCATGATAGAACGCTGGCTCCTGTCCTCTCTGCCCAGGCCACCTCTGGTCTCCTCGCAGAGGTCAGCAACACCCTGGGGCACTCTGGTCCTGGTGCTGGCAGGTGTGACTCTGCAGGAGCAGGGGTGGCAAACCTGCCCAGGGCAGGCCGCAGCCTCACCTCATCATTTGCCGCTGCAGGTATTCATAGCTATTGGCGCTGGCCGGCCGCAGCCTGGACAGCAGGCGGGCTTTGCGTATGGTGATGAGCTGCCTGCGGAGGACAAAGGTGAGGCCATGGCTGTGGGAGGTGAGTCGGCCAGCAGAGGGCCGCCGGCTCCCACCCTCACCAGGAGCCTTCCCGGCAGCCACAAAGAGGTGCAGAGCTGGGCGCATCACCTTCAGGGCCACTGTGCACAGGCTCCGAGGGACCCTGACAATCAAAAGACACAAACACACAAATAACAACCATTCTGGGGCTGGGGGCACAGCTCTGGTCCCAGCCTTGTAAGGGCCAGGGCTCCACCCCTGGCACTGCAAAAAAAAAAAAAGTTCTGGACATAAAAGTAAAAGCCAGACTCGGTAGATCCCCTGCCTGGGGCTGTGAGGCCGGGAAGGAGGCGCTGCTCCAGGCGAGGGGTGGCGGCTGTGACCTTCCCTTCACAACGGCTGGATGCGGGCCATGGGCTTTGCCTCAGTGAGGAAGTAAAGATGAAGAAGACCAGATCAGCCTTCCTGGGGAGCTCCGCAGGCGGTGCAGAGGCGCCCACGCTCAGTAAGCACCACGCCTTCACCAGGGGTGTGCGGAGTCACCGCGAGGTTTCTCAGTGACACACTGGTTGGTAACATTCACGAATTATAGAAATACACAAGGAAACAGCTCCGTAGCCATGTGACACAGATACTGAGATGTGTTCTTCCAGCGTTTTTCCATGTCTAATTTTAAAATTAAAATAGGATATCAATGCAATACTGCTTGATATTCTCATATAATTCATTGCAAACATTTTCAGGTTCTTAAATGATATTCCTCCACAGCTGTGAGATCCGATACAGGAGCCACTGGCCACGTGTGGCTTAATACGCACTTAAACTAGTTAAGTGTTAATCAAATTTGAAATCCATTTCCTCAGTCGCATTAGCCACACTGCTGGTGCTCAGCAGCCACCCGTGCCTGTGGCCCCTGGGCTGGATGGTGCAGGTACCCGCCACTCCCACAGCGCCCAGCGTTGTACCAGTCAGCTTCCCTGCACAGCGTGGCCTGTGCTGGCTGACGCAGGTGGCCTGTTCACCATGGAGATTGTTTCCAGCTGCTTCACCACTATTAATAATGCTGCAACTAGATATCTGTGATTTGAAAGGGAAATGCTGGTTGAGGCTCCACAGCTCCTCCACGTAGGTGAACTGTGTGAGGGGGTGGAGAGCTGCACAGGCCCCGGGACTGGGCTGGCACTGCAGGGGCCCTGCCAGGTCCTGATTCAGGACCGACTGCCGCCTGGAAGCTCCTCAAAAAGTTAACCACAGGCGACCAATGCAACCCAGCACTGCCACTCCAAAGAACTGAAGGCAGGTGTTCAGACAAACACACACGCACAGGTGCTCACAACAGTACCAGTCAGGACAGCTAGAAGGTGGCAATAACTGGACGTCCATCGAGGGATGAAGGGATAAACCAAACGGGCTCTATCCATACAATGGAATATTATTCGGTGATAAAAAGGAGTGCTGAGGGGCTGGGGTGTGGCTCAATGGCAGAGCGCTTGCCTCTCACGCTGAAACCTAGAGAAACCTTATCAACATTACGCTAAGTGGAAGCAGCCAGGAAACATCCAGAAAAGGCAACCTCATCAAGAGAGAAAGTGGATCAGTGGCTGCCGGAGGCTGCAGTGGGGGTGGCAGTGGGAAGTGACTGCTGGTGTGCTAATGGGCCTGGGGGACTAAACAGGACTTTGGAATTGGAGTTGCACCAGGCTGTGGTTGCACCAAGAGCCACTGAACTCTCTGCTTTATTTATTTTTAGAGACAGGGTGTCATCAGGTTGCTGAGGCTGGCCTCAAATTTGCAATCCTCCTGTCTCAGCCTCCCCTAGCCACTATATTTGATTAATTTTTGCAGTGCTGGGGATGCAACCCAGAACCTCCCACATGCTGGGCAAGTGCTCTAGCACTGAGCTACATCCCCAAAACTTTTATTTATTTTATTTGGAGCCAGGGTCTCACTGAGTTGCCCAGGCTGGCAGCTCCTGCTGGCCCAGCCTTCCAAGTTGCTGGGATTACTGGCATGTGCCACCAGGTGACCACTGTTCATTTTAAAATGGTTCCTTTTAGGGCTGGGATGGTGCTCAGCAAGAAAGTGCTGGACTAGCATGCTCGAAGTCCTGAGTTTGAGTCCCAGCACTGCAAAAACAATAAAGTAAATAAAAAATAAAATAGTTCATTTCATATTCTGCAAGTATTGGACCTGTATCAAAATAAGTGACAAGCAACCAGAGCAAAGTTCTCCTCTTCCTGAGGATGACTCCTTCCATTTCTTTTTCTTTCTTTTTTTTTTAATATTTGTTTTTAGTTGTAGATGGACACAATATCTTTATTTATTTATTTTTATGTGGTGCTGAGGATCGAACCCAGTGCCACACGCATGGGAGGCAAGCGCTCTACCACTGAGCCACAATCCTTTTTTTGGGGATGGGTGAGGTGAGGCACTGACTCAGACCCTCAATAGGGCTGGTGAAGGAGCAAGAAGAGAAGCGGTGCCCCCATCACTCAAGGTGGGAGCAGGTGTCCGGAGAGGGGCGGTGCACACCATGTGTGTACGTGGCGGCCTTCGGGGAGCCCACGGGGGCGCATGGACTTGACCTCCGCAGAACGGTGCCTGGGCGGGCACACGCGGCCCTGCCGCCCCGCGGGCCCTGGCGCGGTACTCACGGGCCGGTCATCATCTCCACTGGCCGGTCGCAGGAGATGCACTTCACCCGCTCGAACAGTTTCCTGAAAGGCAGGCGGGCGGTCATGCGGGCGGCCCAGGTCCCCTGCGGCCGCGCCGCCCTGCCGTACCTCCCGCGGGCCCTCTGCGGGCGTCGTCTGGGTGGACGGGCAGGGCCGCTGGCTCCGGCCCCAGATCTGCCCTGACCCCGTGGCCCGCGTGGTCCCTTCGCTGCTGAGCCACAGGACCCTCCTGTGCGGCCAAAGGCTTGGAGCCCTCCAGCCGGAGGCCTCGGGGCCCGCCGCCGCCCGTGCCCGCGGTCTGGAATCGGGGCGCCCTGGCCCGGCAGCCGCCCTCCGAGGCTCACCTCCTGAAGCCCGCCGCGCTGTCCGGGTCGTACAGCAGGCCCTCCAGCAGCAGCTTCCTGACGACTTGCCAGACCTCTTCCAGGCCGGTCTTCAGAGGGTCCAGGTCACTCTCCATGAGCTGCCAGCCAGGGGGAGAGAAGACAGCCTGTCAGTCGGTCCCCACCCTGCGCCTTCGGGAAAGGATCTGCAGCCACCTGCAAACTCTCGCAGAGATTGAGAAGGGGAGGGTGGTCAGCTCAGGCTGAAGCTCACAGCCTCATGGGTGCCCCTGCTGGAGGGCAGGCAGAGCGAGCTTCCCAGAGGCCAAGGCAAAAACACCATCGGCTGCCACCTCCAAACCCTCCGCCCAAATGCCCATCCGGAGACCTGAGAAGCATTCTCCCAGTGGTCCACAGGCACCTGGCCTTCCCATAGTCCACACATTTATGGAGGGTCTGACTGTGGAGTGGGTGATTCAGCCACTTGCAGTATACTCACAAATGACCATCACCATCACTGTTAGAATATTTGCATCATTTCCCAAAGAAGCCCCCTATTTCCTCCAAACCCCAGACCCTGGCAACCACTAATCTACTTTCTGTCTTTATTAGATTTACCTATTCTGGACACCTCACAAAAATATCATACAATATCTGGCCTTAGGTGTCTGGCCTCTTTCATTTAGCAAACTATTTTCAAGATTTGTCCATGTTGCAGCAGGTATCTGAATTTCATTCCTTTTTAGGGGTGAATAGTAGTCCACTGTACTGCATTCATGCTACATAATATAAAGTATGGAATATAATGACCAAATATCATTCCATCATATGGATATACTTATTAAAATTTTTTAGTTGTAGATGTACACAATATCTTTGTTTTATTTTATTTATTTTTATGTGATGCTGAGGACTGATGCTGTGTAAGGATGTGCCTTACACAAACCAGGCAAGTGCTCTCCCTCTGAGCTACAACCTCAACCCCTGGATATACTTTGTTTTTGGAGGGGGGTACCAGGGATTGAACACAGAGATGCTTAACCACTGAGCCACATCCTAAGCCCTTTTATTTTTAATTTTTGTTTTGTTTTGTTTTAATTTTTTTGGTTGTTGATGGACCTTTATTTAATTAACTTATTAATATGTGGTGCTGAGAATAGAACCCAGTGCCTCACACATGCTAGGCAAGCACTCTACCACTGAGCCACAACCCCAGCCCTTATTTTTAATTTTTTTTTTTTTTTTTTGGTACCAGGGATTGAACTCAGGGGCACTTGACCACTGAGCCACATCCCCAGCCCTATTTTGTGTTTTATGTAGAGACAGGGTCTCACTGTGTTGCTTAGCGCCTCGCTGTTGCTGAGGCTGGCTTTGAACTCGCAATTCTCCTGTCTCAGCCTCCCTAAGTGCTGGGATTACAAGCGTGAGCCACCACGCCCAGCTCCTTATTTTTAATTTTTGAACAGAGTCTTACAAAGTTGCTGAGGTAGCCTGGAAGTTGTGATCTTCCTGCCTCAGCCTCCCAAGTTGCTGGGATTACAGGAATGTGCCACCGCATCCAGCACTGGATATACTACATTTTGTTTATTAATTCCAATGTTGATAGACACTTGGGTGGTATTCCCAGCACTCTAGGAGGCTGAGACTGGAGAATCGCGAGTTCAAAGCCAGCCTCAGCAATGGCGAGGCGCTAAGCAACTCAGTGAGACCCTGTCTCTACATAAAACACAAAATAGGGCTGTGGCTGTGGCTCAGTGGTCGAGTGCCCCTGAGTTCAATCCCTGGTACCAAAAGAAACAAAGCTCCGACCCAGGCTATAACATGAATGCACTTCAAAGATTGGTGATAAACTAAAGACATCAGACACAAGACTGCACATGCTGTACGGTTCCATTTATATGAAATATCCAGAGCAGGTGCGTGCACAGGGAGGTCAGGGGTTGACAGGGGCCAGGATGGGGAAGAAGGGAGTGACTGCTAATGACACTGGGTTTCCTTTTGGGAAGATGTAAATGTCTTAGAATGAGATTGAGGTGAGGGCGGAGCACACTGTGAATGTGGATGCCTTGACCGCTTCACTGCAAAATGGTCAATTTTATGTTCTGTGTCTTTTGCCACAACTAAAAATACAGAAAGGAGCTGGGCGGGGCAGCACACGCCTGTCATCCCCGCTACTCAGAGGCGGGCCGGAAGACTCCGGGCTGGAGGCCAGCCTGGGTAACTTAGCAAGATCTTGCCTCAAATTTAAAATAAAATAAAATAAAATAAAAAGGGTTGGGCCCAGAAGCTCAGGAGGCTGAGGCAGGAGGATAATAAGTTCAAAGCCAGCCTCAGCAACTTAGCAAGGCCCTAAACCTGTCTCAAAAAATAAAAAGGGCTCAGGATGTGGCTCAATCGTTAAGTGCTCACAGTTTCAATGCCAGTATTAAAAAAAAAGGGGAAAGGGAAGGTGTTGGTAGAGCACTCCTGGGTTCAGTGCCTAGTGCCCCCTGGAAATGATACAGAAAGGAAAGCGGCGAGCATGGGCTCACTCAAAACAGTGACCACAGACAAGCTTATCATCTGGGAAACCCGAGAGAGAAGCAGGAAGACGCGAACAGTTAACACCACATAATCATCACCTAGGTTCAGTGATTACCAACATGTTGCTGTATTCGCCTTGCTCTTTTTTGGTCCTAGGGTTGAATCCAGGGACACTCTCACTGAGCTACATTCCCAGCCCTTTTATTTTGTATTTTTTAATAACTAGTTTGTTTGTTTGTTTTTGTAGTTGTAGGCAAACAGCATGCCTTTAATTTATTTTTATGCAGTGCTAAGGATTGAACCCAGTGCCTCACACATGCTAGGCAAATGCTTTGCCACTGAGTTACAGCCTCAACCCTATTATTATTATTATTATTATTATTATTATTATTACTATTACTATTTTGGTACTGGAGATTGAATTCAGGGGCACTCGACCACTGGGCCACATCCCCAGCCCTATTTTGTGTTTTATTTAGAGACACCGTTGCTGAGGGTGGCTTTGAACTCGCAATTCTTCTGTCTCAACCTCCCAAAGTGCTGGGATTACAGGCATGCGCCACAGTGAAGGCCATTATTTTATATTTTGAAACAGGGTCACTAAGTGGTTGAGGCTGGCCTCCACCTTGGCGATCCTCCTGCGTCAGACTCCTGGATCTCTAGGATTACAGACATATGCCAGTGTGCCCAGCTTGCCTTGTTTTCTTGATGCATTTTTTGAGTCACAGTAATTATGACATTTCACCCAAGAATATCAGTGTTTCTAAAAGATGAGGAAGCTTTCATTCACAATCACAATGCCATGATCACATCTAATACAATTAGTGATAATTCTTGACTTGGGTCACATTTCCAGCCCAGTTTCAGAACTGGCTCAGTTGAACACCTGTGCTGCATTTGGCCATCTGGGCTGCTGCGACTTTTAATCTATCTAGAACAATCTGTGTTCTGTGCCCACTTCTTACCCCCCGCATTGAATCACTGAAGAAAGGCAGGTGAGCTGTTCGGGAGGATGCAGTCCAGGTGTGACTGCACAGGTGTGACCGCACAGATCTGTGTCCTTTGTCTGACAAACATGCCTCTGAGAAGATGTGCTTACTGCTTATCCCCAGCAATGGGCACAACTGAGACCCAAGGCACTGTGGACAGAGGAGAAGCCTGAGTCTCAGAGAGCCTCAGCCTGATCCCAAGGCCACACCCTGTCTCGGCCAGCCCCCACTGCGAGAGCCATGCAGCAGGCCGCTGTCACTCTGCCTGTTCCTGCCTGTCAGTGTGCACAAGGGGCAGCGGGGCTGTGATTCCTTACGGGTCCCTCGTGGCCCACCTTCGCTCGTGGTGGTCAGCCTCTGAGGTCTTCCCAGCTGCACCACTGGGAATTCACACTGCCGAGTGGTCTCCTGTCACTGAACCAGGACAACTTAGGTAACCAACAGGGTATTACAGAAACCACGCAGGGTGCTTCCGTGGCAAAGTCACACAAGACTCTGCAGATTCTTGCTTGTTTTCTTGGGTCACTTGTTCTGGGGGATGTCAGGAGCCATGTTATGAGGCCACTCAAGTGGCTCTGAGGAGGAGGTCTTATTTTCTATTTTTTATTTATTTTTGGTACCAGGGATTGAACTCAGGGGCACTCGACCACTGAGCCACATCCCCAGCCCTATTTTGTGTTTTATGTAGAGACAGGGTCTCACTAAGTTGCTCAGTGCCTCGCCATTGCTGAGGCTGGCTTTGAACTCGCGATTCTTCTGTCTCAGCCTCCCAAAGTGCTGGGATTACAGACGTGAGCCACCGTGCCCGGCTCCTTTGTATTTTTTGAGACAAGGTCTCAGTAAGTTACCCAGGTTGGCCTCAAACTCGTGATCCTCCTGCCTTAGCCTCCCGAGTAGCTGGGATTACAGGCCTGTACCACTGTGCCTGGCAAATGGAGAGTCTTGCCAACAGCCACGTGAGGGCGCCATCTTTGAAATAGTGGCTCTAGCACCAATCAAGCTTCAGACACAGCCCTGGGGGACACCTTACCTATGACACTGTGGGAGGTCCTGGGCCACCCAGGTAAGCTGCTCCCAAATTCCTGCTGCTCACAACTGAGAGCACTTGCTGTTGAAGCTGTGAAGTCCTGTGTAAGTAACCCATCCATCACGCAAGCAGGCGACAGCCAGGCCGGTGCTTACCTTGGCGCTCAGGTCCTTCCTGAGCTGCTCCACAATCTGCTTCCAGTGGTCATGATTGGTGGTGAGCTTGAAGAGCAGGCTCTGGAACGTCTCGTGCAGCTCGTTCACGACCGTCTCCAGGTCCGCCCGGGACGCCTTGCTCGCCAGGGCACTCCTTTCAGCTTTCTGGGGACAGAGGGGGCACAGGGGCAGGGCTACTGGGGGGCTGGGAGACCTCAGCCCCCTGGTTGATGTTTTCTAGCTTGGGAGCTTAGCTGGGATCCCACTTGGGGTCCACGAGGCCAGCCCAGGTTTTCCTGCAACAGGGAGGGTGATGCCTGATTTTTAAGTTCACGTAACAATGTCACTCGTCACTGAAAACAGGAGTGGTGGGGTCGACTTGTGAGAAGCCTCTCAGCCTGCCATTGGGAACGAAGGCAGAGGGTTCTGGAAGGCTCTGCCTGGGTGACTCCTTTTCCCGGGTGGGGAGCTGGGACTTAGGAGGGGAGTGGGAGGTGGAGGTCCCTCTGGCCACTCACTTCTCGAAGTTCCTGCTCCACCATGTTTTTATCCGCCTTGGTCAGATCCAGGGTTTTGATTTGAGCCTGGAGATTCTAAGCACAGAGGCAAAGGCCTGTCAGCCACTCTTGCAGCCTTGAGGACAACGTCTACCTCATACCTCCACCCCTGCTACATGCTAAAAGGGGACAACAGGGCCAGCAGACAGCAGGCAGGTGGGCACATTAGAAGGGTGGCCTCAGGGTCCCAGGTGCCTGTGGGACTCAGAACAGCAGCCCCCTGGGAGGTGGTGCTGTGGCACCTGTGTTGTGCATGGAAGCCACCTAAGGGAGCACAACCCAGTGAGATGGCTGGTCCCCCCGTTGGGTCTGCAGTGGTGTCTCAGTGGGATCCCCATCCATCCATGGCGCACTGTGCCCAAGTGCTAGAGGAACCCCTCCTTCTCACCCCCATGATTCCATGAAGCAGCGACTCCCCCATGGGAGGAACCAAGCTAACCTGCTTGGGAATAGCCTCCCCTGTCCCCAGAGGCTGGGGTCACTTTTTCTTCAACACTGTGAAGGCTTCTACTTTACCCTTCACATCTTGTCCGGCTCTCACCCTTAGGAACAGAACTCCCAACATTTAGGTGGAACTCAGCTTCTCAGAATCAAGACCACCTTTCTAATAGTCTCCCTTATGGACCGACTGGTCTGACCACTAGGGTGTAAATGGAAGTGGGTGGGTATCTTTTTTTTTTTTTTTTGGTACTGGAGATTGAACTCATGGGCACTCGACCACTGAGCCCATCCCCAGCCCTATTTTGTGTTTTATATTGAGACAGGGTCTCACTGAGTTGCTTAGTGCCTCGCCATTGCTGAGGCTGGCTTTGAACTTGCAATTCTCCTGTCTCAGCCTCCCTAAGTGTGGGTGGGTGTCTTTAACTCGCTTAATTCTCTGTCTTCTTTGTGCTGGCTTGAATGTTAATGACTGGAGTGTCAGCAGCCATCTTAGACCATAAGGTGACTTTTATGAATGGAAGTCACAGAGGAGAAGAAAAAAAATGGAACTTAGGTCTCCAACACTGTGGAGCACCTACCCTCCCTGGATCGACCATCTGGAGTTCTTTTTTTTTGGTACTGGGGATTGAACTGAGGGGCACTCCACCACTGAGCCACATCTCCAGCCCTATTCTGTGTTTTATTTAGAGACAGGGTCTCACTGAGTTGCTTAGAGCCTCACTCTTGCTGAGGCTGGTTTGAACTCGCGATTCTCTTGTCTCAGCCTCCCAAAGTGCTGGGATTACAGGCATGCGCCACCGCACCCGGCTGACGGTCATGTCTTGATGGCTTGAGAGCAGAGGGAGATCAGGACAAGGCCCAGCGTGCTCCACAGTGTGCTGTTTGGCTGGGCCTCGTCTGGCTGCTGCTTCCTGAGTGATAGGTGCTTGGAGGCAGCCACTGCAACCCCTCCTTCCCTCGTGCAGGGCCTGGCCTGGTGCTGAAGTCAACAAGCTCCAGTCTCCAAGAAGAGGGGCCCCAAGATGTCTCCACGACAGGGTGACCCAGTGAAGATCAGGGACTAAGAGAGCCCAGAGTTGGGAGAGGACAACGGGCTCCTGATCAGTGCTGCTCACAAAGGTCTGAGCGCACAGCCCTGCAAATCCTCCATCCCCACACGGCCCCTTCAAAAGAGCAAGCTCTCCCTTCCAGCCCCCAGCCTTAGGCAACCCATCGGTTCCTCTGCAATGACTTCTCTTCCCTGCGGAATTCCCTGAGTGCTCTAGCAGATAACAGTGACAACCTTGGGGCGAGCGCAGTGCCAGGGGTTCTCCCCTTTTGTCTTTACATCCTACAAGTTCCACCAACAGCCCTCTGACCTGCACTCAGAAGTCCTCATGGGGCCAGTCACAGTGGCACACATGGGAGGCTGAGGCAGGACGATCTCAAGTTGAGGCCAGTGTGGCAACTTGGCGACCCCACTGTTCCAGAAAGGCCCTGAGTTGCTCAGAGCTCAGGAAAGGGCTTTGTTCCCCCAAAAGGGGCTGATTTAGAGCACATGTCATGAGCATAACTGTTGGGGCAAGAAATCCTCATCCTGCTGACTCATTCAGCAAATGTCACAGAGCCCTTGCTCTGTCCTAGGGTTGGTGACACAGAGGCCACAGATGAGCACTGTTCAGGCCCTTCTGTGTGTGGGGGGAGGATTTGGTTTTGATTAAAGTGTAAGCTATACACAGTGAATGCCTGCTGGCTCCTGGCCTCCAGCGTACTACCTTCTATGAACTGAGGGGAGGCAGTCAAGGCCTGAAGAGGAGGTCTCCCCACTGCCCTTCCCGGCCCCCAGGCCTCCAGACCTTGAACTCATCCATGCGAGTCTGGAGCTTTTCCAGCGAGCGGTCCAGCACGACGTAGTGATTCTTCATGGACTCTATTTGGGTGCCCCAAATTCTCTCAAGTTCCTCTTCCTAAACAAGGAAACACAGATGTCTGAGGCCTCTGCTTTTGAGGTTGCCATGGCTGCAAGAGGCCTGAGGCCAAGAAGGTGCCTGACCTATGTGCTCCAGCCAGCCACGTGAGCAGCCACTGGGGACTCTTGGAAGGAATCCCACAGCTCCCCACCCCGCGCACCCTGGCCAAATCCTCTGCACTGCCTGGTCGACTCCACTCACTCCCCAGGGCCCCAGGCAGCCGCCAGGCAGAGGCTGCACCCAGGAGGGGTATGGGGGGGGGATCCTGCTTGCCTCCAGCCTCATCGTCTCAAAAGCTCCTCTCTGAGAGGGACACTGACCTTTAGCCTGGATTTCTGGAGGTTATTTATCTTTTCCTGCAGTACGTCCACGGCCACCTCAAGCTTGGACAAGCCTCCCGTGTTCACTGAAAGCAGAGCAGGGAGTGGCTGCGGGGTGGGAGGAAGCTTCACACCTGCTCCCCCCAGGCCACCAAGGCAGAGCTGTCCACAGACCTGTGCCCTCAAGGGCCACGTTAGGTCTTCCAGCAGTCATACTGTTACACGTGTGTGCACACACAAGTGTGTGGTGCTGGGGACTGAGCCCAGAGGCACTCTGCCACTGAGCTACATCTCCACCACCTGTTTTTTATTTTGAAACAGGATTTTGCAAAGTTGCTGAGGCTTCCTGGAACTCACGATCCCTCCTGTCTCAGCCTCCTCCTGAGTCACTGGGGCTATAGGTGTGCACCACTGTACCTGGCTAGCAGCCATGTTTTTAAAAACTCTAAAAAGAACAGGTGGGATTACTTTTGGGGGGTGGTACTGGGGATTGAACTGAGGGGCACTTGACCACTGAGCCACATCCCCAGCCCAATTCTGTGTTTTATGTAGAGACAGGGTCTCACTGAGTTGCTTAGCACCTCGCCGTTGCTGAGGCTGGCTTTGAACTCGTGATTCTCCTGTCAGCCTCCCTAAGTGCTGGGATAATAGGCATGCGCCACTGTGCCCAGCTAAGGGGATTACTTTTTTTTTTTTTTTTTAGTTGTAGATGGGCACAATGTCTTTATTTTATTGCTTTGTATGTGGTGCTGAGGATCGAACCCAGGGCCTCATGCATGCAAGGCAAGCGCTCTACCGCTGAGCTACAACCCCAGCCCCCAATAATCTCTTTTAAATATGTAATTTGGGGGGGGGTACTGGGAATTGAACAAGGACTTTGGACTCACTAAGTATACACTACCACTGAGCTAGACCCCTCCACCCCACTCTCCTAAATTAATCTTTCCATTTTTGTTTTTGTACCAAGCCTTCAAAACCATGAAGCACTTTATCTTTTTGCGTTGCTTGGGATGGAACCCAATGCCTTCTGCGTGCTAGGCAAATGTCCTACCACTGAGCCATGGTCCCAGGCCTATATGTCATATTTATGAGAGTCTATGAAATGTGTTATCCCAAGATTAAAAGGAGGGATTTAGCAAAAGAATGGGAGATGGCGAAATTTTTAAAAAAGTAGCCCATATGCAGTATGGACAAGTAGCTGGGAAGGCCAAGATCCATGTAAGTAGTGAGTGGGAAACGGAGGGTGTGGCAGTTACTGCTTACATATCACCATCCTAATTCAGCCATACTAGTGTTCACAGATATCAGTATGGTTCTTTTTAGCTACATGAAGTTCCGCTTTCCCCCTAAGGTCTGTGGAATAGCAGTTCCCATCAGAGGTGCCAAACAGGGACGTGACTTTGGTGAATTCAGTTACTGCACGTCTCACTGTGCAGAGCAGGGGATGTAAGTGGGTTCCCAGCAGCAGCAGCAGCACCATGCCCTGGGAACACAGCAGAAGTGCACACTCTCGGCTCAGGGTCAGTGCTTGCCTAGCAGGAGTGAGGCCTTGGGTCCCACTGCTAGTACCACCCCTACACCCCCTCCCCCCAAAAAAAAGGAAAAAAGCAAAGAAAGGAGGACTTTTAGGCCCGGCTCCCTGCTGCCCTCCTACCTAAGTAAGTCAAGCGCTGCTGCAGGTTGGATGACAGCTGGGCGAACTCCTCCCTCAGGGAGTCATGTCGATCAGGAACCTGGGCTATGTGGCTCAGGGAGTACTTGACGGCTGTCTTCTTGTCTTCGGGGCTCATGGCCTGCTTGGCAGCCAGCATGCCCTGTGACAGGGTCGTAGTGGGAGTGATACTGATAGGGGGGAACAGGGGAGCCAAGACCTCTTTATCTATCTCCAAGTCTTCCAGCTCCTCCTTCTCCTCATCAAAGGTCATAGGTCCAGTGGCCCCACGGTCAGGCCCTGCACCCAGAACATCTGAATAGACCCCAAGGGGCCCAGAGGCAGCCATGGTGGTTGCTACAGTAGCCAATTTGGTGGCAGGAGTACTTGTGATTGCCTTTGCAGCAGCCTTGGCTGTCTGGGCAGCTGAGTTGGCAGCCATGGCATAGGTGGCTGCGGCCGTAGCAGCCATAGCAACCGTGGCTTGCATTTGCTGAAGGGCATTCTGGAGACCCCTCGGGTGTGCTTCTGGGGCCCTGCCCCCGGCAGCCTGCTCCCTGGTGGCTTCACCCAGGGGAAGCCCCTCCAGAGGGCCTGTCATGTAGTAGGGGTGACGTTCATCCCCTTTTTCTTCCACAGCTGGCAGCTGTGGGTCCTCATGAGGCTGGTATGGCTGCAGTGGATGAGGCCATGGTGATCCCAACTCTGTGGCTGGGGGTGGGGCCCCGAGGAGCTGCTGGGGGGCTGATGGACCGGGGCTAGGCTGGAAAAAGTCCAAGAAAGGCCAAGTGCCAGCTCCAGGCCAGCCTCTGGGTCCAGGCCAACCTCCTAGTGGTGAGGGCCAAGCTCCTGGGGCAGGTCCAGGTCGGGGTCCAAATATAGGCAAAGGTGCTGTCACAAACCCAGGTGTTACACCAGGCCCCACTGCAGGCATGATTTCAGGCCCCAGCCCGGGCCTAGGCCCAAGAGCAGGCCAATGCCCAGGAGCAGGCCCATGCCAAGGAGCAGGCCCAGGAGCAGGCCCTGGTCCAGGCCTGGGAGCAGGCCAAGGTCCAGAGGGAGGCCCAATCCCAGGCCAAGGTCCAGTCCCAGGCCAAGGCCCAGGAGCAGGCCTAGGCCCAGGTCCAGGAGCAGGAGCAAAAGCAGGAGCAGGAGCAACAGCAGGAGCAGGAGTAGAAACCAGCGCAGGCCCAGGCCCAGGCGTAGGAACCAACCCAGGCCTAGGAGCAGGAGTAGGCCCAGGCCTAGGAGCATGAGCAAGCGCAGGTCTAGGAGCAGGCTCAGGTCTAGGAGCAGGTCCAGGCCCAGGCCCAGGTGTCAGGGCCTGAGGTTGGCCTGGCCCCTGGACACTGCTGAGTAGATCTCCCTGGGCAGGCTCTTCAACTGAGAGAAGTGTGGGGACCTCATCCTGCCAGGCGGCCTGCAGGAGGCTGGGGCCTTGGATGGGCCCTGAGACATGGGCAGGAGACAAGGGCTCCACCTGAGCCGGGGCAGCCTCTGGAAGCTGGTCTGTGGTCTGCCACTGGTTGGACATCTCCAGCTCTAGTGAAGTGGCTTCCTGTGACAGAGGGGGCTGAAGAGGCAGGCCACTTCCCACTCCCCTCCCCCACTGCTCCTCCTGCTCCTCCACTCACCGGGGTGAACATGGCCTCATGGAGGCCACTCCAGAGCACCACTTCCTCAGTTTTGGGGAGAGTGTGAATCTTGTCCTGGAGAGAAACCTGTGGAGTGGGATGGGTAGTTCAGGCGTGAGCTGGGGGTGCAGTGCCCTCAGGCAACTCACTGTCCACACAGACCTAGACGGGCCCTCCAGTGGATCACCAGCCACAGTGCCTCCTCATTTACAGAGAAATCTTCCCATCCTGCCCTGCCCCCAGCCCCTAGGGAGGGAGGACAGGACTGTGGCCCTCACCATTTCATTCTGCAGTGTACTCATCTTCCGGTTCTGCATTTTCAAGTCCTCAGAGAAGAGGTCCATTTTTTCTGGGCATATCTGTCAAATGAGCTGAGTATGGGGCTGGGGGACAGGTTCTGATCCTAGTCCCATTGCTTCCCACAATGCTGGATGACTAAGAGCTTGAGAAGGATGCGGTTTCCCAGGGAAGGAAAAGGGATACCAAAGGGTCTACAAAGAAAGAAGTTCAGGCAACTATGGGCTAAAAAGCACTCAACAGATCTCTGTACCGTAGGGTGTATCAGAACCTTGAATGGGCAAAAGCACATTAAGAATCTCCAAGAGGGGGCTGGGGTTATGGCGCAGTGGTAGCGTGCTCGCCTAGCACGCAGGAGGCACTGGGTTCGATCCTCAGCACCACATAAAAATAAAATAAAGATATTGTGTCCACCTACAACTAAAAAATAAATATTTAAAAAAAAAAAAAAAAAAAAAAAAGAATCTCCAAGAGGCCAGGCACAGTGGTGCAAACCGATAATCCCAGCAGTTTAGGAGGCTGAGGCTGGAGGATCATGAGTTCAGAGCTAGCCTCAGCAGCTTAGCAAGGCCCTAAGCAACTCAGCAAGACCCTGTCTTAAAATAGGAAATTAAAAAATGGGCTAGGGGGGTGGGATTGTAGCTCAGCGGTAGAGCGCTTGCCTTGCATGCGTGAGGCCCTGGGTTCGATCCTCAGCACCATATACAAAGCAATAAAATAAAGACATTATGTCCATCTACAGCTAAAAAAATATTTTTAAAAAATAAAAAATGGGCTGGGGGTGTGGCTCAGTGGCTAAGCATTCTTGGGTTCAATCCTCAGTACAAAAAAAAAAAAAAAGAATCTCCAAGAAATGGGCCAAGAGGACAGTGTTTCTCAAGCAGATTGGCCAAGGGCCTCTGCAGTGTTTCACAACACTGCTTCCGGACAGAGCCCTTCTACTCAGATGGTCTACGCAGCCTAGGATTGGAGTTCAGATGCACACAGTGACCTGTCAATCAGAGGCAATGCATTAGATCATGTTATTTGGAGCAGGTGGCCTAACCTTGGTCACAATGCTGGAGGTGTAGAGACCTGGCTTCTGACTCCAGTGTGGACTAGGGGAGGCTGCCTCTGGCTTCAGGGATTCCATGTCCTTCCAGGTCATGGTAGGGACTAGAACAGACTCAGACTGATGGCGCAGAGCTACAGAAGGAGCCAGTATGTGTGCCTGTACCAGGTTTATTCTGCTTTTTAGTGGGGACAGAGCTTTCAGCAGGAGGCAAAGGTGTTCTCTTTCTGCTACATTGAGGGAACACAAGCGTGGAGTTTCTGAGAGTTGGGGCATACCTGCCTGAAAATGAAGCCAACCCAGAGGAAGGCATCACTGAGAGACATGTTGATGTTGAGTGCCTAGATCTGACTATAGCTGAAGGTGTCCCTGGACTTTTTAGTAAACAAGAATAAATTCTATTATTTTTCCCAAGTCAAGATGACTGGGTGTCTGCCACTTACAACTGATGTCTTAACAGGGGAGTAAGGAGCATCCAGGGGTCACAGGCAGCTCAGCAGGACAGGCCGAGGGCTGGGCCAGGCTGGTTGCTCTTTCTTCCCTCTTGGCTGCATTCTTTTACCAACATCAGGCTTTCTGGATTTTTTGTGTTTCCCAGACCACCCAATGTCTGACCAGCATGGTCAGGGTACAAGAGGCAGGGGAGGAATTACCTTTTCAAATAAATCCTTCATCATGTCCACGTCCTTCCTGAGGGTTTCAGTGGTGACTTTGAGTGTGTAAAGGTCAGTGAGTAAATCCTGCAGAGTCTCCATGGACTGAAGAGAGAGAAGAGGGAAAACTCTGCAGTTGGGTGTGGCTGGAGCAGAAGCCAAGGGAAGTACAGAAGCCTTCTGGTGGCAGCATGGTCCTGGGGTCATCTTGGCTCTCCCACAGCCCAGGCTAAAGGTACCCAGAGACCAGTAAACACCACTCAAGACAACAGTACTGCAAGCTCCCGCAGCCTGGGTGGGAAGAGGTGCTGGGCCCTTTCTTGTTCCACACGTCAGCAGGACAGCTACCCAAGGAGGAAGCAGGCTGGTTCCTGGGAGAGGGCCCTTGGCAGATCAGAATCAAGGGCAAAATGACCATATTCTCCTTTTTTTTTTTTTTTTTGTAGAAGTGGGGATTGAACCCAGGGGCTTTATACCACAGAGCCATATCCCCAGCCCTTTTTATGTTTAATTTTGAGACAGGGTCTCACTAAGTTACTTAGAGTTTTGCTAAATTGCTGAGGCTGGCTTTGAACTTGAAATCCTTCTGCCTCAGACTCCCAAGTTGCTGGGATTACAGGACAGCACCACCACACCAGCCTGGATTTACATTTTTTTTTAATTTTTTTTTTTTTTAGTTGTAGATGGGCACAATGTCTTTATTTTATTGCTTTGTATGTGGTGCTGAGGATCGAACCCAGGGCCTCACGCATTCGAGGCAAGCACTCTACCACTGAGCTACAATCCCAGCCCCCTGGATTTACATTTTAAAAAGACCCCTCTGGCTGCATGTGGAGAGGGCTCTGGAGGGCAAGAGGGGACAACAGGGCACCAGTGAGGAGACTTCCAGGCTAAACCGACAATTGCAAGGTGGGACTCCAAGCTTGCTGCACAGTGCACTAGGGCTGTCACCGTATCTTTGTAGGTTTCAGATTCCTCAAGCACAAAATGGATGTGGGAGAAAAAGTGATAGGTATGTAAAGAGCCTTGTGCCTAGCTAGGCATTCAGTTAACAAATGGCACAATGGCAGAAGCCAGCTCTTATTGATAATTACATTAAGTATAATGTTTTGCCGGACGTGGTGGTGCAAGCCTGTAATCCCAGCACTTAGGGAGGCTGAGACAGGAGAATCCTGAGTTCAAAGCCAGCCTCAGCAATGGCGAGGCGCTAAGCAACTCAGTGAGACGCTGTCTCTACATGAAACACAAAATAGGGCTGGGGATGTGGCTCAGTGGTTGATCACTCAGTGTACCCCTGAGTTTAATCCCTGGTACAAAAAAAAAAAAGTATGAATGTTTTAAATGTTTAGTTAAAAGTTAGAGATTGAGGGCTGGGGTTGTTGCTCAGTGGTAGATCACTTGCCTAGCAAGTGTGAGGCACTGGGTTCAATTCTCAGCACTGCATATAAATAAATGAATAAAATAAATGTCCATCAACATCTAAAAAATATTTTTAAAAAGAGTTAGAGATTGAAAGAAGGGATAAGAAAACATAGGCTCTGTGAATACCCTAAAAATGCATGAATTTTCTGGTAAGTGAAATATCTCAATAAAGCTGTAAAAACAGCATTTGTGTTTCAGAAACAATGGGGGGAAATTTCAACACTGTCTATGTACAGTTAGGAGTTACTGCTAATTTGGTTGGGAGTGACAGTGGCATTATGGGATGGGTTTTACAAGTCCTCATTTGCTTAAGATGTACAATGTTCCTCAGAGAGACCTACAATGTGGAGACCTCCCAAGACCTGCTGATGCTTCCTCTCTCCTTCTGGCTGCCTGGGGGTGACCAGGGGCCAAATATCCTGAGCAGGAGTTACCCCCAACCCAACACAGATAAGTGCCAGGCATGGCCCAGAAAAAATGGCAGAATCATATGGCTTGCCCCAGGGAAGATCGCCCATGAAAGGAGAAAGGCTCTTTGCTTTTACAGGGCTCTGTTCTCTTATGGTATGCACCCAGCTGAGACTGCAGCATGGGGACAAGCCCTGGGCTCCTGTACTAGGGAAAAGGGCAGCAGAAGAACTCTGGGGGGGAGGGTCAAGTTCTTTTCTCTGACCAGAGCCTCTGCCTAGACCTCTAAGGGTACAGTTAGGGCTTAACTGGAGTTGAGAAAACTGTCTTTTCCCCGAGGTGAAGTGTGGCACCTGGTGCAGCATTGCAGCCTAGGCTCATCTGCACAGGTTCTCCCCTGTCTCTCCCTCTCTGGCTTTAAGAATGCTGGCCTTGGGCTGGGACTGTGGCTCAGTGGTAGAGCGCTTGCCTCGCATGCATGCGTGAGGCACTGGGTTCAATCCTCAGCACTACATAAAAATAAATAAAGATATTGTGTGTCTATCTACAACTAAAAAAAATTAAAAAAAAAAAAAAGAATGCTGGGCTTGCCAGGTATGGTGGCACACGCCTGTAATCCCAGCAGCTCCAGAGGCTGACGCAGGAGGATCAGGAGTTCAAAGCCAGCCTCAGCAACTTAGCAAGGCCCTAAACAACTCAGCGAGTCTCTAAGTTGTCTCAAAATAACATATAAAAATATAAAAAGGGCTGGGGATGTGATTGAGTGGCTAAGCGCCCCTGGGTTCAACCCCAGGTACAAAAAAAAAAAAAAAAAAAGAATGCTGAGAGAATTCTTCTGAAAGAGGATTAATATCCAGAATACATAAAGAACTCAAAAAATTTAACACCAAAAACTCAATGAGCAAATGAACAGACTTTTCTCAAAAGAAAAAAATACCAGCCGGGTGCAGTGGCGCATGCCTGTAATCCCAGCACTTTGGGAGGCGGAGACAGGAGAATCGCAAGTTCAAAGCCAGACTCAGCAACGGCGAGGCACTAAGCAATTCAGTGAGACTCTGTCTCTAAATAAAACATACACACACAAACATAGAGCTGAGGATGTGGCTCAGTGATCAAGTAACCCTGAGTTCAATTCCCAGTACCAAAAACATAAAATAAAATAAAAATAAAAATAATGATAAATGCTGGAGAGGATGTGGAGAAAAGGGAACACTTTCACACTGTTGGTGGGACTGTAAATTAGTAAAATCACTATGGAAATCAATATGGAGGCTCCTCAAGAGACTAGGGATGGAACCACCATATGATCCAGCTATCCTACTCCTCAGTTTTATCCTAAAGAATTAAAGTCATCATTCTTTAGTGATACATGCATACCCATGTTTATAGCAGCACAATTCACAATAGCCAACCTATGGAACTAAACTTGGTATCTATCAATAGATAAATGGATAAAGAAAATGTGAGCCAGGCCCGGTGGCACACACTGGTAATCCCAGCACTTTGGGAGGCTGAGACAGGAGACTTGCAAGTTCAAAGCTAGCCTCAGCAATGGCGAGGCACCAGGCAACTCAGTGAGACCCTGTCTCTACATAGAACACAAAATAGCGCTGGGGATGTGGCTCAGTGGTCGAGTGTCCCTAAGTTCAATCCCCGGTACCAAAAAAAAAAAGTGTTATATATACATAATGGAGTTTTATTCAGCCAAAAATAAAATAAAATAAAATTATGTCATTTGCAGGAAAATGGATGAAAGTAGAGAACATTATGTTAAGTGAAATAAGCCAAACTCAGAAGGTCAAAGGTAGTGGAAACTAGAGAGAAAAAAGAAAAAGAAACGTGGTGCTGGTGGTGGTGGTATGTGTGGGGGAATCTCATGAAAATCAAAGAGTACAGAAAAGGGATCAGGATAAGGAGGGAAAAAGGAAATACTGGGGAATGATATTGACAAAATTATACTGTTATATTGCGTGCATGTACAAATTTGCAATAACAAATCCCACCATTACGTACAACTATAATGCACCAATAAAAATATGGAAAGGAGGGCTGGGGATTTAGCTTAGTGGTAAAGTGCCTCTTGCTTCAACCTCCAGTATCCTGTCCACAAAAAAGAATGCTGGCTCAGACTAGGGTCCAGTACAAAAGCCTTAAGGGGCCCATAAAGGAGATCCAAAGCAAATACCACCTCAGACAATTAGCTAGATGGCCACAAATAGCCACATCCAGAGCTGCGGAAAAAGAGCATGCTAACATTACCTCCCAGGAAATTTTTTTTTTTTTCATTACTGGAGTTTGAACCTAGGGCCTCGCACATGCTAAGTAAGTGTTCTACCACTGAGCTGCATCCCAGCCTCTTCCTAGCACTTTGGGAAGGTTAATGCCATTATGTAAGTGTTCATTACTGTTATGGTTTGGATATGAGGTTCCCCCCCACAGTGCCTGCGTTTCTACAGGAATAGTCAGAGGTGAAGAGATTGAATTATGAGAGCTCTGATCTCATCAGTCCATCCTAGTTTGAATGAACTGACTGGGTGGTAACTGCAGGCAGGTGGAGCATGGCTGGGGGCAGTGGTCACTGGGGCCTTGCCCTGGAAGGGCGCATCTTGCCTGTGGCTCCTTCTGCTCTTTCTACTTCCTTGCTGCCATTAAGGAGCAGCTTCCCTTTGCCATGCCCTCTCCCCATAGCGTGCTGCCTCACCTTGGGCCCAGAGTAATGGAATTGACCGTCTATGAATTAAGACCTCTGAATCCGTGAACCAAAATAAACATTTCCTCCTCTGTGTTGTTCTTGGTTATTTTGGTCACAGAGAGGCAAAACTGACTAAAGCAATTACCATTAGACCTTGATTTGCTAAAACTCCAACATGTCTTCAACACACTTAAGCAATGATATAAAATACTCATCAACCAATTGAAATGTAAACATATTTTAATCTGTGTGACACACAGCAGGTGCTCTGGTTGTTGGAAAACAGAACCGGGAGTTCTGAAATAAACAACGTGTCAGACCCACAACTTTGTGGAAGCAGCGTTATACAGAACAGTCTTAATAATAGCTCACAGCATCTTCATTTTCACCTGTGATGCTGGCCACCAGGGATTATCATTACAGATGAAAGACCAGATCTGCCTCAACCAGGCAGATGGGCTTCTCAGGTGGCTTCACCACCAACCAGTTAGAAACCCTGTCAGGGAGGAACCCGGGAACCTGCAGTGCTGGAAAGGCTCACTAGGGGGTGCTGGTGCACAACCACCAAGGGACAAGCTTGCTTTCCTCTGCAACCAGCTGGAGGTTAGAGGCCAGACACCAGGCTGAGATGGGCCTCCACTTTTTTTATTTTTTGGACCTTTTTTTGGACTGAACCCAGGATACTCTACGACTGAGTTATATACCCAGCCCTTGTTATTCTTTCCTTTGAGACAGGGTCTCACTAACTAGCCCAGGCTGGCTTGAACTCATGATCCTCCCACCTCAGGCTCCTGAGTCACTGGGATTATAGACAGGCTCCACTGTGCCAGGTTGGGGAGCCCAGGTTTTCCTATCCAGAATCTTTGATGGGGGCAGCACTCTGGCAGTGCCTGGAGAAGGCATTTTTGCTTGTCACCACAGGGTGCTGCTGGTATCTGCTGGGCAGAAGCCAGGGGTGCTGCCTGACATTCTACCATACAAAGGATGCGAGCCACAGGGATTGCTCAGCCCAAATGTCAACAGTGTTGAGAAACCTTGCAATCTAACACTTACTAACGACTTGCAGTGGGGTGCAAGTCCCCAAGTCTGGTGGTGTGTTGACCAATGGTGCCAGTCCTTGGGCCATGCCTCTGGGCTCTCCCAGCCCTCTTGCAGCCAAGAGGCCCCCCTGGTGTCTGCCCTTGTTTCCCAAGCACTATGTGCCCTGTTTGAGGTGGGTGTTGAGACCAGCAGGCTTCTGATTCCCTGTTCTTGGCCTGTGCCTCTTGGGGGTGCCTAGTAAGGGCAGCAGAGGACACTGGTGCAATCAGCCCAGAGCAAGGGGGTGCCGAGGTACAGTCCAGGCGGCCCATGAGATCAACACAGTGTTTGGTTTGCCAGCCTCACTGGCTGGTGGGTACAGACACTTAGCTAAGCAGCATTCTCCATTCTAGAACCAGCTACCACAGCAACCCTCTTCAATGGGTCACTGTGGTAACCCCAGGCAACACTTTCCAACAGTGAGGACATTCCTTATCTGTACAAACAGGACTCTAAGGGCTGCATGGCCAGGTCCAAACCTGTTTACAAGCCCTTTCATGAGCTAAGCGGGTGACCCTCTTGAGGACAATCAAGAGCTCTAGAAGCCGTCATCCATCAAGGCAGACCAGGGGACAGGCTGCTGTATAGGCCAGGCACCTCAGGCACTGTGTCTACCTGCCTGTGAGCCCCTTGGCCACCCTCTGCAGCCTTGCCTTTAGCAGCACTTTTTCTTTTTTTGAGACGAGTCTCACTATGTTGCCCAGGCTGGTCTTGAACTCATTGGCTCCAGTGATCCTCCTGCATCAGCCTTCCCAGTGCTGGGACTCCAGGTGTGTGTACTGCACCTGGCTAGCACTGGCGTCTAAAGCCTAAGTGCCTGATGTTGGTTCAGCCTCACTAGCTCTGCTCCATTCCTGTTTGTGTGGGATATCTACTTCCATAAAACTTCAACTTCTTGGTGTCTCCAAATTGAGAGCACATCTCTTATAGATAGCATTTAGTTAGATCATGGTTTTTTTGTTTTATTTTGGTTTTGGTACTGGGGATTGAACTCAGGGGCACTCGACCACTGAGCCACATCCCCAGCCCTATTTTGTGTTTTATGTAGAGACGGGGTCTCACTGAGTTGCTTAGCGCCTCGCCATTGATGAGGCTGGCTTTGAACTCACGATTCTCCTGCCTCAGCCTCCCAAACTGCTGGGATTACAGGCATGCACCACTGCACCAGGCTTAGATCATGAGTTTTTTAAAGTGAATTCTGCCAATATGATTTTCATGTGGTAAAAAACACATAACAAGCTGGGCGTGGTGGTGCACCCCTGTAATCCTAGCACTTTGGGAGGCTGAGGCAGGAGGATCACGAGTTCAAAGGCAGCCTCAGCTATGGTGAGGCGATAAGCAACTCAGTAAGACCCTGCCTCAAATAAAATACAAAATAGGGCTGGGGATGTGGCTCAGTGGTCGAGTGTCCCTGAGTTCAATCCCCAGTACCAAAAAAAAACCCCACAACAATATTAAAGTGTGTGATCCCATGGCACTTGATACATGCAGAAGGTATATGATTGTCATTACTCCCTACTTCTAAGACTTTTTGTTCCCCTGAAAGAAAATCCTGTCTCCATTAGCAAGCCATTTTCCCTCCCCTTTCCAACACACTCATTTACTTTCTGCCTGTGGACTTGCCTCTCTTGGCCATTTGATGTCACTGGAATCACAACTTGTGGCCTCCGTGCTGGGTCTCTCATTCAGGACATGGCTGTGGTTCCTCCTGCACTGCTCTGCCACTCTTGCCTGACATGGCCTGGCCTTGGCCAGACTGGGCTCCTTCTCTCCCACAAACCCAGAGCTCAGGTCCTCATATCCTGCAGGCTTCTGGGGCTGGTGACTTGCTGAGACTTCAGTCCACCTCTTTCCCTGCTCAAGTCAAATCTCAATAAACGGGCTGGGCACCTAGAATATGTCAAACTCCGAGCTAAGCACTTCCTGGGCACTCTCATTTAGTGTGAATTCTTGCTGCAACCTGGGAGGAGGAAACCATTATCGACTATTACTGACCATTGCCAACCCCACCCATCCTGGTTGGCAAGAGGCTGTGCTACTGCTGCTCATAAACCCGCACTGCCCAGGTTTCCACGGGCTTCTGTTTTGTAACACTGACCTCAAGTAGGTTACATAACTGCTCCATGCCACCATCTTCTCATCTGAAGACTAGACTACCTGCCTCCTGAAGTTACTACAAAACTTAAAGGACCTATCAGATGCACAGTACTTAGTCCACCTGGCACATGGTGACAGCTCAGTTTCCCTGGGGAGGGAGCAAGGAGAAAAGATAGCAGGGGAAAAATGGAGGATATGAAGTCCAAGAAAATCAGGCTGGGTAGAGATGCTGCTGAGGTCTGGCCAGCTTTTCCCACTTACAAGAAGGGAGCTGGCTCTGTTTTCTCAGCCACCTCTGCCCCAGAGTATCTGCTTGCTCTGAACCCAGGTCAGGCCTGTTGGCCTCTGTGTGGTCTATACCTTCAGGGTACCTGCCTAGCCCAGGCCCTTCTTTTCTCCCCTGTATTGCAGATCCACTTCACACATGCTAAGCAAGCACTCTACCATTGAACCACATCCCCAGCCCTATTTATTTATTTATTTATTTATTTATTTAGTCCTTCTCAGACCAAACTCCATTCCTGTTGCGTGTTTCTCAGGAACAAGGCAACGTACTCCTGCTACGGGTTTACTTAGATGTTGCCAGCTGTCAAAGGTCCTCTACCTCATCCACCCACACGATGGCTCAGAAAGGCAGTGTGACTAGGATGGCTATGTTACAGATAAGAACACTGGGGTAACGAGGCTGCCCTGCCACCAAGCTCAAAAAGGCCAGTGCCAGGTGTTCACAGAAATGCCTCTATTCGGCCTGTTTCTGTCTTCTGACTATTGTGAATAATACTTGCTTTTGTTTGAACAGCTCCTTTCAGTTTGGGGGGTACATGCCCAGGAGTGAGACTATTGGTCAGAGTCTCTATGGTTTCCATTCCCACCAGCAGTGTGTGAGGGCTCATCTCTCCGTGTCCTCAGTGATCCTTGCTGTTTTCGCTTTCCCACTCCTGCCTGGACCACGGACCACTAACTACGTGCCAGGCAGGGCTGCAGGGCGCACAGCAGCCCGAGGTCGGGCCTGCAGAGGATGTGCTGAACCCCAGGTCTGCCTGCACTGGCTGTCGAACCTTCAGTGAGACAACTGAGCATTCCTGAGCATCAGTTTCTGCACTGACGTGGCAGGGACAGAGGCCCTGGCCCTGCTTCACAAAGATGGTTCACAGACTGTATTGACTTGCTTTGTCTCCC
The DNA here is from genome assembly GCA_028644305.1 of Xerus rutilus. Taxonomy (NCBI): domain Eukaryota; kingdom Metazoa; phylum Chordata; class Mammalia; order Rodentia; family Sciuridae; genus Xerus; species Xerus rutilus. The sequence continues at coordinate 31,967,198 of CM053415.1, forward strand.
CCTGGGCTGAGCGCGCCCACTCACGGTGACTACCATGGTGCCTCCCTCAGGGTAGGTCCTCAATTTTTTTTGTGCAGGGTTGAGAGGCATATAATATATAATCAGCGTTTTTGTTTTTGGGGTACTGGAGGTTGAACTCAGGGGCACTCGACCACTGAGCCACATCCCCAGCCCTATTTTGTGTTTTATTTAGAGACAGGGTCTCACTGAGTTACTTAGTGCCTCGCCGTAGCGAAGCCTGGCTTTGAACTTGTGATTCTCCTGTCTCAGCCTCCCTAAGTGCTGGGATTACAGGCATGCACCACTGCTCCCGGCTCCGGCTTCAGCTATTTTAATAGCAATTCAATGGCATTCAGAACACTGACAAAGTTGTACATCCATCTTCTCTATTTCCAGAACGTTTTCATCATCCTAAAGGAAACCCTCCACACACAAAGCGATCACACCCCTCCCCTCTCCCCTGGCCCTGGCAACCACCATTCTGCTTTCTGTGTCTGTGTATTGGCCTATTCAGGATATTTTGTATAAATGAAATAATGCAATATGTGGCCCTTTGTGTCTGGCTCGTTTCCTCAGTACCTGACAAGGATGCAATCTTGGCGTTCTGATTCTGTGAGACGCCAAGGTTTGGCTCCACCCTCTCTCTGTAAAGGGGTGTCCACCATGAAGAACAGGGGACGAGATGCTTGAGAGGTGCGCACAGAGACTGAGAGGCTCCTTGGCTGGGGGTTTACCTTTGCCATAGCTTCCTCATTGCCCTCCACCATCTTTCGGAGCTTGATCAGATGCCACAGGTCCTCAGCAGGCCGGTTGGTACCCTGGCTGCCCTCCAACAGCTGGGCAGTGGAGGGCAGGTCCTGCAGCATACCCAGCTGATTCTCTATTCTGTCGATGCGGTTCACCACATGGTCAAAGACGTTGCTGAGCCGCTTCATGGGGTTGATTATGGGCTGGACATCTCCTTCCCCGGGCACCAGCACAACCTGCGAGGTCTGGAGGAAGTCCTCATCCCCTGAGAGGACTTTCTTGAGCTCAGCCATTTGAATGTGCTCCAGAATGCCCTGGAGCAGGAGATGCAGGGCCTTGAAGTTCACCACCCCACACTGTGGTATGGCAATGTTGGTTAGTTCCATGAATGTGAGTGAGAAGCTCATCCTGCTGGGGTTGGATCAGTGGGGCTGGATTTCTTGGAATCCTTGGGGACAAGTGATGGCTTTCCGTGGTCCAAAGAGCTGCACAAACAGGTCTTCAGAGGTTTGGGGAGGCAGAGAGTCACAGTGGTCAGGAGGAATGCCTCTGTCCTGGCCAGAGATCAGATCAGAGTTTCTGGTTGCTAGGACACCAGAGAACGTGGTCAGGTGGGCATGCTTCCGAGAGCCAGGAGCGGGTGGTGCTCCTGAGTGAGCCACGCCCAAGTAGGTACTCAATTAATATCTAGTGACTGCCCGAATAGTGGACAGGCAGCCTTCATTCCAGCCCTCTGCTTGTGTAAGGCTAATGATCCTTTCCAAGAGGTATGCAGGGAAGTGAGGGAGAGAGGCAGCATACCTCTCAGAAGTCTCTAGGATCAGAAGAGATTTCTTAGCCAGGTATGGTGGCGTACGCCTATAATCCAAGCACTTAGGGAGGCTGAGACAGGAGAATCGTGAGTTCAAAGCCAGCCTCAGCAACGGCGAGGCACTAAGCAACTCAGTGAGACCCTGTCTCTACATAAAACACAAAATAGGGCTGGGGATGTGGCTCAGTGGTCGAGTGCCCCTGAGTTCAATCCCTGGTACCAAAAAAAAAAAGAAAAAAAAAGTAGATTTCTTGGAGTCAGGAAGGCCCAGGTTTTACGAAAAGAGAACACAGAGAAAAGAGTCTGAAGAACTAAGTTGGTTTCTGGACAGGGCCAAATGTATGCCCAGGTGCTCCAATTTCTAGAAGGGGAGAGCAGGGAGGTGAGAGGGCGTCATCTGTTCTGTGCTGCATGTCCCTGTCTTCTTGGGTGATGATCCCCTTGCTGAGCCCAGCTCTGCTCCCCACATAAGCTGGGGCTCACTGAGACCTCAGTTCTAAGCAGGGTCTCAGTCCTGCTCTGAGTCTGAAGGCTGTAGGGTCAGTAGGATATGTAGGGCCCTGCTACGTCAGGCCTGCTGAGTCAGTTCTGGGTCACGATAGCAGCCTACATTTCCTAGTCTTCTAGGAAGCCTGCAGGGAAGTTCCTCCATTTAATGCCCCACTGCAACCTCATACTCCTGGCGCACAGCACACAAGATGGGCTGCTCAGGATTCCCTCTGGGTAAGGGCCCACTTTGCCGGCTTCCCCGAAGAAGTTCTGGAAGTAGAGTTTGACTTCCTTCCCAAACCACCTGACATGGATCTGATCTTGGTAAGTCGTCCTAACAGCTGGACGAGTCAGTGTTCTTTGAAGACAGAACCAACAGGACACACTCACACAGACATATGAGAAGGGATGTGGCAGGGGAATTGTGATCATGGAGGTTGAGAAGTCCCACATGCACACTAGAGACCCTGGGATGTGGTAGCCAAGTCCAAAGGCCTCAGAAACAGGCAAACCAATGATGTAACTCTGAGTCCAAGGCCAAAGGCCCAGGGCAGGGGTTGTGCAGGAGCAACTCCTCTCCCCTGTCTTTGGGCTCTAGGATGTGCTGGTGTCCAAGGTCAGGAGGGGAAGAAAACCACCAGCTTCTAAGATACACAGATGGACACATTTGCCTTTTTCCTATTTCTGTTCTCTGTGGGCCTCTGTCTGGTTGGATGGTGCTCACTCACATTAAGGTAGATCTTCCCCACCTAGTTGGCTCAGGCTCACCCACTGATCTCTGGAAGCACCCTCACAGGCACACCCAGAAGTAATGCCTTTTTCTTGCTACTCCTTAATCCAGCCAAGTTGACCCCTAAAACTGACCGCCCTAGGCCCGCTTATTAACACCTCTAGGATCCCCACTGTGTTATAGGATTTAAAAATTCAAGTGCCACCTTGACATGTTTGGGCCACACAGGGCCCTTGAGTTCCCCTGCTCTTGACAGGTCTCACCTGGTGGGAAAGGCTCCCACCTGGCTAGCTCTTCCAGCACCCAGACCAGCTCCACCTTCCTGGCCCCTACCTTGCAGGTGTCACCTCCCTGCCAGGCCTCAGAAATATTCAAACCAACCAATCACACCTTCCTGTGGAAACCATGGGCACCTAACTCCTCTGTCACTACAAAGCCCACTTCTCACAGGCCCTGCTGGTTCCCTCTGCTTCCCCACTGGGGCCCTGCAGTGTCCTTCACTGGGCTGTGAGTATATGTGACTAATAAACTATGTCAGTCATGCCTGTCCAGGGTCAGTGTGGGATGTCTAGCTATCTTGTACTACTGAGAGCAGGTATCCCTCCCTCCATAACAGGTAGGTGGAGGTGACCAGAACACTCTCAGGGTGTTCTTCCTTGATGCAATGAGTCAATAAATGCAAATTTGTCCAACTACAGGTAGGCTCCTGGTGGTTGTGGCTGAAGGTGACTGAGATGTTATTAAATTAAGGATCTTAGACAGGAAGGATCCTGGACTATCCAGGTGGGCCTAATGTCACCATAGTGTGTGAAAGAGGGCTCCACCCTTCCCAGCGAGGACCCTGCTACCCCATATCCTCTCAGTAGATTTTTTAGCAGAATTGTCTATTTTTTTCAATATTTTTGTTTTAGTTGTTCATGGACCATTTTTTAAATTTATTTTTATGTGGTGCTGAGGATAAAACCCAGTGCTTCACACGATAGGCAAGCACTCTGCCATTGTGCTACGCCAGCCCCAGAACTGGCTTTTGCTGCATATGACTATGAATTTCAGCTGGTCCAGTGGGGAAGGATCATACCTCTGCTCAGCCTGAGTCATAGTGGGGCCTGCCTGGAGTCTCTAAGTCTCATAGAACCTGCAGGTGCTCTTCTGATATTTTGGAGTAACCACGAGGACTAGTTCACAGCCCTCAAGGGATAAAGCCTTCCCATTCATTTCCACACATTGTCCTGCTTGCAATTCAGAGATTCTTGGATGTGCAGATTAATGTGGTGTTTTTTTTAAAAAAATAACTTTGGGAAGTTTTCTGTTATTATTTCTTTGGATATTTTTTCCTGCTCTTTTTTTTTTTCCTTTCTGGTGCTTCCATTATGCATGTTGGTGCATACAGGGTACCCTGCTTTTTCCTAAGGATCCACTAATTTAAATTTATTCTATTTTCTCTCTGTTCTTTGGGTTGCAAAATCCTTATCAATCTAACTTCATGCTTGCCAATTCTTTCTTGTACCACTTCACTCTTCTTTTATAGATGAGGAAATAAAATTTAAAAATTTAGCCGGGTGCGGTGGCGCATGCCTGTAATCCCAGCACTTAGGGAGGCTGAGACAGGAGAATCGTGAATTCAAAGCCAGCCTCAGCAACAGCAAGGCGCTAAGCAACTCAGTGAGACCCTGTCTCTACATAAAACACAAAATAGGGCTGCAGATGTGGCTCAGTGGTCGAGTCCCCCTGAGTTCAATCTCCAGTACCAAAAACAAACAAACAAAAAAAAATTTAAGTAACTTATCGAGGCTCGTATAGTGAAGTGGCAGGGGCTGGGACTCATACCCAAAGTCTCAGCTCTCACCCGGCCAATCATTCTCTCCATCATCATTCATTGCATACACATGTACTGAGGGTCGACAACATGCCAGAAACTCTTTGAAGGTCTAGAGAAAATCAGAATTCTTGCCTCAAGGAGAGACTTAGCAAATAGGTGAAAAGATAAATAAGGCCCCACCGGAGATGGGAAGTGCTGTGAAGATAACCAAGTAGGCAATGAGACAGAGGCTGTGCAGCAAGTGCTCAGGGAGGCCCCTCCGTGGAGGTGACGCCTGGGTTGAGACCTAGAGAGAGGGTGTTTCTGGAGCCCCTTCAGGGCAGAGACCTTTCTCTTCTTTCTAGTACTAGAACACATTCCAGCACATAGTAGGTGCTCAGGAAATATTTACTAACTGGATAATAGCTCAAAAGGAGCTGTCAACTCTCATGGGCCATATTTTTTTTTTTTAATTTTTTGTAGTTGTAGATGGACAACCTGCCTTTATTTTGTTTGTTTATTTTTATGTGGTGCTGAGGATTGAACCCAGTGCCTCACGCGTGCTAGGCAAGCGCTCTGCCACTGAGCTACAACCCAGCCCTTCATGGGCCATATTAATGATAGAAATGTTATTAAATAAATCCAGCCTTAGCATTTCTTTATATTTGAAGATCCAAAAATGCCAAGGGTTGGCAAGTATATGAAAAGCAGAACCCTCGTATGTTCTGGTGAAATGTGAACTGGCAAAGCTGCTCTGGAAAACTTTTTGGCAGGGCCTTCAAAATGGAATAAATACACACCCTATGCCCCAGCCACTGCACACCTAGATGGGTACCCACAGAAATATCCACACATCATGTGCTAGAGTGTTTGTGACTGACTATTCACAACAGCCTCTGATCCTCACCTAGGACCACCCTGACACCTGGGAACAGCAAAACAGACAGCCGGCGCCCTCGCTGCATGGCGGATCATCAGACAGCAATGAAAATGCACGTCCACAACGGCATGCCACAACAGGGACGAAGTGGGCAGAAGCAGCTACACTCTAATGAGTCCACACTGCATGAATCCACGCTGTAAAAAGCACAGAGATGGAGAAAGCTAATCTTTGGTGTGAGAAGTCACAGGAGTGAGTGTCCTCAGGTGACCCCAGGCTTGAAAGAGAGAATGACGCTGAGTTGCTGGGGTATGGCCAGTCTGGAAATCCACCAAGCCACGCACCCTTCTGACAGGAGCACTGTTCTTGTCAAGTCTCAGCATCTGCTACAACTCAGTTGTTGACCCCACAGTGCAGCTTTCCCCGGGGCTGCTGACTCAACTCTGGTGGGCTCTTTCCCTGTCCTGCACTGGATATGAAAGGAACTGGCCTGAGTTTGACAGGGCCTCCTTCAGCCCCAGTGTGCTGACTCATACCCTGGCCTGGACTGCAGGACGGTGGTGAGGAGCAAGCACAGCCCGGGGTCTGCGGCTGCTGGTGGTAACACTCTGAGCACATTCTTACCCTGCCCCTCCCCTGAGGTTTAGGAGCCAGAGGTCAACACTCATGCAGGTTGTTTGTTGGATAAAGGAGGTGTACGTGCACAGTGCTTGGCCCAGTCCTTGGCACAAAGTGCTCCAAATGAACATATGACTTTGTTTGAGGCTTTCAAGATAATGATGCATCATCTTGATGGGGGTGGGCAAGGAAGCAGCAGAGAATCTGCTCCAATAGGCAGAAATGCATTCAAAATTCCTTTAGTCATCTAGGATTTTGTATTTCAAAAATGACACACTATATGTTGCAACCAGCTCCAACTTATAATAGCAGAAAAACAGGCAAAACCAAACCTATTCTTAGGAGCGGAGCTGGTGACTCCTGGTGAGGCTGGTGAGTGCAAGAGGTGTTACGGTTTAGATGTGAGGTGTCCCCCAAAAGTTTGTGTGGAAGGCAGTGCAAGAAAGTTCAGAGGTGAAAAGACTGGGTTAGGAGAGCCTTAGCCTAACAGCGCATGAATCCACTGCGAGGGACTCACTAGGCAGTGATGCAGACAGGCAGGGTGTGGCTGGAGGAGGTGGCTGCTGGGGGCTGCCCTTGGGGTTCATATCTTATCTATGGTGAGAGGCGTCTCTCTGCTTCCTGATCGCCAGGTCCTGAACTCCCTCCGTCACCTTCCACCCCGTGTTCTGCCTCACTCGGGCACAGAGCAATGGAGTTGGCCATTTACAGACTGAGACCTCTGAAACCAGGAGACTCAAATAAACTTTTCTTCCTCTATGTTGTTCTTGTCGGGTGTTTTGGTCACAGTACTGAAAAAGCTGACTAGAACAAGAGGCCACAGGAGACTGAAGCGGGTGGGATGAGGGGATCAGCATGTTCTGTGTCCTGACCTGGTGCTGGCTGCAACCATGAGTGGACTTTGTGAAACTCACCAAGCCTAACACCTGTGTGCACTTTTCCTTGTGGAGTCTCAGTGTAAGACTCAGGTCTAATTTTGACTCTGGCCTAAAGCAGTAAATTGAGAGGGTACACATCACCCCTGGAGCTGTTGCACGAGGAAAGGCAAGAGGGGCCTGTGTGGCCAGCAGGCGGCGCTCCTGTCAGGAAGGGCTTGTGCTTCCCCACTCCTGGGCCACTTCCACACGACCTAGGAGCAAACAGGAGAAGGTGCCTGGGACAAGGGAGGCTGGCCCTGCTGAGGTCAAGAGGCGTTTGTCCAATGGCACCAGGATGAGCTGCGCGTGGCAGGGCCACCAATTGCCAAGGCACCTATCACTAAAGGTGTGCTGGGCCCTGGCGTACTGCTGCCCCAGTTTTGGTACAACCTGGACTAAAAATAAAAGGCAGTTGCCTTTGCAGCACACGCCTAAGGATTCGGGGCGAGGCTCAGGGGCCAGGGGAGGAGGCCAATGACGTGAAAGGAGCTGCATTCGGACATTCTCCAGGAAAAGGTGAGACAAGCAGATGTATTTTGAGGCTGAAATGATCCCTCTGGGACAGTCATGGGCTCCTGATTTCAGGTAAGCCCAGGGAGGATTCCAGAGCAAGTGACACAATTACGTGGCCCTATCTTTGTAAGGAGATGCTGGCCCTTGCTTTGTTATTTCATTGTGACTGAATTCTCCCTGATGGGTATGGCCCCATCCCTCCTCTTTCTGGTAACAGCTATATTACAACATAATTCACATTCCAATTCACCTGTGTGAAATATAGAATGGGATGGCTTTCAGTGTGTACAGATATGTGCACCACCATGACAATCAATTTAAAAAGTTTTTACCACCCAAACAGAAAGCTTGCACCCCTCAGACTTACCCCATTTCCCTTGAGTACCCCGGCTCTAGGTAACCACTGATTTTTCTGTCTCTATTCTGGACATCTAATACAAATGGAATCAGATAACATATGGGCCTTTCTGAGTGGCTCCTGTCACTTGGCCTGCTCTTGAGGTGCATCCACAGTGTACCTGTATTGATGCTTCAGTCCTTCTTACAGCTTAACAATATTTCGTTGTACGGATGGAATACATTTTGTTGATCCATTCATCAGCTGATGGACATCTGCGCTGGTCAAAGAAAACCAGAGCCACACAATAGTTAAACATATAGTAAACAATAGTTAAACAATAGTAAAAACCAATTTTATTTAGGAACTATTACAACAGGGAAAGAATGAAGTAGGCTGAACTCTGAATACAACAAGGAAAAGTGGCAATTTATAGCTGAGCAGTGGGAAGGGGTGAAACTGGAGGACTTGACTGAGGGAACACTGTTGAGAGGGTAGGTGACTCTCAGCTCAATTAACCTCATAGGAATCTGCTGGAGACAGGCCAGGGTGCTTAGACATCAGCTGGGGATGTTGGGAAGAGGATTCAGAGGAGACTGACCAAAGTTGGTCAAGGAGAGAGTGTCATTTGCTTCCACCTTTTGGCCACTATGAACGTGATCGTTTGTGCTGTGGTCTCTGTACACAGGTTTTTTGTTTTTTGTTTTTGGTGGTACTGGGGATTGAACTCAGGGGCACTCGACCACTGAGCCACATCCCCAGCCCTATTTTGTGTCTTATGTAGAGACAGGGTCTCACTGAGTTGCTTAGCGCCTCACCATTGCTGAGGCTGGCTTTGAACTCGCGATTCTCCTGTCTCAGCCTCCCAAAGTGCTGGGATTACAGGCTTGTGCCACCGCGCCCGGCTGTGCACAGGTTTTGTGTAGATGCATGCTCTCGACTCTCTCGGGCACATTCCCAGGAATGGAACTGCTGGGCTGTGTGGTGGCCGTGTAATCTGTGGAGGAATGCCGGCCTGCCTTCTGCACACACACTTCAGTCGTCTCATGTGCTCCTGGAGTTCTGTTAATGGCAGGCTGGAGGCCACAATTCTGCTTTACAGGTGAGGGACCTAGGGCCCAGACTACTCACAGGATAACAAATAACAACTACCATTTGTACTGAGTGCCAGCTATGTGCTGGGCACCATGGAAAGCGACTTCCCTGCCATTCCGTGCTCATAGTAGCCTATGAAACTGGAGTTGTTTGTGCTCAACATACAGTTTGAAATATAACTTAACAAGACTATGTGTCCACAAAAAGGGCTGGTGACATAGCTTAGTAGTAGAGCACCCCAGTACCCCGCCCCACACAAAATCAAATATTTTGAACAATGCCATACAGTGGTGTGGCCCAGTTTTACCTGACTAAATTTTGGGCTCTCACTAGATCTTATTCTTTTTATATAGAACATTCATTGATCTGCAATGACAAAATCTGCATTCTTAAAAGGGATAAAATTTGAGCTTTTATCAAATTTGACAAATTAAGTTATATAGTATCTAGAATATTACCTAAGAAATATTGATCGAGAGGAAAACAAAATTATCACATGCTCTTGGAAAAAGGGGAATTACATCTGCAGATGAAGTCCAGAGTATGCAGCACATAGGGAAAAACCTAGAGAATGCAATTGACTTACGTGGATGAAAAGCTGCTCCTTTCAGAGGAGGAAGAGGTAGTCAAGAACAGAGACTTAAAGGCACGTGCAGAATGGCTTCTCCATTTCAAGACGGTGATAAAAACACCTAAATCACGGCATCAGCACACCTTTGAGAAAAAGGACACCTTAACACCTTAAGTAGGGTCATTGCTTAATCTTTTAGTAATATGTACAATTTTTTAAGTAATAAAGCAGACTTAAAGAATCATTTCACGGGGCTGGGGATGTGGCGCAGTGGTAGCGTGCTCGCCTAGCACGCGGGAGGCACTGGGTTCGATCCTCAGCACCACATAAAAATAAAATAAAGCTATTGTGTCCACCTACAACTAAAAAATAAATATTTTTTTTTAAAAAAGAATCATTTCACTTAAACAGTGGCTGTTTTTCTTCTTGCCCTCTAGGGCTGGATCTGTTTTGGCATCATAGGGACCCTTTTCCACACCATTCTCTCTTTTTTTTTTGTACTGGGGATTGAATTCAGGGGCACTCAACCACTGAGCCACATCACCAGCCCCATTTTTGTGTTTTATTTAGAGACAGGGTCTCACTGAGTTGCTTAGCAACTCACAGGCGTGCACCACTGCACCCGGCACCATCCTCTTCTTTTTCTTGTTTTTTTTTTGACAGTGCTGGAGATTGAACCCAGGGCCTTGTGCATGCTAAGCAAGCACTCTACCAACTGAGCCATATCCCCAGCCCACCATCCTCTCATTCTTGAAACATCTTCTACAAAGGAATCATCCAGAATTCTGTCTTCACACAATCAGTGCCAGAACCTTCTTGTGGCTATGAATAACCCTTTTTGTAGCCCCTCAACGTAAGGGCTTGTGAAGAGGCTTCGATTCATTTAGTTGAAGGATAGCAGGCACCAGTATAATCTTCTATGACTTTACAACCAACACTTCTGTCTCTCTCACCTGCTTTTCGTTTCAACTGCTCTCTTGTTGAGCTGTCCTGGTGACAGCCTTCTCTTATTAGCCACCAATCCATCTCTTTCAGGCTCTGACCACATAAATATCTATTTAAAGTTCTTTCATCTGCTTTCCATTATCATAAGGAAAAGAAAAATTTCATCTAGTTGCTAATATTGAATTCAATCTTTAGCCTTCTCTTCCATGATGATTCAATGGAAGTTTTGTTCCTAACAATTATTTTCATCTGAATAGAAAACAACATCCCAACAGTCATGGTTGCTCCTAAAGCTAATCCCAAGGCAGGCGGGGCAGCAAATGCACCTGACCCAAACAGCATGACAGGAAGAGGAACTCTCCAGGCTGCACTCACGTCACTGTTTACTGTGTTCCACCTAAAGGAGAGCCGATTGCAGAGCTGTGTATACAGTCGTGATAAAAAATGAGAGCAGCAAGAACACAAGCCAGGGGTGCTGAAAGGAGAAACAGTGTGAATGAAGCACGTGCAGAGTGCCCATTTTGGTGCAGAGAACACCTTCCTCCTTCTGAAGTCATGGGTTTCCTTTGCGCACTTTCCGCGTGCCACTCTCATGCCTCCAAGATCTGAGCTGTCAGTGCAGATTATGCCATCTTTGCTACGGAGCACTCAGAACTCGCTGCTCAGCTACCACATTTCCAGGATGGCCTGGACTCACCCTGAACAGACTTCCTCCCCTTGGATAACTCCGCCACAGGCAACTCTGTCCAGAGCAAGCAGTAGGCAGGTCATGATCACTGGAGGGTGGGGTGTGCCACAGGCTCCAGCCCGTGCATCGTTGTCCCTGCTCTCTCTCTCACTGGTTCCGAATCCCCAATACTCAGTGGACTCTGAAGGGTCAGTAAATTTTCACACAGCACCCTGTGCAGTATGCTATGCGTGTCCCACTCCACTTGGCCTCTACCGCATGGGACACTCTTGCCACCTGCGGTCCACATGCTCCCTTCCTTCCTCTGACCCTCTTCTTAGTCTCCATGGATATGTTCTCTGGTTCTGTTTTAAGCCCCTTCCCCTCCCAAGAGGTCCTCCTGTCTCAAATTTCTACCCCTTCCACACTGAATGCTCTGTCAAAAACACAAATCTATTCACATTACTCAGTTCAAAATCGTCAGCATTCCCCATTACCTACTGAATTGGATCAGTTCTAAATTCCACAGACTGGTCTAAAAGACCTTCATCTTTCCTTGCCCTCTGTCTTTCCATTTCACACCTTCCTATCCAGCCACATAGAGCAGCTTACATTTTCCCAGACACTCTGCATTGCATTTCTCTGTGACTCCACGTAACAGCTGTCACTGCTAAATGCCCTTCACCACTCCTAATTTTTTAAAATATTTTTATTAGTTGTTGATGGATCTTTATTTATTCATTTATATGTGGTGCTGAGAATTGAACCCAGTGCCTTGCACATGCTAGGCAAGTGCTCTACCACTGAGCCATGATCCCAGCCCTCCTTCACCAGTTCTTACACCTGGGGAACTTCTACCAGTTCCTAAATTCCCAGCTTAAATGTCCATTGCCTCTGTGAAGCCTTCCTTGTCTGGGTACTCCTTCCCCTAAGCTCTCAAGCACTTTGATGCCTTCAATATAAGCTATTATATCAGTTTTCCTAGCTGGACTGTGCACTTTGGGAAGATATTGGGCTTCATTCCATTTTGTATATTTCCAGACCTACAAGAAGACATTGCTTAGTCAAATAAATAAATGAACAAATGTTCTAGATTTGTGTTGTCTAGCACAGTAGCAGGTATCATATATTGCCACCGAGCTCTTCAATGTGGCTGGCCTACATTAAGAAATATTGTAGGGGATGGGATTGTGGCTCAGGGGTAGAGCGCTTGCCCAGCACGCATGAGGCACTGGGTTTGATCCTCAGCACCACATAAAAATAAAAATAAAAAGTAGCTGGGGGCTGGGATTGTGGCTCAGTGGTAGAGCACTTGCGTCGC
>CM053415.1:31979736-31990532 GCA_028644305.1 Xerus rutilus
AGCAAACATATGGGCAGGCTCCTATGAGCCCCCATTCACAACATTTTTGCCAACCAATCAATACACAACCTTGTTTTATGAGTGTCTTTGTTTAAAGACACCTTATGTAATATATATTGTTTAGTCAGTGCAGTTGAACACAAAGTCAAGCCTGAACAAAGCTCATCTAACACACATTTTCTTAGGTACAGCACAACTGTTATAATTTGGATGTGAGGCGTCCCCCAAAATCTCCTGTGTTAATAGAAGAATGTCCAGAGAAGCTGTGTGTGGTGGCTCAAGCCTGTAATCACAGCATTTAGGGAGGCTGAGACAGGAGAATCGTAAGTTCAAAGCCAGCCTCAGCAACAGCGAGGCACTAAGCAACTCCGTGAGACCCTGTCTCTACATAAAACACAAAATAGGGCTAGGGATGTGGCTCAGTGGTCAAGTGCCCCTGAGTTCAATCTCCAGTACCAAAAACAAAAAAGCATGTCCAGAGAGAAAGTAATTGGTGAGAGCTGTAACATAATCAGTCCATCCTAGTTTGAAGGGACTGACACAGTGTTAACTGTGGGCAGGTGGTGCATGGCTGAAGGAGGTGGATCACTGGGGTGTGTGCCCTGGAAAGGTGCATCTTCTCTGAGGCTCCTTCCCCTTCCTCTCTGCTAGGAAGGGAGAAGCTTCCCTGTGTTACACCCTTTCCCTATGATGTGCTGGACAATGGAGTCAGCTGACCATGGACTGAATGAAACCTTTGGTACCATAAGCCAAAATCAACTTTTCCTTCTCCAGCTGTTCTTTTTTTTTTTTTTTTTTAAATCTTTTTTAGTTATACACGGACACAGTGTCTTTATTTTTGTTTTACTTATTTTTATGTGGTGCTGAGGATCGAACCCAGTGCCTCACACATGCGAGGCAAGCATTCTGCCACTGAGCCACAACCTCAGCCCTCTCCAGCTGTTCTTGTTGGGTGTTTTGACCACAGCAACACAAAGCTGACTAAAACCACCACCTTCTTGCGCTTAGGGATAATAGCATTTCAGTTCTACACTTGGGGGCATTTAAACAGCAATATCACCAAGAAAAGGCACAAAAATAAGAAAAACATGGCATTAAATATACCCCCAACAGGACACTTTTAGACAGTGTACCCCTTTTTAAAAATTTTTATTTGCTCTGTTTAGTTATACATGACAGTAGAATGTATTTTGACACATTATATATACTTTGAGTATAACTTCCCATTCTTGTGACTGTACATGATGTGGAGTTACACTGGTCATGTATTCATATATGAACATAGGAAAGTAGCTGGGCACGGTGGCACATGCCTATAATCCAACACTTTGGGAGGCTGAGACAAGAGAATCACGAGTTCAAAGCCACCCTCAGCAACGGCAAGGCACTAAGCAACTCAGCGAGACCCTGTCTCTACATAAAACACAAAATAGGGCTGGGGGATGTGGCTCAGTGGTGAGTACCCCTGAGTTCAATCCCCAGTACCAAAAAAAAAAAACAACATAGGAAAGTGATGTCCGATTCGTTCTACTGTTTTCCTATTCCCATCTCCCCTCCTGAGTGTGTACCCTTATTTGACTTTAGCTGAAAATGAATGAGAAAGCACCACAAAGTATTTATTTTAGGGTGAGAAGGGGAATTTGCAAATATGAAATCTGTGAATAATGAACAGTGACTAATTCTACTGCTTACAGATCTTCAAGGGCTTTAGATTCCATTTATAAAATCCAAACCCCTTACAATGGCCTACAAGGCTGTCTTGTCCACAGCCCAGTTGTGCCAGGGCAGTGGGACAGACTTGGGAAAAGCCAAAGAAAGTGCCCAGGTACAGCATGGGAGACAGATGATTTATTGAGGAAAGCTCATAAGAGCGCCGTTGACTGCTCCAGAAGAGCTCAGTGGCCAGGCTGACAGCACCCCCGTCTCTCAGAGTGTTTCCTCTCCCTCAGTGTTTTGTCCAGTGGCATCTGGCTGGAGAACTGACATATATCCTTTATACAGTACCCTCAGTTTTGCCCACCCACCCAGAAAGGGATTCCATAAGAGGCCGCAGAAGCAGTGACATCTTTTTATTTTATATTTTGTTATTTTAAAATATTTTAGTTGTCAACAGACCTTTATTTTTTATTTATATGTAGTGCTGGGAATCGAACCCAGTGCCTCAGACACTCTAAGCCAGCCCTCCCCCACTGTGCTATGACTGTAGCCCCAGCAGTGACATCTTCAGCATTAGCTTGCTTAGTCTGCTTACACGACCAGCATTCCAAGGAGCAACTGCCCTGGTGTACATGAAAGTGGCTTTCCAATGATAACACTCACTCACCCTAGTTCCCTTCCCTGTGTGCACAGGGGAAAGCCAGTGTCCTTCAAGACAATGTGTGTCTGCACACCGTGTCCCAGTCTTGCTCTTTGTTCCCTTAAGCTGGTGAGGCTTTGGGGAACAAAAATAAGGCATTCAGGGACAGTGTTTTACTGTCCCTCTCTCTTTGCTTTAGGGACAACTGAAAGGCCCGACATGGTGCGGGTGCGGTTTACCTTCCTGCAGCCTCACAACGCGGACACTGGCTTCCCGCTTTCTCGTCCGAGCCCGTACCTACTTCGGAAGGCCCTGCGCCTCACCATCACCTCCTTTCCTGACCCTCCACAGAGGCGCCTCCCACTGTGCTTCCCTTCGCGGTCCTGGAGCTTCGTGACTGGCTTGTACTGTCAGAACGCGTTCCCCGAGCGCAGGGGCAGCGACAGGGGCGCGGGACAAGGGCACTACGCGGCGAGGCGCGAGGAAGGCGCACACTCCTTCCTCCCGCTGCGGGCGGAGCGGCAGGGATCGCAAACAGCGACGTCCCCTACTCGCTCGCCGCCGGCTGGGCTGATAAACAGGCCCAGGGTCCTCCCACGTGCCCAGTCCCACGCGACGCTGCAACCCGCCCTCTGACGTCACCAAGGCGCGTCACGTGCCCCGCGAGAAGCCGCGCCGCGACGCCCCGGGCCCCGGGCCCATCTCCAAACGTACTTTCCTCCTCTGACAGGGCGCGACAGCCAGCTGTTGAGGCGGCCGTTCCTGCTGCTGCGCTCGCCGCCGAGGAGCCGCGGGGACGGTGAGTCGCCTCTGTGCGTCCGGGAATGGCTTCCCGCGGGAACCCCTCCCCGCCGGCGCGGAGGCTGGGCCTCTCGCCCGGGTGTGAGGATGACTCGGGTCGCTGGGGGGGGCCCCGCCCGCCCCCGCCCCCGCCCCCGCCCCCGCCCCCGCCCCCGCCCCCGGAGTCGCGGTGCCTGCCGGGTGCTGTAGGCTCTGCCTTGGGGCGCGTGCGCGGGTACGCCGGCAGACTACAGGTCCCAGAGGCCCCCGGGCGCGCACGCGGACTACAGGTCCCACAGGTCCTCGGGCGCGCGGGGGCGGTGTGCGCGCAGAGCCCGCGGGCTGAGGGGCTCCTCCGAGCGCCAGGCCGGACCTGGGCCCTTCTCCGCGTCCCGCCGGCCTCGGGTGCCAGGTTTCGGAGGTAAAGGTGCGGAGTGGGGGCGGCGGCGAGACGGGGGCTGTTCTCCCTGGGGCGCTGCCGAGACCCAGGGCGGCCCGGGCGTTTCGGTGTCGTTGCGGCCGCGGAGCTGCAGGGGCGGAGAGCCCGGGGTTACCGGCCCTGCCGCCGCTCGCGGAGGTCCTCGTCACGCCTCCCCACGTTTTCCGTAGGAGAGAGGGTTGTGCCATTTTTCTGCGGGAGTCCGGGAGGAGAGGGCAGAGGAGAGGAGGGCAGGGCAGGGCGGGCTCGCTGTGTGGCCTCAAGGAATGGGGGTCGGGGAGGGTCCCCGCGCGTGACCTTGGCGGTCCCGCGGAAGCCCGCCGCGCCTTCCGTCCCCCGCCGGGCGGGCGCGTGCGGCTCGGAACCTGGCTCTGCGCGGCGCTCCTGCAGGCGGGCCGGGGAGGCGGCGGGCTGGCCGGGCCTCCGGCCATTCAGCACCTTGGTGGAGGTGGGTTTCCAGGGGCCTCTCCACAGGTGTCACGGAAGAGAGCGGCTGAGAATCCTCTGCGTCAGCAAGACCTGTGGCCGTTGTTAAAAGGACAGGGTCCTGGGCTGGAGCTGTGGCTCAGTGGTGGAGCTCTTGCCTAGCAAGTGTGAGGTACTGGGTTCGATCCTTAGCACCACATAAAAAAATAAATAAAATAAAGGTATTGTGTCCATCTATAACTAAAAAAAAAAGGTTTGGTCCTGGGGATCGCCCTACCCCCAGGTTCTGATTCTGTACTTACTGGGGTGCAGCCCGGGAGTCTGTACATAATTAACTCCCAGATAATTAGCAGGCATGTGGAGCTGAGAATCTCGGTCCCAGAATGGGGATCAAGGACCCCGGGTGGGGGAGATTTGTAGTGTTTATATCACTTATGCTTTCTGGGGTATGTGGGCCGGGGAGTGCCTAGGCAATTACGACCACTATCCTTGGTAGTGACACTAGTTGATGGGGAGGGGAGAGGCCTGCCAGCTCTGATTGTCCTCTGATCTTAACAGGAAAGAGCAGTCATTCGCCATTTCAGAAGATCTCTTTAACCTCCTCCTGTAAAACTAGGAAAAATTTAAAACAGAAACGTCTAAGGAATTTTACAGTGTATGCCAATGACCTTCACGTAGAATGCACAGTTAACATTTTCTGCTTTTTCATGAATCTATGGACCCAGCAGTCCCATCTTTTGTTTATGCACATTGAAGTAAGTTGTAGATCACCAGTATATTTTCTTTTCAAATAGTTAAGCATACATATCATTAACTAGAATTTTAGGATTCTTGCTTATTGATTTTTTTTTTTTTTTCTGGTTCTGGAGATTGAACTTGGGGGGCACTCGACTACTGAGCCACATCACCAGCCCTATTTTGTGTTCTATGTAGAGACAGGGTCTCACTGAGTTGCTTAGCGCCTCGCCATTGCTGAGGCTGGCTTTGAACTTGCGACTCTCCTGTCTCAGCCTCCCCAAGTGCTGGGATTACAGGCTTGCACCACTGCACCCAGCTATTGTTTATTGATTTTTAACCAGTACACCCTCGCAACCCTGAGGACCTGAAGGGATACGTAGGTTTTTCCTTCAGATGAGGCTGTGGAACCAGGAAAGACTTTTACGTATCCTCTTACAGAATTTAAGAACAGATAGCCATGGTTCTAGACACATCCTAAGAGTAGAAACATGGAATGTATGAAGAATACTTCAGGGAACAAAATTGTTTTGAGAGGAAGAGAATGGAATGTATCCCAAAGTTGCCCCAGCAGATCAGTCTGGCAATAACTGAAGTGAGTCGTCAGCCTGTGTGTTCTGTTGGCTGTTTCTGTACACTGTAAGCTTGCTGTTTGAAGCAGCAGGCTTGATATGTGTTTTCTAAGCTCTAGGGGAACAGGGCTGGGTAACACAGTTGGCAAGCACATGGTGCTGATGAATTACAGGTCATGGCTTTGAATCCCTTAGGCCCAGGTACTTAGTTCCATAGCCACAACTACCAGCCCCTCACTCTATTCAGTTAAGAGGCAGAGAAGCTGCGTGCAGTGGCGCACGCCTGTAATCCCAGC
The DNA here is from genome assembly GCA_028644305.1 of Xerus rutilus. NCBI lineage: Eukaryota > Metazoa > Chordata > Mammalia > Rodentia > Sciuridae > Xerus > Xerus rutilus. The sequence goes on from CM053415.1 coordinate 31,985,281, forward strand.
ACTTTGGGAGGCTGAGACAAGAGATTTGCGAGTTCAAAGCCAGCCTCAGCAACGGCGAGGTGCTAAGCAACTCAGTGAGACCCTGTCTCTACATGAAACACAAAATGGGTCTGAGGATGTGGCTCAGTGGTCAAGTGCCCCTGAGATCAATCCCCAGTACCAAAAAAAATAAAAAGGCAGAGAAAAGACAAGCCCCATGAAAAATTGTTTCTGCTTTCAGAAACACTGTTATAAGCATGATGACATTTTTACTCAGAGAAGACACAGTTTACGATATGTAGCAGTTAAAGTCATGGCATTTTTTGTTAAGGCTCTGTCATGTGTGTGGAGGATAATGCTGGTGAGAAGGCAGCATGCAGGGAGAACTCTGGCCCTTAGTGGGGAAGAGAGCCATACTGGCAGTAATGATGGACAATTTCTTGTCCCACAAGGGACTTTGAATTAGATTGCATAAAATGGAAGCATTTCCATTTCTAGGACCCCACAAAAGGCTCCTGTATTCATCTCTACCCTCTCAGGATTTTCCCAAATCCTATCTCTTTGGGTGGCAGTGGAGGCTGCTTTGTAATAGAGTGCTGCAGAGAAGAGTTGGAGCCAGGCCTGGGGCTTGCTGGAGAGCCCCCTCAGAGAGCCAGGGAGACACTGGTCTGACTGGCTCCTGAGCCTGTGGGCCCTCTAGGTCTGCTCACCACCTCTTCTACACCGTGAGTCATCAGGCAATGCTCTGGTGATAATGATGGATCCTGGGACCAGTATAGCCTAGACTCAGTTAGCAAGTCACGTTGGAGGCCCTGACTTTGAAGCTTTGTGGTAAGCTAGTTGTCTTCCCAGAGCCTTGCTCATTACATTTGTGGTAGGTGAAGAGCAACACCCCCACCAGATCTTGATCTGGTCAGAAGACCTGTATCCATAATAAGTACTGAAAAGATTAGGACTTCCTGATGCTGACAAAGTAAAAACAATCCAAAGCCATGCAGTACAGAGTAAAGAGGTCCAACAGCACCGTGTACAGTGGTACAGGCCTAAAATCCCAGTGGCTCAGGAGGCTGAGGCAGGAGGATTGCAAGTTCAAAGCCAGTCTCAGCAACTCAGTGGGGTCCTAAGCAACTTAATGAGACCCTCTCTCAAAATTTTAAAAAAGGGCTGGGATTGTGGGTCAGTGGTTAAACATCCCTGGATTAATCCCTGGTACCAAAAAAAAGGGGAGGGGGTCCCAACAACATTCTGGTACTTTCCTTGAAAGCAGCTGTGATGTATTTTTGCTAATATTGGATCATTTTTCCAGAACACATTTCTTGTCTACTTTCCAGTGCTCCTGATTTTGTGGGTTCTGTGAGCCCCTGCTTGGTCTGTCCATTCGGTGATCCAACACCATCAGTTCTTACTGCAAGGAAGTGTCACATGGTTCAGTAAAACCTGTGTGTGTGATATATAATGTGTTCAATAAATGTTAATTCAGCCTGAATTCAGATCTAGTTACAGTGTCCGGGTTTTCCTTCAAGAAGAAAAGGAGGAGCCTGGCACAGTGGTGCACACCTGAAATCCCAACAGCTTGGGAGGATGAGGCAGGAAGATCAGGAGTTCAAAGTCAGCCTCAGCAATTTAGTGAGACTCTGAGCAACCCAGTGAGACCGTCTCTAAATAAAATACAAAATAGGGCTGGAGATGTGGCTCAGTGGTTGAGTGCCCCTAAGTTCAATTCCCACTACCAAAAAAAAAAAAGAAAAGGTGGGAGTAGGTAGGGAAGGGTGCAGGAATTGCTTTGGGTACATTTAAGGAGAATTTTTAACCCTATTTAGGAAAACATGAACAGCTTTCAGTTTCAACTGACATTAAGTATAATAGCCTTATAAGGGGAATAGGGAATGAGATTTCAGTGCAGTGTGGGGCCCTTTGTATGTGTGTTGTTCCTACTTGGCAGGTTCTTACCTGTCATCCAGGGAAATGGTCACATAAGCACACCTCTCTCAGCTGAGGAAGCAGCCAGAATTGCTAAGTGATTTGCACATGGTTGCCAAATAATGGCAGAGCAGGCCTATACACACAGCTCTCCTGAAACAATGGGATAAAGGGAGAGGGGGAAAGAAACATGGGCTTTCCCAGCTCTGCTGTGATTACTGCTTCATAGAGTTGATTGTGATTCAAGAAATGGTATTTTTTCCTGTTTTGATTTCTGACCATAAACAAAGGCATTTTCAGGAGGAAGCCAATGGGATCCATCTGAGCTATGGCTGTGCTCTGGTCCTTGGGCATGGGTAGTGAGCATCTGGAATAGGAAAAGTATAGGAAGTCCACTGTGGTTAACCCCACACTCATGGGCTCATTTTATTCAGCAAACATACCAATGGTTTAGAGAAATCCAAAGTATAGTGAAGTGGATTGCTGTAGGTCTGGGGCATGCGACTGAGCCCAGGCTTTTCCCTTAAACCTTGACCATCTGATGAGATAGTGTGGGTCTGAGTGCTTTTTGAACTATGGAGTTGATGGGACTGGCCAGCTGGTCAAAGTAAGAGGAAAAATTTAGAATCCCTTTAAGCCCATCCAGTTTTGTGGTGAACTGAAATAGGCCTTGAGGCTGAGGAGCCTCAGCCCAGCAGTCTCAGCCAGGATGTGCTCCTCCACTTGCTCAACCCATATTTCACATGCTTCTGGTACTGTGGAGAAATGGCCCCAAGTGCCATCCCTGCCTCCAGGAGCTGTGAGTCTGACAAACTGGACTCTTGAGCACAACTTTCAAGTTCCCCTGATGTGAGTGACTAATGCCCTGGGCCTGGAATTGCTTAAGTGCTGTCCCAGATGGCCCTGAAGCCTCCCCAGTCCCAGTCCACAGACCTGTCCTCACAGCTGGAACACCTGCTGATTTTGCTGAGTATCTTTTGTAAATTCTTCTGGAGGGTGACAGCCTCCTAGGTGGATCTGCGGCTCCCTCAGGGCAGGAACCATGAAGTAATGTCTAGTGAGGGTCCAGTGACTTGTTGATTCAATGAAGGAGTCAAAGTCGACTCTGAGGGCTGGGCTTGTGGCTCAGTGGTAGAGCGCTTGTCGAGTATGTATGAGGCACTGGGTTTGATTCTCAGCACCACATATAAATAAAGGTCCATCGACAACCACTAAAAATATTTTTTAAAAAAGTCTTAACTCTGAGTGAGTAGTCACTTAGAAAAACAGGGCTGGGATGTAGCTCAGCGGTAGAGTGCTTGCCTAACCTGTGGGAAGCCCTGGCATTGACCCCTAGTGCAATGAGAAAACAAAAGAGAAAACTTGAATGGTGGTTTCTCTGCTGAATAAAACAGCTTTTGTTCAAACCTTCCCTACTCAGGGGAGAAGGCCTCAAGTGACCACTTCTCAGCCTTCGGAGTCCCCAGGCATTCTCTATCCCTGAGGGCTCAGGCCTTAGTCTTTATCCTTCAGTGCATTCAAGCTCAGGCTCCATGTATGTGTGTGTTTACCAGCTTTGCTGGAGAGTAGCTACACTGTGACCCATTACTCTGTGGTTCCAAACAGGCCGGAAAGTAACTGTACCTGCTGTAGGTGATAGCCAAGTGCTCTAGGATCCTCCACCTCTAGCAGTTACCAATTTGATAACAGGGCTTTGGAGAACCCATATTAGTATACAGGCAGTGTGTAGAAGTGGAGACTCATGGGATAGCCTGATTCCTCAAACCCTACAAAAGCCTCCCAGTTTACATAAAAAGGGGTCCTGCAGTGGCCAGAGGACCTAGCCCAGCCCCTCCCCCCACCACCTCCCTGCCTTCACCACCAGCTGCTACTCCAGAGTCTTTGCCTGTCCCTTCTCTACATGCCTACAAGGCTCACCTCACCTTCAGCCTGGGCTGGAATATTCCCTGCACAGTGAAACCTTCCCTGTTTAGGATGCAGCTCTGAAGCATTCCATTCCCAAGTTTCTATTCCTCCATGGCACAACTCACTGCATGATATGCTTTATATTCTGTGTCTCAGTCACTAGCTCCCACCCTGGAACATAAGTTCCATTAAGACAGGTGCTCCTCCATCTTCATTGCCTAGCAAAGTGTTGACACCTAGTGAATGGTCATAGTTTATTAGTTGGATAAAGTTCTGTAGTGTTCCTAGTAGCTGTTCAGCTTGCAAGGATCATGTGCTCTGCCCTTCCCTGGAGTCCTGAGCATCCCAATTTGTTTTTGTTCTTTTGGTACCAGGGATTGAACCCAGTGGTGCTTAACCAGTGAGCCACATCCCCAGTCCTTTTTTATATTTTATTTACAGATAGGGTCTCGCTGAGTTGCTTTAGGGCCTTGCTAAATTGTGAGGATGGCTTTGCCCACTGTAATCTGCCTCAGTCTCCTGCTGGGATTACAGGTGGGTGCCATGGCACCTGGCTAGGGGATCTCACTTCTCTGAAAGAGTTGAGTTCTCAAGTGCATGGTCATTGAGTTAGGTTCTGAAGTTGCTAGTAGAGCAAAAACCTCATTTGGTCACACCGCCCTTTGAAGTTTTGAATGACCTCTGAGCTGAGTGTATGGAAAGACTATGGCTCTCCTTGGCATGATCCATGCTCCATTTCCCTCCCAGCCGTGTTCTCAAAGTGAGTAAGGCTGGGCCCAGCAGCATTGCTTCAGCTTCTTGTGTGGGTGCCGTGAAGTCCACGTAAACTGAATGCGGGCGATGGAATTCCACTGCGCAAAGCACTTTGTTCCCTAAGACCTGACATTGGAGAATGTGGGACAAGAGACAGGGCTGATGGTGCTATAGAAGGGAGTGCTGGGTGGGATCAGGACAGTGGAGGTCCTGTCTCAGATCATTGTCGCTGAGCAGCTGGGATAGCCTTGGCCCCCCTAGAGCTCGCTCCCTGTTCATTGACACTGCTTACTGCTTGTTTTGTCCACTGTCATCTCCTGCGCTTCACACATGCCTGCCTTTGGTGGGGGCTTGATTAATGTGTAGCCTAAACAAATATCAGCTGAGACTTCAGATGTAGTCACCTCTGGTGGTTTTTCTTTTCTTTTCTTTTCTTTTGGTACCAGGGATTGAACTCAGGGGCACTTGACCACTGAGCCACATCCCCAGCCCTATTTTGTGTTTTATGTAGAGACAGGGTCTCACTGAGTTGCTTAGCGCCTCGCCGTTGCTGAGGCTGGCTTTGAACTCACGATTCTCCTGTCTCAGCCTCCCTAAGTGCTGGGATTACAGGCTTGAGCCACCGCGCCCGGCTTCATTTATTTTTTATGTGGTGCTGAGGATTGAACCCAGGGCCTCACACAGGCTAGGCAAGT
>CM053415.1:31990632-32008237 GCA_028644305.1 Xerus rutilus
TGTCTGCAGTGTTTTGTATTTTGTTTCATTTACCAGTTCTGCCCGCAACTTGAGTGTCTCCCTAGTGCTGACAGGTCACTGCAGCTCATGTTCTTCACCCAGTAGTTTTCAAAATGATTGAAGGAATGCTGTCACAGGAGAGATCTGAGTGTTGCCAAGACAAGGCTCCTGCCTCTGTTCTGAGGGAAAGCTGTGGGGGCGGGGGCACTGTAGTATTCGGGTGTATTTGGTGACTGAAGTATGTGGAGAAAGAAAGGGGAGCCCAGCAGTTGCGTCCTCCTGCAGCATGGGGAGTCTTGGGTGAGGCCTGATTAGAGTCATGGAGCCCCTCCCTTGTGCTCACAGGGCCAGCAGATATTTTTGTCCCAATTAAGATTCCTTCACCTGGTGGCTGCGACTGTCGTGACCACATGGCTTGATAGCATAGACATTGTGCTTTCTGGTAGGTCAGGATGCTATGTCTTGATGTCAGCCAGCTGACAGCTGATTCAAATAGTCAACCCAAAGATCATTTTGTGCTAGCTCAGTGCAGGCAGAGGTAAGGGACTTCTTCAGAGCTGCATTTTGATTGCTTAAGTGATGGCTCTTTAGGCTCATGTTTCTAAAATTAGTTGACGCTTAGTTACCACGTCCTGCCTGTGGGCAGGTGCCAGTGACTTGTTTATTTGCTAGTTGTGGTTCCACTTGTAGCTGTTTTCTATCCTTTGTTCATTTCCCCTCCCATCTGTGCTTCCTTCGTTTCTGTACAAGTAGCAGGACACAGAACCAAGCTTTCAAGCCTAGGAGGCAGTGCAGAGGCTGTGCTGTGTTCAGTGAGTCTCCAACCTGGCCTTTCACACGCCCAGGAACCTCACTGCATTCAGTTTTATCAGGGGCCTGTGGGGATTTTGCTTGCTGTCCTCTGTCAGGTGGCCTGCCGACTCTCCAGGCTAGCCTTGAGGCTAGTGACTTAACAGGCCCAATAGGACCCTCAGTTTGCCTGGAGCACGGGGAGGTGACCTGGTAGAGAATGGACTCACACTACCAAACTGAAGCAAGACCTCCATGCAGACCAAGCTCTACCTTCAGAGAGGGAACTGCTGGACAGCCAGCTTGGGCTCACTCCATGAGCATTTTCTCCTCTAGGTAAAACTAGATTGTAGTCTGAGGCACCTGAGTATGTAGAGGAAAGAAGCATTCAGAGAAGCTGCTCATCACACATAAGGAAAAGCTTCTGTATTTGTAATTATGTATAAACAAATCACCTAGAATCTCACTACCCAGAGAAAACAGCTAATGTGGAATCACAGGCTACCTTTCCATCCCTGCTTCACTCAGCACTGTCAGGACCATCTTTCCATGTCACTGCAAGTAGCTCAGAGGGTCGTTCAGGGGTAATACAGTGACACTGTAAGATAGACTGTGTGGGTGTGACAGTCCTTTGGTGGGATGTCAACAGAGTGATGCAGTGAGCACCTCAAGGGGGTCACTGCACCAGGTCCATCTTACCTCTGGAGTAGCACTCCAGTAGAAGTCACAAAGAAGAATACACACAGCTGGTGTCCAGGAGAGCAGAGCTGCCAGGGGTGGGCAGTGCAAACATGGCGTGCCAGAGCTTCCACAAGAACTCAGCTTGCTGCGAAGTATAGTGATTGTTTTGTCACAGTTCCTGGAAGTCTCACTACTTTTAAATTTAGAACCATGAACCCTGCTGGATGTGGTGGTTCATGCTGGTAATCCCAGTAGCCTGGGAGGCTGAGTCAGGAGGATCACAAGTTTGAGGCCAGCCTCAGCAACTTAGTGGGACCCTGTCTCAAAAAATAAAAGGGGCTAGCCGGGCGCAGTGGCGCAAGCCTGTAATCCCAGCACTTAGGGAGGCTGAGACAGGAGAATCGCGAGTTCAAAGCCAGCCTCAGCAACGGCGAGGCGCTAAGCAACTCAGTGAGACCCTGTTTCTACATAAAATACAAAATGGGGCTGGGGATGTGGCTCAGTGGTCGAGTGCCCCTGAGTTCAATCTCCAGTACCAAAAAATATAAAAAGGTCTGGGGAGGGGCTGGGGTTATGGCACAGTGGTAGCGTGCTCGCCTAGCACACGTGAGGCACTGGGTTCGATCCTCAGCACCACATAAAAATAAAAATAAAGGGGCTGGGATTGTAGCTCAGCGGTAGAGCGCTTGCCTCGCATGCGTGAGGCCCTGGGTTCAATCCTCAGCACCACATACAAAGCAATAAAATAAAGACATTATGTCCATCTACAACTAAAAAAATATTTAAAAAATAATAATAAAAAAATAAAAATAAAGATATTCTGTCCACCTACAACTAAAAAATAAATATTAAAAAAAAAAAAGGTCTGGGGATGTAGCTCGGTGATAGTGTCCCTGGGTTCAATCCCATTACTCCCCCTCCCCCCAAAAAAGTCATTCATAATAAACATAGCAGATTCACTTTATTTAGCATCCTGTGCGCTAGGCCCTCCGCTCCTGCAGTGGGTATTTTGCACTCTTGTAAGCTTTGTTCCCACTCCAGCAGGTAAGCAGATGAGGGAAACAGGTCACAGCTAGGAAGTGGAAGGGCTGGATTTGTTCTAGTTGGTGCAGAGCCACATCTTGACTGCTTGCCTCATCTATAACCTCCATGCAGCTGCAGGCACCTCCCAGGGGTGCAGCCCAGTAGAACAACAGGTGCAGCCTCCTTGGGAGGCATCCCTCTGGGCTCTTCTGGCAGTGAAGCCCTGGCCTGTGTCCAGGCACTCAGTGTTGCACTCACATTCTGGGGTTCCTTTTGCACTGCAGTTCTGGATGCAAACAATCTCAGGAGATGCTTGAGACTTCTCAGGGTAGAGGTTGGAACTGTTTCAATGTCAACACAAAAACAGTTACATTAGCCGGGAGCGGTGGCTCAAGCCTGTAATCCCAGCACTTAGGGAGGCTGAGGCAGGAGAATCGCGAGTTCAAAGCCAGCCTCAGCAACAGTGAGGTGCTAAGCAACTCAGTGAGACCCTGTCTCTACATAAAACACAAAATAGGGCTGGGGATGTGGCTCAGTGGTCGAGTGCCCCTGAGTTCAATCTCCAGTACCAAGAAAAAAACAACAAAAACACACAAAAAGTTACATTGCCTTTCTGTAATGTGCTGGCTGACCTTCCCATAGATGGTGCAGAATCAGTGGGAAAGAAACTGCCAAAGCCTGTGCTGGCCATTGTTGTTATTGTGTCACACAGCATACACGCAGCCAGTGTCAGTAAGAAAAGACAGTAAATGTTATTAGCCAGGTGGGTGGCACATATCTAATCCCAGCAATTTGGGAGGCTGAGGCAGGAGAATTGCAAATCCAAGGCCAGTCTAGCAACATAGTGAGACCCTGTGTCAAAATTTTAAAAAGGATTGGGGATATAGTTCAGTGGTAGTGCAGCCCTGGGTTTAATCCCCAGTATCCACCCTTCCCCTCCAAAGAAGAAAAAAGAACACCTGAAGGGTTATGGGTGTAGCTCCATAGTAGAGCACTTGCCTGAGAGACCCTGAGTTCCATCCCAGCAGCCCCCCAAAAAGAAACAGAAAACAGAAAAACAACAACAATTAAAAAAAAAAAAACTGGTTATTCAGTGAACACTGTTTTGGACATGAACAAAGTAAGCCTGCTCCTTCAAAAAGACAATGGACTAGCCGGGCGCGGTGGCTCACGCTTGTAATACCAGCACTTAGGGAGGCTGAGACAGGAGAATCGCGAGTTCAAAGCCAGCCTCAGCAACAGCGAGGCGCTAAGCAACTCAGTGAGACCCTGTCTCTAAATAAAACACAAAATAGGGCTGGGGATGTGGCTCAGTGGTCGAGTGCCCCTGAGTTCAATCCCCAGTACCAAAAAAAAAAAAAAAAGAAAATCAGATTTTGGAAACATTTCTAACACTGTGAGCTTGATAGCTTTGTGATGTTTATTAGTTTTTTGGTGCTGGGAATCATAATGGGGCCTTGCACATGCAAATCACTCTACCATGGAACTACATCCTAGCCTACTTTGTGATATTTAAAGACTTTTCTGATGATATTGGTGGTGATGCCAATAGTATGATTGGTTGGTTATTTATAACTCTTTTTGTATTTTTTAAATATATTTTTCTGGTTGTCAATGAAAGTTTGTTTATTTATATGTGGTGCTGAGAATTGAACCCAGGGCCTTACACATGCTAGGCAAGCACTGTACCACTGAGCCACAACCCCAGCCCTCTCACTTTGTATTTCTTTTTTTTTTTTTTTTAATGTTTATTTTTAGTTATAGATGGACACAATGTCTTTATTTTATTGCTTTGTATGTGGTGCTGAGGATCGAACCTAGGGCCTCATGCATGCGAGACAAGTGCTCTACCGCTGAGCCACAATCCCAGCCCCTCACTTTGCATTTCTAATGTGGTATTCATAGCTAATGGCTCACAAAACTAAAATCTATTTGGAATCCTCAGTAATCAAATGTAAAGGAGTCCTGAGACCAGAAAATTTTATGAAAAGTGCTTTGGCAGGTTCTGGGGAACTGGATGTGAGAATATCCCTCTGGGTCCTGTCCTTTCCATCACCTTTCTGCCTCATCCCCTGGTGCCCATCCTTAGTCTCCAAGAGAGCACACTTACATGCAGAGCCAACCAGGCTGGCTGTCGCAATGGGGCAGGAGCTTCAAAGTACCTGCCCCACTCCTGGACTTTGCCTCCATGGTGGTGTGGCAGTAATTTGCTGACAGTATTCTATGGGGGACAGATCACAGGTGCATGGTGGGTACTCCTGGTTGCAATGTATAGGACGTTTTCAAGTGAGAAGAGTTTTCCCTCGCGTCCTGGAGCAGCAGCTGTAGCGAGCAGGTCTGCATCGTGCTACCACTCTCTCAGGGCCCTGCCATGGCAGCAGCTGCTGCACATTGGCCTGGCTGTGGCCTTGGATTCGTTGCACTGCCCTCTGCAGTGACTAATGAGTTGCTGGGAGTGCAGCAGGATGCCAGAGGCAGTGCCAGTGCCCTGAGGTCTCGTGCTTGGCTCTTGTCTGGGAAGCAGGAGACCCAGAGAGCAGCTGAGCTCAGCACATCATGAGGGGTCCCCTCCCTCCTCTGCCTGTCCCCAGAGTTAGAACTGCCCTTTACTGACCTGTCTGTAACCATATTCTATTCAAAATAATGTCATGTGCTACATAACAATGTGTGGTCAGCAATGGACCGCACATATAAGGTGGGTCCCCTCAGACTGTATTGGCTGGTGGTGTCGTAGCCATCTTAGCTTGTGCGAGCACTTTCTCAGAATGTATTAAGTACTTTAATACATCGTTATTAAGTACAGTTCAGTGCTTTTGATGTGCTCACATTGTGCAGCCATCCCCATGGTCTAATTTCATGTTTTCATCCCCCCAACAGGCAGCCCTCCTTTGTATGGAATGGTCCGCTAGGACCAGGAGACAGGTGTCCTAGTTTCAATTCACAGGAAGGTGGAGGCTCTGACCTGTCCAAGGTCTTGTATTTGAAGTCAGGTTTATTTGGCTCCAGAATGCCATTTCTGTTCTCACTATTTTCTTATTAACAGGGCCTGACGTAGGGCCCATCCTTTCCCTTGCGGAAGTTGGAGGGGGAGATAGGGTCTCAGGTTTTGGTGCCATGCTGACCCTATTTTAGAAGACTATGTACTATTTTTTTAATATCTTTTTTTGTAGAAGGACACAATACTTCTATTTATTTATGTGGTGGAGTGCTCAGGATCGATTGAACCCAGTGCCCTGCCTCACATGTGCTAGGCAAGCCCTCTACCACAGAGCCACAACCCCAGCCCCAAGACTGTGTACCTTCCTTGAAGCCAAGTCACATTCCATGTGGCCTGGGATGGGAGTGCAATGCAACATTTTTGATTGGTTTCATGGCTCCATAGTGTACCCAGAATCTACTGCAGGTATCTGAAAATGTCTTTTCCATCCTCACTCCTGGGAAAATCCCCAGCTGGCTGCTCCCTGTAGAAGCAGCGGGAGCCTCTGTGAGTCTGTAAGACCAGATGCCAGGCCCAGTGAAGGTGAAGTGTGCATTTCCTGGGAGACCTGCAGGAAGGGGCAAGGAGAGTGAGGCCTGGGCTGCAGTGCTGCAGTACAGAGCAGAGGTTTCCATCGGGATGGACCCTGCACTGAGCAGGCCCTAAGGCCCCCCAGTGCTGCTCAACCAGCTTCACAGGCAGATGGCATTTAGAATCCAGATGTCCCCTGGGGATGTGGGATGTTACGGTGGCTTTGCAGAATAGTGCTTGACACTGTCTAGGAGTGGTGGGTGAGGTGAGAACTGTGTCTTGCACCTGGGAAACTCTCAGACCCATCAGGTCATACACTTTTGGAAAGGTGGGTTGCAACTGCAGTGGGATAAAGACAGGTGGGGGTGGAGCTCCCTTTCTCAGGTGACTTAATAACTTCCTGCAGAACGGCTAAGCTGCTGGTCATCAGCACAGGGGCTCATGGGTCCTCGTGGCCAATTTTATCCCCTACTGGACCAGGGGCATGTGTGGGCCCAGCCTCCCTCTCCTAGACACATCACCTCCTTTTTCCCGTGGGGCTCCCCTAAGTCTGTCCCACCTCTCCCAAACCTCTCTAAATCCCTATTCTAAGGGACTTATTAATGTCAGTGACAGGGATTCTCATGAACAGCTCAGGGAAGACAGGCTCATGCATGTCTTGGAGTTCCCACAGTGCCTGCTCCTGTGCCTAGACACTCTCCCTTCTTGAGCCTGGAGCTTTCTGACTCAACAGCTGCTTTTTTGCCCTAGGCCTCTTCCTGAAAATGCCATCAAGGAGACAACAACAAGCTCCCTGGTCAGTTTGTGAGGCCCCCATAATGAGAGCCAGTAATCCAGGCCTCCCCCCAACACCTTTATAGATACTACTCGGCTTCCACTCATACTTCTTTAGCTTCTGGGAAGAACCTCTGTCTCCTTGAGCCACCTCTAAGGGCTGAGCAGTGGCACATCACTGAATGTTACTCTTAGCATCCTCAACACATCCTGGATAGAAGCAGGAAGAAGGCTCAGAAGAAATCCTTGTGGGCACCTGACACTGATTGTGAGGCAGTGTGACCTTGGAGACTGACTGCGCCTGTTTGCTTTCTTGATAAAGTACAGATGCCGAAGGGCTGCCCTGCAGGCTGCTCTGCGGGCAGAGTTAATACTTGTGCAGGGAATGTCACCTGACTAAGGACGTCAGGATTGTTCCTTCTCCAGGGCCTTAAGACCTTCTGGGGGGGGCGGGGGCTGTGGTTGTGGCTCAGTGGCAGAGTACTTGCCTCGCACGTGTGAGGCACTGAGTTCGATCCTCAGCACCACATACAAATAAGTAAAATACTCTGTGTCCATGTGTAACTAAAAAATATTTAAAAAAAAAAAAGACCGTCTCTTGGGCTTCTGCAGTCCCAAGAGTCTGGGAAGAGAGAGGTGCTCTTGGAACACATACCCTTGTAGGGCTCGTCCTGCACTGGGTGTCTGTGGCTACACCTCGCTGGACCCCTTAACAAGTGATCCAGCACTGCTACTTGAGTTCAGCAAACAATGTTCCTTCTTGTTTCCTATGCTTTTGCTGAGACCACATCTGCCTGAAGTCTGTGGGCAGTCCAGCTGCAGGATGAGCTCATGAGCCCTGGGGTCTGAGTTTTAATATGGTTTTATATCAGAATGCACTTGGGGCATTGGTGTTTGAGTTCGGGAGATCTTCATGCCACCGTCCAGATACTTCTCTTCCTCTGCTGAGGGATCTGCTCCAGGGTCTCTGCTGCAGTTTGGGAAGGTAGCTGGATGGATATGGGTGTGGGGGGCTGGGCAGCAGTGTGCCACAGGCAAGGCTACAGAGGGGAGACATTGATTAGTACCAGAGCCCACACATGGGCTGCCCCTAGCAGTGTGTGCAGGCTCCAACTTCTCTGCTTACCATCTTCCTAAATTTTAGCCAACCTTGTGGATATAAAATTGTATCTCACGGTGGTTTTGATGTATGTGTGTGTGATGCTGGCAGTGGAAGTCAAGATCTTGCATCTGCTAGGCAGGCGCTCTACCACTTAGCTACAACCATAGCCGGAAGGAGCTTTTTCATTCTTCGGTGTTTGTTTTTGAACAGGGGTCTCTCAGTGTTGCTGAGGCTGACCTTCCAACTCAAGTCTCAAGTGGTCCTCCTTACTTAGCCTCCCTAGAAGCTGGACTTCAGGTGCACACCGCCGTGCCCGTGCTGGGATTTGGTTTTGATTTTTATTTCCATTATGAAAAAGTATTCAGCCTGCTGTTTGTACTGTGTATGCTGTTTTAGTGTACATTGAGTTTTCTCTAGTTTGTTCTATTACTCTCATTTATTTAAAAAAAAATCCCATTTCAGAATGCTATTAATGGTTTGTCATTTATGATGCTAAGTAAGAGTGAAGACAAGGGGACCTCTGGCTTCCCTCCTTTTCTCCTAATGCCTAGCAGTAGGTGCTCAGGGAAGTGGGTGAAATAAATGAAGCAAAGTGTTTCACTTGACTGATTGATTTGGAGTCAAGAAGGAAAAACAATCAGGAGACAAGGCAGACCCATATCCCATCATCCTGACTGACTCCTCTCACTCCTTGCATGGGGCAATGTGTTTGTCAGGGCTGGTGAGAGAGGATGGTATGCAGAGGGCCCAGCAGCCACAGTACTGGGGGACAGAAATCAGACCTGTGATGCCGGGCAGGGCAAGAGTGTGGAGTGATGAGGCCTGTGGATGGCACAGCGAGTGGGGATGTGCCCAAGCCTGGCCCAGCAGCCCCTCCCAGGCTGAGTGTGCTGCCTCTTTTTTCCCTGAACAGCTCCCCAGAGCCCTGTCCGTCCTGGCCAGCCACTGAAGTACCAGTGATCTTTCTCTGAGTACCAGGGATCTGAGGTAAGAAATCTCCTGGAAGCCTTTCCCTCGGACCTGGCAGCCTGTGGAGGTCAGCTCCATGGATGCCTCTAGGGAAGGGGAGGACTAGGTGAGGCTACTCTCGTGTGGAGCCCTGGGTTAGCTTCCTGGGACTGCTACTCTCAGGACTGCTGTCCTTACCCTCTGGCTTCTAAAGAAGCATGAGTGACTAGAGAGGTGCAGGGAATGGCAACTCTAGGCTACTGGTCCCCAGGGTAAAGTGGGACATCCCCTGTGATGAGCAGCCCAGTGATTGAGTTCTCCAAGGCACCAAAGTTGGTAGTCTCAGCCGGCCAACCCTGCCACCAGAGCTTGGAGATATACATGAAGCAAATGTGGCAGCTTGGGCAAGGGACCCTGTGGGCTGGGGCTCAGCTAGATGCCTCTAAGGACAGTGACACACCTTGGACACTGGCCATCACCAGAGTCCTGAACCTGAGTGGAAAGCAGGTTGACTGGGACCCAAATTTGTGTCTGGGTTTTCCCTCCAGGTCCAGGAGAAGCAGCAAAGATGTCTAATGAGCCACCCCCTCCTTATCCTGGGGGACCTACTGCCCCGCTTCTGGAAGAGAAGAGTGGAGCCCCACCCACCCCAGGTAGGAATCCCTGCCCCCCAACCCCCAGCTGCAATTGAGGCCTCTACACTTTCTGTGCTCCATGATCACCCTGTTTCTCAAAGCAATAATCTCTGGCCTAGCCCATGTGCTGAGACCACCTGAGCCTCCACTTTCTGCTTCTGTCTAGGCCGCACCTCCCCAGCTGTGATGCAGCCCCCACCAGGCATGCCACTGCCCCCTGCAGACATTGGTCCCCCACCCTACGAGCCACCAGGTCATCCAATGCCTCAACCTGGCTTTGTCCCCCCTCACATGAGTACAGATGGCACCTACATGCCTCCAGGTGAGTTTGGAAGGAGTCTTAGGGACCATTAGAGAAGCTACTGTCCATCCTTTGCTGGAGGCAGTTGGTCGTGTGCCAGACTGGATGTGGGAGGGGACAGTAGACTATGGCCTCATGGGGAGCTCGGCCTCATGGGGAGCTCGTCATGTTGGAAGACAGGTCCTCAGGGAAGGCCCCTCAGTTACAGTGGCTCCTGATGATTGAGCCAGGGACTTGAGCCCCTCGTAGGTATCTGGGTCTCTGCCCACCTGCAGCTCTCCACGGATCCAAGGAAGGGCCTGCGGCTCTTGCACAGGCTGCCGGGTCAGACGGGATGATCCTCAACACACCAGGGAAAGCCTTGTATGCAGGAGAGGGTACGGGAGAGGCGAAGCTTTTCCTCCTGTGGTCGAGGCCCTCATCCCTGCAGCCTTATGCTAGAGTTGGGAGAGCAAAGGGGAGATAGGGCCATGTTCCTGGCTCTCTGTCACATTATCTTGGTCCCATGGGGGTGGGGACCAGAAAGGACTAGGAGAATGTGGTTGCCTTGAGCCAGAGCCACAGTCACAGTCTTTTCACTAGTAGTCTATGGCCCCAGGGTGCAGGAAGCTTTAGGTTGCACCTGGTTGCTGGGGTCCCAGGTTTTGTGCTCATACCACTGGGGCAGGTGACCAGCCAGTGACATGATCTCTCTCTTGTCTTCGGTGATACTCCAGGTTTCTACCCTCCGCCAGGCCCTCACCCACCCATGGGCTACTACCCACCTGGACCCTACCCACCAGGGCCCTACCCTGGCCCTGGAGGCCACACTGCCACTGTCCTGGTCCCTTCAGGGGCTGCCACCACAGTGACAGTGCTGCAGGGAGAGATCTTTGAAGGCGCACCAGTGCAGACTGTATGTCCCCACTGCCAGCAGGCCATCACCACCAAGATCTCCTATGAGATTGGCCTGATGAACTTCGTGCTGGGTTTCTTCTGCTGCTTCATGGGGTAGGTGTGGGGTGTTGGCAGGGTTGGACCTCCAGGGCTATGCAGACTGCCTGTGCCTCTTCAGGCATCAGCCTTTTTCTCCCTGTCTCTGATTTAGGTGTGATCTGGGCTGCTGCTTGATCCCCTGCCTCATCAATGACTTCAAGGATGTGACACACACGTGCCCCAGCTGCAAAGCCTACATCTATACGTACAAGCGCTTGTGCTAACGGAGCTGAACTCGGACTCCCCAGCCTGTCAGTGGCCCCCTCCCCATGCTTTGCTCCCTGTGCTCAGTGGTTGCTTCTCCTCCACATGGGGTTGGAAGCTGTGCCATCCTCCCCTGGAAGTCCTGTCCTCTTCTCCTTGCCCTACTTTGAGCATCTGACTCTTCTAGCAAAAATCCTGTTGGCTTTAAGGCCAAGGGCCAGTGGATGGCAGGGGAGTAGCACTGAGCTTGTGTGTTGCTGGTCTGCTTGGAATTTTTGATCCAGAAGATAAGCTGAAGGGTTCTACTATTGGGGTCCTTACTTTTCCATATCCGTCCAAGGTCTGGACTAGGTCCTGACTCTCCCTGGGACCATAAGCAGCCAAAGCAGGTCCCAGCTTGAGGGCCTGCAGTGGAGGCTGTGCCTGGAGCCACAGTTGTTTCTGATCTGCTGGGCTGAAAGTAGAGCATCATCTGGACCCAAGCAGAACAGGGTCATAAGGCCTGGGTTTGGTATGGGGTATGCTGCACCTCTAAGGTGCCAGAGGTGGGGCATGTCCCATGGGAATTAATGATTTAATGATTTAACAGAATTAATGATCACCACTCAGGTATGGAAATGCAGGACATCTCTCTGCCCAAGTGCCCAAGAGCCCCTGGTACAAGGTAGGGAGGATGCTGGGTAAGTCATGGCCCTGGTAACCAAGAGTGACTCATCCACACCCTACCCTCTTTGAGTTGGTGTGCAGACCCCCTTTCTGGCCATGCCTCTGTGAAACCCTGTAATTTCTGGGGCCAGAAGGAATGCTCATGAACCTAGCCTGTCCTGTCTACCCTATGTCCTCACTGTGTGTGGGTGCAACCTCTGTCCAATGACTGCTGTGTCCCAGCTGAAGCAGATGGCAGATAAGAGAGGCCCCCGTATAGAAGCGCTGGGATTTACAGCACCTTCACCCTTGGTTCTCTTCCTGGAAAGCAATAGGCCCTTTGCCTCACCTGACTTGCTGTTGCCGTACCTACTCCCTCTTTGGGACACTTCAACAGAAACAGCTGTGGCGTTGGGATGAGGAAGGAGTAGCCACAAGTGGGAGTGCCCAGTGAATAACCGCCTTGCCTGTGGCATAGGCCCACAGCTGTCTTTATTTCCTAAACGGTTTGTCTGTAAACTTGCCCACACTGACGCTGTATCCTGCTGCTGTCCCGCTCCTGGTCGCGCATTGCCACTGCATGGCCTCCTGTCACTGTGAATCGTGGCCTGGTCTCAGTTTGTAGTTTCTCATTAAATTGGCCCTTTCATTCCCCTGCCCTGGGCCTCTGCTCTTGGCTGGCTTCCTTCTTTTCTGAGGGAGAGGGTGGGGCTACAGGTGGGGGGGGGGTCAGGTAGGGGGTTAAGCCCAACTGCTTGGAAGCAACATTGGTATTTAAGGACCTAATAATTATGCCAAACTCAACTCAGGCACACCTGCCCTGAGAATCCAGCTGTGACTAGGCCAGGGCAGAAACTGCCTTCAACAGTTTGTAAGGTCACCTTTCTTCTACACCATGGCATCCACCCTTGGGACCCGCAAATTTGAGTTCCCTCACCCCAAGCTTGGGTTTGATGTCCTCCTACTCTAGCTCCTTTTCACTTGATATAGAGCCACTGGGTTAAGACCAATGGTCTGTAGGTTAGGAGGGTACCATCTGAACACCCAAGTTCTAGACCAGCTCTGGCCTTGGCCCACTAAACTGTGAAGGTGGTAAGATTCAGTCTGTAGTTTAAGAAGACTTTCACCACCATATAATCCTTTTTTGAATAAAACTTTTACAGGTGGTAGATTCCTACTAATAAAAATATTTAACTTCACATTTGTATTTTACAATGAATTATTTATATGCTTTTTTTCTTTTTTTAAAGTAGGAAACCTCCAAAGTGTTTGAGTTAGAAAATCACGGGTCCAGTAAACATTAGGATCTCTGTGACAAAAGTGGTCAGGAGTGACTGTCTTGGAAAACGGGTGCTAGGAGATGACCAATGTCAGAGGGGTACATGAGGTTGGGAAGAGAATGCAGGGGCTTTTAGGACAACAGTGTCCACTCATCCACATGGATACAATACCTCACTCTCAATGGGTTATTAGGGTCTAGGAAATGGCTTTACTGACTCCATGCCAAGAAGGAAGCAGCATACAGAGTCCATTTTATTGAATGCTACAGCGTTTACACAGACCAGGGGAGGGGACAGCCCAGGCTTGTGGACCTCTGGGAGCTCTTGGTTGAGAAGCTCCCAGAGTCTCTGTGGCAGAGAAGGGTCCTGGCTCCAGCCCACTCTCACCCCAAGAGAGGCCCAGAAGTTGAGCAACAATGTTCACCCCCTCATCCCACAGAACCTAGGCACACTGGCTACTAGGGCTTACTCCCAACAGGCAGAGACATTTTCTCAAGTACTGTGAAGACAGAATGAAGGGAACGCACCTAGGGCTCAAGGTGCAGAAACCATGGAGCAGAGCTGGTTCCAGACTTGCCCTACTATGTCAGCTGCTGCCAGGGCGATAAGCCTATAGACCTGATGTGCATCTAGCCTACAGAGAAGACGCTATCAGGCAGAGCTAGTGTCTAGCTTTTATTGGTTTGTTTTCTCAAACCCAGCATTTTAAAAAAGTCACCTGAGGTGGTAGTTTAATGGGGTAGAGATGGGGGTAGGACAGAGGTCACTTGGGAGGACTCCAGCATGGCATGATGAGTCCTTCACATGTAGTACCAGGCCAAGAGTCCAGCAGCCAGGGCCATACCAGCAGCCAGAATGAAATGGAGACTGGGCTTCCTCAGCACAGCCATGGCTGTCCGGAAGGGGCAGCTGCTGCCCTCCAGGGCACCTGCATGTAGTGCAACAGGAGACGGCATTAGTGGGGGTCACTGACATGCCAGTCCCAGAAGGGGCTTGGAATCCACAACCTACCTTTGTCTTGTTGAGCAGCATAGAAGGGGCATTTACGTATATCTCCTTTCCCGTCGTGCCCAGGGAGCCCATCCTCCAGGGTCTCTCTGGTCAAGGCAGAGCCAGCCTGGTCCAGTTCATTGAATATCTGAGGAGCACAGATAAACTGAGACATCCTGGACTGTGCTGCTTCTGGAGCAGATGCCCCCCTCCCCATCCCATGCAGAGGGAGGTAGAGCAGGTGCACTTGCCCAGCAGTGCCAGCTAGACAATCTAACAGCCCCAGTGAGTGGCAATACTACTGTACTCCCTAATGGGAGCTCTGGGGAGGCGTGGCCACATCTGGTGGCACCCCAAGGTTGCCAATCACAGTGGGTCTTCCCTGGGCAGTGAGTGACCAGACACATACCTACCCCATGCCAGCTGCCCCTGAGGGGACTTGAGCAGGGAAACTACCAGGCCACAGACATGAGGCCAGGCCACCAGTACTTCCCCATTTCTAGCTGATGGTCATTTTTAGCAAGGAATAGCAAAATGGAAGTGAGAAGAGCCCACAGCAGGGGAGACCTATCCTGGGAGTCCACAATGGAGGGATTCTGAGGACTGTTCAGTCTGACTGGCACTGAGGAATGACCTGTGGCTGGGGGCAGAATTAGTTCCCAAGAGCTCAGCCTTAAGCAAAGGCTACTTGTAAGGAGTTACTCTCCTTCCTGATCCTTGATGAGTCTGTCTCTGACTGGATTTACGAAGCAAGACTTTTCATAACAATCCTTGCTTAGGAGGAATTATCTGTTCCTCAATTCCAGCATCCTGTTTTGAGATGGACAAAGACAGCCCCATTGTCTCTCAACTCTTTACGTGCTGGGGCCTTGCCCTTCCCAGCACTATCCACAAGCCTCTACCAAGCCAGGTCTCCATGCCAGAAGCTGTCTATTGGGCCCATGCCCTCTGCTGACCAATTTGGTTCCCTTGCCTTTCTCCAGGAAAGATACTGCAGTCCATCTATCCTCTTGCCATTGATGCCCTCCCAGGAAGCTCTGAATTTGCTCCCACTATCAAAGTACGGCCTATGCACCCAGCAGTACCTGCATGTTGTACTCAAAGGCCTTGTTGGCCTCCTCCACAATCCTCTCTTTGGTCTTCGGATTCAGGTCCAAGGTGTTCATCCTGGCCCGGTAGAACTGCTTGAACTGCTGGGCATTGTCCACATGCTCAAATAGGTAGAACTGGGTCCCTTCCCCTGTGCTGGGGAGTTTCAATGCCCGCTGGGCCACCTTCTTCAGCACCTGGCCGCCTGAGAGGTCCCCCATGTAGCGGGTGTATGCATGGGCCACCAGCAGCTCTGGCTCATTCTGCCCTATATAGTGGATGCGCTCCACATACTTTTGGGCAGCCTCAGAGCACTTTACCAGCTCCTCCCAGTTTTCACCAAAGAAGTACTCCATGTCTTTGGTCAGCGCCTCCTTCCGGTGCAGCTCAGTGGGGAAGTACAAGGGGGCAAAGGCTGGGTGGTCCTTGTTGCGGTCCATTTCCTCCTCAAGGGCTGAGTATGTGAAGTAAAGTGCAGTTGTAGCCAGCTGTGGAGGTGACAGGAGACCACAGGAAAAGACTGCAGGCCAAACTGGCAACTCCCAAAGCAACACCCCTTTGCAGTCCCAAGACCCAAATGTGACCTATTTTTTATACTGAATTATTTAACACACCCAGAAAGCTTTTGTGTTTCTTAAAGGAAAAATATGGTGAATTCTTTGAAACACATACTCTTTGCTTCCTTTATGTTACTATGTCATTCCATTTCAGCCAGGAAAGCCACAGCTTAACACGAACAAAGAATGACCATGGACAAAGACCCAGGTATTCCCTTAAAGTGGCTCCAAAGGCACTCCAACCCATCCCCATATGAAAGTCTGGAACCCAACCTTATCTGACTGATGGCACAAACCTTAAATAGCTCCTTTTTAATGTTGCCTTTCAAGAAGTCCTTGACAAACTGGGTATTTTCTGCCCGGTCATGTGCTTCCTTGGTCCCTTCCTTGAGGAGCTCAGAGAGGTCAGCCATTCTGCCAAGATCAGACATATGTGAGAGAGCCCTTCCTAATTCCCCAGAAAAGACCACAGAACAAAGTCCAGATCCCAGGGCAACCACTTGCTGACCTGGAGGCAGGAGCTGCTCCAACACTTCTGCATGAACAGCAGGGGGCACAGGGCAAGCAGACAGTCTTCTTAGGGAACATACAGATAGACTGTAGCCTCCACAAGACTTTAGGTCTAAGTGAGCTAGGAACCACCCAAACAAATGGCGTTTTGATTCTGTGGCCACCTAGTGGCCAAAGAAATACGCATCTCTAATCCCACCAGTTATTTGTTGGCTTTTCCAGGAACGCCCTGCCCTGTGGAAATGCGGATCTCCTGAGGCAGCCCTGCTACCTTCCTCCCACCATGTGTCCAGTCTCTTCAGGACTATCTGTGGTTGTGCCCAGACACAGGAGGATGATAAGGAAACAACTGAGAGGCTGGGGGCAAGTGCTTGGATTTGTGCTGGTTAACAAAATCACACAGTAAAACCTAGCACAGTTGCACATGCCTATAATCCCAGCTCCTTGAGAGGCTGAGGCAGGAGAATCACAAGTTTGAAGCAGCCTGGGCAACTTCACAAGACCCTGTCTCAAAAATATAAGGCCTGGAGATATAGTTCAGTTGGTGGAGTGCTTGCCTAGCATGTACAAGACCCTGGGTTTAATCCCCAGCACCACAAAAATAAATAACAACAAAGGGCTGGGGATATAGTTCAGTGGTAAATACTTGTCTAGCATGTGAGAGGCTCCGGGTTCAATCCCAAGCACCACACACACATACAAATCACACAGTAGAAGTTGTGCTGATAGATGACAAGGTAGAAAATATGATCCTAAAGATGATGGCATCTGGGCAGAGCTCATACATCTATCAGAGTGACAAAAACTTGGCCTCACAAGTTCAAAGCCAGCCTTAGCAACTTAGCAAGGCCCTAAGCAACTTAATGAGATTCTTTCTCTAAATAAAATACAAAAATGGCTGAGGATGTGGCTCAGTGGTTAAGCACCCCTGGGTTCAATTCCTGGGAACAAAAGGCGGGGTGGCGCTGGGGATGTAGTTCAGTGGTAGGGTGCTTTCCTAGCATGTGTGAGGCCCTGGATTCAGTATCTAATAATGGGGCATGGGGGAAGCCAATAGCAAGGCTCATCAGGGCTCTAACAAAAGGCTACGAAAAATACAGAGCAGAGCCCGGTAATTTAAGGCTGGGAGAGAACTTGTCCTAACAATAAGAGAAACACTGCCCTAAAGAACAGTTAAGAGTTCAAGTTCTGGGAGAGGAATACAAGTTCAGTGGAGTAGGCAAAAGGGACGGAGAAATGGAAAGACAGTGGAATGAATCTGACATAAATTTCCTATGTACATATATGAACATTCACTACAGTGAATCTTACCCATTGTGTATAGCCACAATTAATTAATTTTAAAAAACTAAATGGCAGAAAAATCAATAGAGGAAGGGAGTAGGGGGTGGGGACAAAGAATGGGAAGGAGAGGTACTGGGGTCAGAATTAGAACAAGCCATATTCCATGCTTGTAGAATTATATCAAAATGGATTCTAATATCATGTGTAACTAAAAAGAACCAATGGGGAGAGGGAGAAGAAAGGAAAAAAGGAGTTCAAGTCCTAAATTTTAAGGGATGGAAGACACTGTAAAGGAGCCAGTTCAGAAGTT
>CM053415.1:32008737-32023786 GCA_028644305.1 Xerus rutilus
AAAAAAAAAAAAAAGAAGATGAAATTGAAACATATTGGTGGTGCTTCTCTACAACTATGTCCCTCAGGAGTGTAACTCTTCTCTCCTTAGCATCTTTACTGTGGCCAGTGAGGTCTATGCTGACAGATTCACAACTTCCTGCCTTACCTAAACCTACTATGATTTTGTTTTTTTAAAAAAACATTTCAAGAAGCTGTATTAATGTAAATATCATTTTATCTGAACCACAAAAAGGAGACTGATTATTTTATCTTTGCTAAGCTTTTTAATGGTACCTTTGTAAAGAATTAGCTTTCTAATGTGTTTTTATTTTTTGTACCATGACTCATAAATAAATTTTGCTTCACAACTCAAAAAAAAAAAAAAGAAAAAGAAAATAACTCTTAGCCGGCCATGGTGGTTCACGCTTGTAATCCCAGCACTTAGGGAGGCTGAGACAGGAGAATCGTGAGTTCAAAGCCAGCCTCAGCAACAGCAAGGCGCCAAGCAACTCAGTGAGATCCTGTCTCTACATAAAAAACACAAAATGGGGCTGGGGATGTGGCTCAGTGGTCGAGTGTCCCCGAGTTCAATCCCTGGTACCAAAAAGAAAAAAGAAAAAAAGAAAATAACTCTTTTTGGTTTTGTTTTTGGCAGTGCTATTAATTGAACCCAGGGCAGCCTGCATGCTAGGCAAACACTCCATCACTGAACTACACCTCCAGTCTTTGTTTTTTTGTTTTGTAGTTTTATTTAAGCACACACAAAAAAGTGCATGCGAATTGTCTATTCATTTTCTTCACTGTACAAAATATAGAATGCTTCCTGAATGTGTGTCATCCTTGTGTAGGGGCCATGCTAATCTTCTCTGTATTGTTTCAATTTTTTTAGTATACATCCTACTGAGGCAAGCACTTTCCAGTCTTTTTTCATTTTGAGGTAGTGTCTCCCTAAGTTGTTGAAGCTGGAGTCTAACTTTTTCATCCTCCTGAGCAGCAGGTGTGTGCCACTGCACCCAGCTTATATCATTTCTTTATGGTAAGAACATAAAAATTCTTTTTAAATTTTTTTAGTGATTTTGAAATACTTGTTAAACTATAGTCACCTTCTTTTTTTTTTTAAATATATATTTTTTTTAGTTGTAGATGGACACGATGTCTTTATTTTATTGCTTTGTATGTGGTGCTGAGGATCGAACCCAGGGCCTCACGCATGCGAGGCAAGCGCTCTACCGCTGAGCTACAGTCCCAGCCCCTATAGTCACCTTCTTGTGCAATAGATCACCAAATCTTATTCTTCCTAACTGAAATTTCTACTCTTCAACCAACATGTTGCCTATCCTTTTTTTGGGGGGGAGTGAGGGGGTTACTGGGGACCGAACTCAGGGGTACTTGACCATGAGCCACATTCCCAGACCTATTTTGTGTTTTATTTAGAGACAGGGTCTCACTGAGCTGCTTAGCACCTCACTTTTTTTTTTTTTTTTAATATTTTTTAGTTGTAGGTAGACACAATATCTTTATTGATTTATTATTTTTATGTGGTGCTGAGGATCGAACCCAGTGCCTCACGCATGCGAGGCAAGTGCTCTATCACTGAGCCACAATCCCAGCCCCAGCACCTCACTTTTGCTGAGGCTGGCTTTGAACTTGTGATCCTCTTGCCTCAGCCTCCTGAACCGCTGGGATTACAGGTCTACACCACCGTGCCCAGCAACATTTTGCATATCTTTATCCACCTCCCCACCCTACTCCTCTGGTAACCACTTTTCTCCTCTCTACTTCTATGAGTCTGACTTTTTTACAGTTCAGGTATAAGTGAGATCATGCAGTCTTTTTGTGGCTTGCTAATTTCACTTAGTATTATGTGCTCGGGATTCACCCATGTTGGTATAGATGACAAAATATTATTTTTTAAGGCTGAAGAGAACTGCCTGGTGCATGCATCTCATATTTTTAAAATCCATTTATCAGCTGATGGACACTTAAGTTGTTTCCATATCTTGGTTATTATGAATAATGTTGCAATGAATCTGGGAATGCAGGTACTTCTTTGACATAGTATTTTCATTTATTTTAGATACATATCAAGTAGCAGGTCTGCTGTATCATACGGTCATCCTATTTTTAGTTTTGGAGGAACTTTTATACTGTTTTCCAAAATGGCTATACTAATTTGTATTCCTACCAGGTATTTCCTTTTCTCCACACTGTCACCAACCCTTGTTATCTTTGTCTTTTTGAAACAGTCATTCTAACAAGTGTGAGATGATATTTCATTACAGTTTTAATTTGCATTTCCCATGTTCAAGAAGCTAGTCTTGAACATGGAGTCCTCCTCCCCAGTCACTAGAACTAGAAGTGTGCACCACCATGCCCAACCTTACCCATTTTTACATATGGTTATTTGTTCTCTTGTTATGGAGGAATCTGAGTTCCTTATACTTTGTATTTTGTCTTCTGATGTACGATTTGCAAGTATTTGCTACCAATCTGTGAGCTGTCACTTCATGCTGCTGTTTCCTTTGCTGTGCAGAAGCTTTATTTGATGCAGTGGGGGAGGGGTCCTGAACTTTCTAACTATTGACTTCTTTATATTTTGCCTTGTCTCTAAGCTAACCAAGGCCATTTTCATCCCTTTGGGCCTAGCTGGATTGTCTCCTGCATTTATAGGGACTTTGTTGTTCAAGACCTGGGGTCTATCTATAGATATTGCCCTCCCCCAGCTCTCTCCACATCAGGCCCCTAATCCCCCATCCCCTTTATGGACCCGTACACATGGCCCAGTTGTACCTCCTCTGACCCACTGCCCAGTGAGGCTGCTCCTTACCTGTGTGCCTGTGAGGGAATGCACTCCATCAGGCCCTGGCTCCTTTTCTCAGCCAGCTTTGGAGGAAATGAGGCCACCAATCTTTTTGGTCTCTCTGGTCATTGGTACAGATTCCTTCCCACAGCCCGTAACTAATTGGTCTTTAAAATCCAACATTATAAGTAAACTTAAGACAAGTGATAGTTCTGCATCCCATCTAGCAAATGAATGGATGTACAGAGGAGGTTGTGACCTGTTTTCTGCTTTAGGTAAACAATCACCTGGCTGGCCCTGCTCTACTCTCCTCAAGCAAGGTGGAATGTCTGGAGTGGAAGGGAAAAGCTCAGTGGACCCATCACTTTACTGGAGTCACTTCTGGGTTCCCACTTACTGCTAACTGTTGACAGAAACCCAACTTGCTTTCAGAAATGGGAAGGTAGCTTGGCCCTGCAGAAAGGACATGGTCTTTAGAGCTAAAAAATTTGAGTTTGAGCCAGGCACAGTGGTGCATGCCTATAATCTCAGAAGCTCAGAGGCTGAGACAGGAGAATCTCAGCCCAGCCTCATCAACTTAGCAAGGTCCTAAGCAACTCAGTGAGACCCTGTCTCAAAATAAAAAATAAAAAAGGCTGAGGATGTAGCTCAGTGGTAAACTGCCCCTGGGTTAAATCCCCAGTGACACTCCCCACCAAAAAAGAAAGAAAAATTTGGGCTTGCCATCTGAAGTCCTAATATTCAGTAGCTCTTGGGAGTATATAAATCATAACCTCCTGAAACTTGAATTTCCTTATCCATAAAACTGATGACAAAACTCTTCACCTTCTCAAGGATACTGGAGGACTAGGTAAACCAATGTGCATTAAAGTGTCTCAAGAAATGGAATGCTGCCTCAAATGTAGATGTCTTACTGAGAAAGTTACTGTGAGAATAAGCAGCTGAGTGATTATAAAATACTGAGAAGGAATGAGAAATTTAGAGGATTCACAGATAATCCTAGGCAGGTCATACCAGAAGACTTGGACCTCTTTCCCTAGCAGTGTCCAAGGTGAGCCATGTGATCACTATGGACTAGAATACCCACACCATAGGTGCTACTCGAGGCTGGCTAAGCCAGATGTCGGGAGCAGCAGACAGGGCTGAATAAGCTCTAATCCAAGAAAGCTTGATAGGTAGGTAACAGGCCTCTCAAAACCATATCATCTAGGTCAACAGCTTCTAAGTTTCTAGACTAAATGGCCTGAACACTATTCTGAACTCTGGCACCACTACTCCTCAGGAAATCCTATACACAAGTCTCACCCCTTTCTTTTCAATTACTGTAGGAATTCAATCCCACAATTCATTCAAACAATGCCTATTAATGTCTTTTTTTTTTTTTGACAGAAGACTTTTTTTAAATTTATTTTTTATTTATTTTTTTGGTACCAGGGATTGAACTCAGGGGCATTCAACCACTGAGCCACATCCCCAGCCCTATTTTGTGTTTTATGTAGAGACAGGGTCTCACTGAGTTACTTAGCGTCTCGCCATTGCTGAGGCTGGCTTTGAACTCAGCGATTCTCCTGTCTCGGCCTCCCTAAGTGCTGGGATTACAGGCTTGAGCCACCGGGCCCTATTAATGTCTTAATAAAGAACAAGATCAGACAGGAAATCCTGGGAAAGTGGGAATTGCAAGGACCAAAAACCACTGGAGTCAGATTTACTAAATATACACTTGCAAATATGGGCAAAAAGCAAGGATAAAGTAAAATAACTGCTCAGACTGGGGATGTAGCTAAGTGGTAGAGCACTTTCCTAGCATGCTCAAGCCCTGGGTTGGATGCCCTAGCACTGTAAAAAAAACAAAACATAAAAACTGCAAATTGGTCTACAGGTAACAACCTCAAAAAACTTGACATCAGTTCAGGAAGTCGAAGACTCCTCCTCAAGGCATTTTTTAAATTGGAGGTGGATAGGTATGTTCATCTCTAGCATGTCCAAATATAACTGAGCAAGCAGTCAAGGCAGACACCAAGGACAGATGTGAAACTGAAGAGAGTTCAGAAAAGGGGCCTGGAATGGACTGTCTGTGCAATTATGACTTCCTATTTTCTTAGCATGTGTGAGGCCCTGGATTCAAACCCCAGCACAACAAAAAAAGGAAAAGAGAAAGAGAGTCTTCTTACTACAAATGAAAAAACACCAGCCTCACCCCTGTGTAAGAGGAATAGGTCTTAGGACTACAAAGACAAAGACTTTTTAGTCCCACAGGAGACATAAGGCTGGGAACAGTTGTACATGCCTGTGATTCCAGATACCTAGGAAGCTGAGGAAGGAGGACTACAACTTTGAGGCCAGCCTGGGCAACTTAGCAAGACCTTGTCTCAAAATATCAAAATTCCAAAACAAACACCAACCAAAAAAAAAAAAAAAAAAAGCAGAATAATAATAATCAAAATGAGGGGCTGGAGTTGTGGCTCAGTGGCAGAATACTTGCCTAGCATGTGTGAGGCACTGGGTTCGATTCTCAGCACAACATATAAATAAATGAATAAAATAAAGGTCCATCAACAACTAAAAAAAATTAAAAAAAAAAAAAGAATCATCAAAATGAAAAAATAAAAAGGGCTGGTGATATAGCTCAGTGACAGTGTCCCTACTTGCAATCCCCAGTAATACAGGCAGTAAAAATGCTTCTGCTAAATTTTCATTGTGCTTAG
This sequence comes from Xerus rutilus, assembly GCA_028644305.1. Taxonomy (NCBI): domain Eukaryota; kingdom Metazoa; phylum Chordata; class Mammalia; order Rodentia; family Sciuridae; genus Xerus; species Xerus rutilus. The sequence goes on from CM053415.1 coordinate 32,014,224, forward strand.
AACCTAGATGGCAGTCAGCTCCCAGGTACTTTTCTCTCTACAACCAATTCTAAGTCCTAGAAGCTATTCCTTCAGGGAAGAAGACAAGGGGGTCGGGGGCAGAAGATAGCACCAGACTACAAGTGTGACAGACCTGGGTACATCAGTCTCAGTCACTTTTGAGCACTCACTATTTATTTATTTCTTCTAATTAGGTATACACAATAGCACCGTGCATTTTGATACGTTGTACACAAATGCAGCACTTTTCATTTCTCTGGTTGTACAAAACATAGAGTTACACCACATGTGCAGTCATACATGTACCTAGGGTATTGTTGCCCATCTCATTCCACCATCTTTCCTGCCCCTATGTCCCATCCACTCCCTTCCTTCACCTTTGAACAAATTTTCTCCATTCTTCCCATGCCCCCTCCCCCATCATGGATCAGCATCCACTTATCAGACAGAACATTCGGCCTTTGTTTTTTTGGGATTGGCTTACTTTGCTTAGCATGATGTTTTCCAACTCCATCCATTTACCTACAAATGCCTTAATTTTATTCTCTTTTACTGCTAAGTAATATTCCATTGTGTATATATACCACAGTTTATTCATCTATTGAAGGGCATCTAGGTTGGTTCCACAGTTTAGCTATTATAAATTGAGCTGCTATAAACATTGAAGTGGCTGCATCACTGTAGTATGTCGTTTTTAAGTCCTTTAGGTATAGTGTCCCATTGACTATTAAGAACTAAGATCGCCGGGCGCAGTGGCTCAAGCCTGTAATCCCAGCACTTAGGGAGGCTGAGACAGGAGAATCGCGAGTTCAAAGCCAGCCTCAGCAATGGCGAGGCGCTAAGCAACTCAGTGAGACCCTGTCTCTACATAAAACACAAAATAGGGCTGGGGATGTGGCTCAGTCGTTGAGCACCCCTGAGTTCAATCCCCAGTACCAAAAAAAAAAAAAGAACTAAGATCAAGGACTGGGGTTGTAGCTCAATGGTAGAATGCTTGCCTAGCATGTGTGAGGCATGGGGTTCAATTCTCAGCACCACATAAAACAAAGATATTGTGTCCATCTACAACTAAAAATATTATGTGGTTCTGAGGATCAAACTCAGTGCCTCACACATGCAAGGCAAGCACTCTACCACTGAGCCACAACCCCAGCCCCTAAAAATATTTTTTTAAAGAATTTTTTTTTGCTAGTTGTCTATGGACCTTTATTTGTTTATATATGGTGCTGAGAATCAAACTCAGTGCCTCACACATGCTAGGCAAGTGCTCTACCACTGAGCTACAATCCCAGCCCTAAAAATATTTTTTTAAAAAAAGAACTAAGGGCCTGGCGCGGTGGCACACGCCGGTAATCCCAGCACTTTGGGAGGCTGAGACAGAAGAATCGTGAGTTCAAAGCCAGCCTCAGCAACGGCGAGGCGCTAAGCAACTCAGTGAGACCCTGTCTCTACATAAAACACAAAATAGGGCTGAGGATGTGGCTCAGTGGTTGAGTACCCCTGAGTTCAATCCCTGGTACCAAAAATAAAAAAGAACTAAGGGCCTGGGGTTGTGGCTCAGTGGTAGAGTACTTGCCTAGCACATGTGAGGCACTGAGTTCGATCCTCAGCACCACATATAATAAATAGATAAAATAAAAATATCCATTGATCACTGAAAAAAAATTTAAAAAAAAAGAACTAAGATGAATAGAATTAACAGAACTAAGGTCTCTCAGAGAGTGAACAGTCAAGTTGGGACTAAACCTGAGCCATTCTAAATGCAAGGTGATTCCTACTATGCCTCCAACAAATTCTCATTGGTTCATGCACTGAAATCAACATGGAGACTACAGGCTTTGGAAGCTCCCTCACCATACTTCGTTTATTCTCATAATGTAGGAATTAAACCAGGGCATGCGATTTATTGTTTTAGTGTGAAAAGTAAGTACAGTCCTATCATTTCTAAGAAATAAGTGCTTTTAGGCTCCCTTTTAAAGAATCATAGGCTGGGGCTGGGGTTGTAGCTAAGTGGTAGAGCGCTTGCCTAGCATGCGTGAGGCACTGGGTTCGATCCTCAGCACCACATATAAATAATACATGAACAAAATAAAGATCTATCAACAACTAAAAAAATATTATAAAAAAAAAAAAAAAAGAATCATAGGCTGGTCTGGAGCTCAGTGATAGGGTGCTTGCCCAGCAAGTGCAAAGGCCTGGGTTCAATTCCCAGCATGCAAAAAAAAAAAAATTAAGATTCAGAGCTAATACTGCTTGTCCCCAAAAGACTCACCTTGGCTGGCTCAGATTACATGACAACCCGAGATGATTGTTCTCTGGTGAGGTCTACTTTTGTTAACTGATGGGGCAGCCTAAGGCTGATCCCAAGGGGGAAGATGGAACAACCCAGCACTCAGTGCTAGAAAGAGGCAGTTAGGCCTCTAAGACCTTGGTGGACAATGAAGCCAGGGGCTCTGGGACTGGCATCAACAGGGAGTCACAATAGAGTCTGCACATCTCTATAGCACCCATCACCACAGTAACTGCAGAGAAATAGAAGATCTGTTTTAAGAATGTGGAATTATGTCAACTCTGTGTCTTTCTGCCTCTGAAAATGCATGTTGCCTTGGAAATGGTTGTGATAGAAAATATGTTAACAGAAACTTCCTGTAAGATTAGCAACACAGGACAAAGTTTTGGTCAATTGAATGAGGTGGGTCTGATTTCTCACTTTGGCTCTGTCAGGGATCTTATGCGTTTCCACAGGCCTACAGTTAGATGTTATTCCCAGGTTTCTTCACAGTAACTATCCAGAATCTGCTGATGGGGAGTAAAGGCAAGGAAACATTCCTAGACCTAAGACCAATAACTTCAAATGACTGGCACGTCCCACATAGAATTGTGTCTGTGTTGGCAGGGGACCAAGACCAGCTAATTGGACTTTCTCAGCACTACCAGCAGGCACTGCCCATACCTGAAGAGCACTCAGGGGAACCGAGGTCAGCTTGCTTCCATTTTACCTTCTGATTCTCTATCTTAATGAACAAGGTATTCACAATCCCTAGGAATGGAGGATCCCCAACTGTTTTCCTCCCTCAGAAGATAGGGCCTGATTTATACATGAATTACAATATCCCGTAGAAAGAGCCAGGTCCTGGAGCATAGAAAAAATGTACTTTAGGACCTGGAATTACCAGCAGTTAGATGTAACAGCAGCCCTCTCTTCTACTCTAAAAAGCCTGTCAGAAGGAGAGCAGGCATACAAGGATAATTGCTAAGCCAATTAAAGTTCTTTTTAAAGACAAAGCATTTATAAGCTTCACTGTTAATAACAAATTACATGTGATACATCTCATAACCACACTTAAAAGGCAGAAAATCAAAGTGACATAGCAATTACTTAGCAAAAAGATTTTCAACTAACTTTCTAAGAAAGCTTTCTAGATGCTCCAGCTCCTAGATGAAGTTTTCCAGGACTGAGGAAAAGAGGTAACAGATCACCCTCTGTTACTCTGCTTGTTCCATGTGAGAAACTTCCAGAGTTATGTTCTTTACTTCCTCATTAATAGGAGACCCTCCCCCAAGAAAAATGAGATTCCAAGGACATAGCTTCCCCATCCCAATGGTCACTCAGCAGTAGCTGTATGAATGCCACGTGACTATTAATTTAGATACATATTTAAGTATTTGTATTATACATCCTACAACATGAGACTGAATCCCTCCATCTGAAAGTTTCCAGAAGATGGGTTCACCAAGTCTAATAGGATGCATTTGTACAGAAATCCTTTCTGTACAGCACAATACTAACATGTTATTAAAACACACAAGAAACTGAATCATGTACTGAAGTGTGATGATCTTTAGAGCCTGAATAGTGGGCACCAAACAAAAGATAACTGAGCTGAGCCAGCCAAGAGAAATCTTCCAACCACACGAAGACCAGGAGGCAGCACACAGACATGGTTAAGGGACAGGCTCCTGACATGTACAACTGAGAGCAAACCCTGGTTCTGCCATGTACCAGCTGGGTGGCCTTGGACTTGTTACTGAATTTCTCAGATTTCTTTTCTTTGTAATAACAATTCTGCAAGTAGTTATGAAAATTAAACGGGTTATAAAACTGATATAGCAAATGATACTGATCAACAAAATGTCACGTCCAATTTAAAATTAACAATATTGCCATGCACTTTCAAACAAGAAACAGTAGAGGCCAGGGACGCTACTGAATATCCTACAGTACACAGCGCACACACACGTGTGCGCATACACGCAAGTGCACACACACACATACACACACCCCATAACCACTAATAATCCAACCCAAATGTCAAGAGTGCCAAGGCTGAGAAATCATCTACTTGAACCTTAGAAGCAGTGCTAAGGGGCTGGGGTTATGGCGCAGTGGTAGCGTGCTCGCCTAGCATGCGGGAGGCACTGGGTTCGATCCTCAGCACCACATAAAAATAAAATAAAGATATTCTGTCCACCTATAACTAAAAAATAAATATTTTTTTAAAAAAAAGTGCTAAGGTAGTTCAGAAAAGACAAGATGAGATTCTGGTACTATGTTTCAAACCATTCATCATACCTTTATCAAATATCCTTTACAGAAGCCAAGTGTGGTCTTTACAGAGTTTTTGTTTTGTTTTGTTGTTTCTTGGTATGAGGGATTGAACCCCAGGAACATTGTATCACTGAGCTACATAACCAGTTCTTTTTATTTTGAGACAGGATCTTGTTAAATTGCTGAGTGTAGCCTTGAACTTGCCACCCTCCTGTTTCAGCCTCCCAAGTCACTAGGATTATAGGCCTGCACTATAGTTCCTGGCTTTACATCTTTCTTTCTTTCTTTCTTTTATTTTTTTGGTAATGGGGATTGAATCCAGGGGCGCTTAACCACTAAACCACATCCTTGGCCTTTTTAATATTTTATTTATATATATTTTATTTAAATTACTTAGGGCCTCACTAAGTTGCTGAGGCTGGCTTTAAACTCATGATCCTCCTCCTCAGCCTCCTGAGCCACTGGGATTATAGGTGTGTGCCACCATACAAGGCCTTTAGATTTCTGAGGCTGTTAGTAGGTGGAGCAACTTGGCACTGCCCACAAGGGTCACAGTGCCTTCCTGGGAATAGGCCTCATTTGTATTTGGATCAGTAGAAGTTAAACCTATGATTACCGATTTCTTTACGGGATGAAACTTAAAACATTTATCAGTCTGGTGGCTGACTGAAAGTAGGCCAAGAATTAGAAGAATTAGTTCTACTTCCCAGATCTTAGTTCTTGCTGCTACATAGCTGTAGGCCTTCCCTGGAACTCCAATGAGTTCATTCTCAGCCAGCAGGAGGGACAGCAGGAAAGCTGTGATTCTCCCTTACCTTATTTCAGTTAGAGTAACTCCTATATTCCTTGCTGTATTTTCTCAAAAGAAAGAAAGGGGGGCAGGGAGAAGGTTGTGCTGATTTGAAAAATAAATTCTAGAAAACAGTATCAGTGATGATCTTGGAGGCTTGATATTATATTGAGAGCTACCTAGGTAAGCCTCTCATGATCTATTGTAGCACTTATATCCTGTTATAGTACTTATTTGTTTACGTTTTTGTTTTACAGCTCATTCATATGTATCCTATATCTAACACAGAGCACACAGCTAGTTAGGGTTTCCTAAGTGAATAAGTGAGTTCTAGAATGCTAAGTATTATCAAAATTGAGGCACTCTCAAAGAGCTGATGACAGCGGACAACTAAAAATGAATCCCAGAAATAAAGAAAACAGCTGGCTAGTGAGCAAGCATTTCTGAGCAGTATTTATGGCAGAACTTTCTATAGCAGAAACTTGAATGGATGGTGGAGGATGAGAATGGCCTTGTAACCAGACCTGGTAGCGCATGCCTGTAATCCCAGCGGCACAGGAGGCTAAGCAGGAGAATCGCAAGTTCAAAGCTAGCATCAGCAATTTAGTGAGGCTCTAAGCAATTTAGCAAAACCATGTTTCTAAATAAAATATAAAAAGGGCTGAGGTATGGCTCAGTGGTTAAGTGCCCCTGGGCTCAATCCCTGGAACAAAAACAAAAACAAAAGAATGGCCTTGTAGGGCCAGATGAAGTGAAACATGCCTGTAATTCCAGTTGTTTAGGAGGCTGGAGAAGGATCACAAACTCAAGGTCAGCCTAATCAATTTAGCAATATTTGAAAAGGAAGCAGCTCAGTGGTAGAGTACTTGCCTAGTATGTACCAGGTCCTACATTTAATCTCCAGTTCTGCAATAAAAAATAAATGAGCCAGGTGCAGTGGCGCATGCTTATAATCCCAGCACTTTGGGAGCCTGAGACAGGAGAATTGTGAGTTCAAAGCCAGCCTCAGCAACATGAGGTGCAAAGCAACTCAGTGATGGTAGGTCGGATGAGGGTCCAGGATGTCCAATTAGAGGGACCGGTCAGGGCAGCTGCGGGAGTGGCTAGCCAGACGCTGACGTCACCAGTAGACATGCCTCCTGTCAATCAGTGGGTTTTCCTGACCTATCCAGGAAGGACTCTGGCCTTCTCTTCCTGCCCCCAAGCCCTCCCCTTCCTGACCAGGCCTTTTGAAATTATCTACACACTGAAGCCTTAGCGCCATTTCTTCCAGACACACTCTGATGGACGGGAGGATTCGGCCCAAGAGCGTGTATTTTCAATAAAGCCTTGCCGAGCAGCTTTAATTCATCTCCTTCTGGTCGTCTAGTCTTTACATAATGGTGCTGAAACCCGGGAGCGTTCTTGAACTTCTCCCTGCACTAGGGTAGAGGCAAACTCTCCGAACCAGACCAGGAGCCGCTCTCCGTCTCCCCTCTCTCCGGACCGACAAAGTGAGGTAGGCTGCCCACCCCATCCCGTCTCTTCTGACTTCTCAGCTTGCCCCCCGCCAACCGCTCACTGCAGAGGCCTACTCGTGAGTCACACATGCGCATAGGTCTCTGTCCACCCGAGGCCACATGGATTGGGAAGATGTTCCCAGTCCTCGTGTTAGCCATTCGACAACGTCTGGAGCCCCGGAAAGTTTGCAGGGATGCCTGGATTTTCCGCCTGCCCCCCCCCCATGGACGTGAACATTTTAAGGGACACCTTTTTATGTTCCCGCCCACTCCTTGGGACCGCTGAGAAGTCACAGGGAACACCAACTCTTCTCTAGACTCCACTGTACTATGGCTTAGATAACAGATCAAAATGGCCTCCAGGGGGAACTTTTGATTTTCAAATCCTCACTGATTTGGCTAATTTTTGTCACCGGACGAGGAGATAACAGAAACTCCTTTCATCAAGGCTTTGTTGGAAACTGCGCTCTCGCCCCTCCGTTCTTTCCCATCTGTTCTGTCCTCTCAAGTTCTTCTCGCTAAAAGCCCCCTTTCCCATTTGCTCCTGTATCTCCTTCCTCCTGCAGCCGCCATCACGTCCCGCTCCCTGCCCAGACCCCGCCTCCCCTCGCTCTCAGTTCCGCTGAAATGCAGCCATCTTCCCGGGAGACAAAGCCGGCCTCAGTCCCAGCGCCGGAGGGCAGAGACAAGGCATAGAGTGGAGCCCGCCTGCCCCGCCTCCCTGCATTTCTCACTGCCTCCACGCCATGCGCAGCTCGGACGGGCAGCTCAGTGTTTGTGGGTTGCCTGCCTTGCGGCAGGCCCTCCCCCCCAAACTTGCCACTTTACCTTAGCTCAGGGAAAAGAGGAGGGAAAGGGAGGCTGCTTTGCATCTGACTAAGCTCCCCCGCCTCCCCTCACTCTCGGCTCCCCGAGCTGCAATGCCACCTTCTCGGGAGGCGGAGCTGGCCCACCCACTCTGCATTCCTGCGTCTCTCACTCCGCCTGCGCTCCGCTTGGGCGCACTGGCGCACTGGCGCACTGGCGCGGCTGCCACAGACCAGCGGAGCACTCTCTCGCTCATCTATGGGCTGCTAGACCAACCACCCTACATTTTTTATTTTTGCTGGCTGCGTCATTTTTTTTTCTGGGGCTCTTTCTTTTCTTAACTTCTATGTACATGGTAACAGGATTGGCACAGATAATGAGCACTTATCAATTAAACCTAAAAAAAAACTGAATCCAAATATTTTTGATTCACATGATTTAAAAGGTTCAATTTAAATTGAGCAAACACAAAGGTTGATAGATTCCTATATGAAGTTTTAAAGGTTTCTACTATTGCCTAAATTCAAAGAAATTTACAAGGACTGCTTTGGGATATTAACAAAGAATTAAAGATTCTAAATATGGTATTTATTGGAAAGAAAGAATATTTCTGATGAAAAGGTTTACAACTGTGATTAAACAAAAAGTTAAAATCTAAAACAATGTTCTGCTCTTAATAACTTTCTTACATCTGTCAGGTTTTATCACTTGGAGAAACTAACGTTCAAAAATTAAGGTTAGCCAGGCGCGGTGGCTCAAGCCTATAATCCCAGCACTTAGGGAGGCTGAGACAGGAGAATCACGAGTTCAAAGCCAGCCTCAGCAATGGCGAGGTGCTAAGCAACTCAGTGAGACCCTGTTTTTACACAAAACACAAAATAGGGCTGGGAATGTGGCTCAGTGGTCGAGTACCCCTGAGTTCAATCCCCAGTACCAAAAAAAAAAAAAAATTAAGGTTTATATAACTATGGTTAAACAATAACAATGCAATTATGGTGCTACCAGTTCCATTTTTATATTAAATGTGTTCATTTCTTTCAGATGTACAAGCTTTAACGTAGGTTTTAAAAGAGCATTATATCAAGCTGCTGTACTCCAAAATGAACTTGTATGGTATCGATTTATATCATTTAATGTTTCATAACTGAACCTGTCAGATGCACAAGCTTTAAAGTAGGTTTTATTTTTTTTATTTTTTTATTTTTAAATATTTTTTTTAGTTGTTGATGGATCTTTATTTTATTCATTTATTATTTATATGTGGTGCTGAGGATCGAACCCAGTGCCTCACGCATGCTAGGCAAGCGCTCTACCACTGAGCCACAACTCCAGCCCCTAAAGTAGGTTTTAAAAGAGCATTATATCAAGCTGATGTTCTCCAAACTGAACTTGTATGGTATCAATTTATATCATTTAATGTTTTATAACTGAACCTATCATCAATAAGGCTTTAAGTTATTTTTACATCAGAGTGATCTTTTAAATAAATGAGGACCTAATCTATTTAATATTCTGCTAAGATTTTGCAAGGAGCCCTGTCTTAACTGAGATAGTTCTGTCTCCCAGCTTACTACAATGGCTTCAAAATAGGTGAGACTCCAGTTCATTTAAAGATATGTTCAAATGATTGATTTTGTTGCAAAGATCATTAGGATCTCAAACAGGGATACAATATGTAACTCAGCCAAAATTTTAAAAAGCTGTTACACAAACTAAATATGTTTTTACTGTTGTTAATTTTATTTTGTATTTTCCTTAAACTCTATTGCCTGTTAATGTTTTACAGAGGTACTACTTCAAGAACAACCAACCCAGATTATTTTAAGATAAATCAGCCACCACCTATAGGATAGACCTTAAAGTTAAAGCCCAGTACCCTTACTTTAAGACTGGTAAAATTGGCTTGCTGAGTGTTTAA
>CM053415.1:32023886-32049275 GCA_028644305.1 Xerus rutilus
AAAAAAAAAAAACAAAACTAAAATTAAATTAAAGGGCCAAGAAAACCAGTATTTGGCTCTTGCCCTTTGAGTCAGTCTGAATCCAAAGAATGAGGAAATTCTCTGAAGCACTCTAGACCTCTGGGCCACAGGACCTCCTGATCAGGGAGATTTCTGAGACCATTAGAGAATTAAAGAGCCAATCAAATGTCATACGATGAACAGGAAGGTCGAAGAGAGAGAGAACCATCTGTCATGCTTCCCGGGGAAGCCAAATGGTCAGCGCCACACCTCGACCTATCCTAACACAGATGGCACTAGCAGAGCTAACAAGCTGCCCTCAAGTTCCTCAAGGATGCCTCCCAGGAGATCAAAAGGTGACTCTTTTTTTAATTTTTTTTTAGTTCTTGATTGACCTTTATTTATTCATTTATTTATATGCAGTTCTGAGGATCGAACCCAGTGCCTCCCACATGCGAGGCAAGCGCTCTACCACTGAGCCACAATCCCAGCTCAAAAGGTGACTTAACAATAGGTAAGAACGAAAGTCAATTTGACTTGCTTCATCTTAAACACCTAGCAAAACCAAGAACACAGCCATTCCTGGGCATTTAAAAAATAGTTTAAAGATAGACATCTGTGACATTAAAAACTAAATACTATGTTTACATGCCTTGTCCTCTCCAGCCTTGTTATGGGGACAAATTCTCAACCCTTATACTTCCTACATTTCAGACTGTTTCCTCTATGTAGATTTAAATCATAACTGTGATTCTCATTTACTCAACCGTACAGAGAGGCTAAATTACCATGACTTGTTACCTCCTCCCTTTCTAGGGCAAAAAGGGCTCTCCTTGGGCCCCCATTCACTGCCTCTGGGCTAAGGCAAGAGGACTTGATTATGCAGTAACCGCTACTTAAAAACTTAAATTTCGGGGCTGGGATTGTAGCTCAGCGGTACAGCGCTTGCCTCGCACGTGTGAGGCCCTGGGTTCGATCCTCAGCACCACATACAAAGCAATAAAATAAAGACATTATGTCCATCTATAGCTAAAAAAAATTTAAAAAAAAAAAAAAAAAAACTTAAATTTCATTACAGAACCGACCAGCCTTGGACTCCCATCACGCTGGACTCCCATCAAACTCAAAATTTCTCGGCAGGCCCCTTTTCTACTAATCAGTAATCTCTCCCAAGCCTCTGTTCCTACCCACAGGTAATGCTTCTACATTCAAGCAACATGACTGACAACCAGAGGCTCCTACACCCTTGCATCTGCCTCCCTGCCTGATCAACACCCGAGCCATCTTCCCCTCTCGGCAGCCCCAATCGCACACGAAGTAGCCATACCGAATCTGCTGTCCTATATCATCAAAAAGGCCGAAACGTTAGGTCAGATCAGGGTCCAGGATGTCCAATTAGAGGGACCGGTCAGGGCAGCTGCGGGAGCAGCCAGTCAGACACTGACGTCACCAGTAGACACGCCTCCTGTCAGTCAGCGGGTTTTCCTGACCTATCCAGGAAGGACTCTGGCCTTCTCTTCCTGCCCCTAAGCCCTCCCCTTCCTGACCGGGCCTTTTGAAATTATCTACACACTGAAGCCCCAGCGCCATTTCTCCTGGACACACTCTGATGGATGGGATAATTCAGCCCGAGAGCGTGTATTTTCAATAAAGCCTTGCCGAGCAGCTTTAATCCATCTCCTTCTGGTCCTCTAGTCTTTACAAGTGAGACCATATCTCTAAATAAAACACAAAATAGGGCTGAGGATGTGGCTACATGGCCTTAAGGGTGAATCAGACATGTGGTTCTTTGTGCTTGAATTCACTGTTTCATATTTGAAGGAAAAGTATTGCATTAATTGGTTTTAAACTGGATTCCACAGATAAGGCTACTGAGACACCTTTTAGATTTTATTTTAAGGTCTCTGAAGGCCTGACTAGTAAAGGGATACTACATTACCCTTTTTTGTTGTTGTTTATTTGTACTAGGCAGTGAACCTAAGAACGCTCTATCCCCAGTCCATCTTTTTTTTTTTTTTTTTCCTTTTGTACTGAGGATTGAACCTGGGAGCACTTATCCACTAAGCCACATTCTCACCCTTTTTCTTTTTCAAAATTTTTTATTTTGAGACAGGGTCTTCCTAAGTTGCTTAGGGCCTCCCTCACTAAATTGCTGAAGCTGGCTTTGAAATTGAGATTCTCCTGCCTTAGCTCCCAAGCTGCTGAGTGTACCACCACACCTGGCTTATTTTTTATTTTGAAACAGGGCCTCATCAAGTTGCTCAGGATCTAAGTTTTTGAGGATGGTCTTGAACTTGAGATCCTTCTGCCTCAGTCTCCTGAGCTTGTGGGACTCCAGGTGTGTGCCACAAAGTCTGGCTTTTTTTTTTTTTTAAAGAAACATGTACGCAAATGTTTAATATTCAAGGTAATAAATGTTTGCCAGCCTCCTCCACCTAATGTGCACACAAACCAAGGATACTCCCTGACATGTACATCTGTGAAGAAATTCTTTCTTCCCAGTTGACTCTTGGGTTTAGACTATGAAGACAGTAGCAGCAAGGTCTTTCATGTTTGTTCCTCTAGGGAAGGAGCCAACCACAAGAAGGCAACAGCAATGCAACTTTGTAATAAATCCTATTTCTACTCATATTTTGGAGGAAATACAACAAGGTTTTGGATTATCACTATGGAAAGGAAAAACAAAAAAACAAAAAACAAATGCTACAGTGATCACATTTTACTAAAAGGAAAAAAACAACCCTCCCAGCAGTTTACCACCATAAAACTGAGTAAGTTCTTCCGTGTTTTACAACTAGGCAGCACAAACACACAGCACATTAAGTTACATTTAATTCCCAAGAGTGTAATTTTTATAATTCCCAAGAATTTAATTCCTAAAAATTACCCCAAACTACTCAAACAGCAATATCTCCATTAATCATTACCAAGAGGAAATTCAAATAGCCCAGGATATCAACTGCTGACTTGAGTAGGCAACAATGAATAACTAGCTTTAGAAAAAAAGTAGGTAGACAAGATGGGGAGGGCAACTATCTAATAGCTCATACACCAGGAAAGGTAGAGAAGCAGGCTCTCCAGGGTTGTAAGAGGTATTATTTAAGTCTTTTTATCAGACAAAATCCTACACAGAAGGCCAATACATGAAGCAAATATAAGGAAGTTCAGAGCAAAGGAATCAGTTAGGAATGTGACAAGAGAATCCACAGAATAGGAGAAAATCTTTGCTAGCTGCTCTTTTGATGGAACATTAATATTTATACTATATAAAGAGCTCAAAAAAACTCACACCAAAAAATCAAATAAACCAATTAATAAATGGGTAAATGAATTAAAAGCCGCTTCTCAAAAGAACAAATACAATTGTTCAACAAACACATGAAAAAATGTTCAACATTATTAGCAATTAGGGAAATGCAAATCAAAACTGAGATTTCAAGTTGGGTGCCGTGGCACACGCCTGTAATCCCAGCACTTTGGGAGGCCGAGACAGGAGAATCACGAGTTCAAAGCCAGCCTCAACAATGGCAAGGCACTAAGCAATTCAGTGAGACCCTGTCTCTACATAAAACACAAAATAGGGCTGTGGATGTGGCTCAGTGGTTGAGTGCCCCTGAGTTCAATCCCTGGTACCAAAAAAAAAAAACCACTAGGCATGGAGCAGGGCTGGGGATATGGCTCAGTGGTAGGGCACTTGCCTAATATGCTCAAAGTCCTGGGTTCATTCCACAGCACTGAAAAACAAAAAACAAAAACAAAAAAAAAACTAGGCATGGAACTACCATATGACCCAGCTATACCACTCCCTGGTTTTATCATAAAGAATTCAAGTCACGGGGCTGAGGTTATGGCTCAGTGGCAGAGTGCTTGCCTAGCACATGTGAGGCACTGGGTTCTATTCTCAGCACCACATATAAATAAATAAAGCCCATTGACAACTAAGAAAAAATACATATAAATAAATAAATAAATAAATAAATAAATAAATAAATAAATAAATAAAGGCAATAGTGTAAAGATAATACTAGAGAAAAAAAGAGCAGTCATAAGAGTGAAATTTCTTTCAGTATATAATACTGCTATACAAGCAATTATATTACGGTTCTAATTTTAAATATCTCTCTCCTTTTGTTGCTGCCAAGAGTTGGCACTGTTTCTAGAAGTTCAAAAATACATTGAACCAGGCATGGTGGCACACATCTGTAGTCTCAGTGACTCTGGAAGCTGAGACAGGAGGATTGTGAGGTCAAGACCAGCCTCAGTAATTTAGAAAGGCCCTAAGCACTGAGTAAGACCCTGTCTGAAAATAAAAAATAAAAAAGGATAGTGATGTGGCTCAGTGCCCTTGAGTTCATCCTCAGTACTTAAAAAAAAAAAGTGAGAAATTATTTAGATTACAACAAAAGAAAGAGGTTTCATCCTGTTTTTACAAATACAAGCCAACTAGACATAACAATTGAAATGTAGATCATTGGCCAGGTGTGGTGGCACACGCCTGTAATCCCAGAGGCTCTGGAGGCTGAGACGAGTGGATCACTAGGATCACCAGTTCAAAGCTAGCCTCAGCAATTTAGTGAGGCACTAAGCAACTCAGGGAGACTCTATCTCTGAATAAAATATTTCAAAAGGACTGAGGATATAAGTCAATGATTAAGTGCCCCTGGGTTCAATACCCAGTAAAAAAAAAAAAAAACCCAGAAATTTAATAATCACTGTAGACCCAGCCCAGGTGTCCAGTATTGCTATTTTCAATAGACTAGTTGAGGAGTGAGCTACAGGTAATGAACACTTTGCTTTCTGTAACTCATCTCATTGTCATTTCTAGAGTAGCTCATATTCCTGACTCTGGTGCCAAACACACCTCAACTTGCCCAAACAAAAGAAAACAGGAAATCAAATCAGACAATGAAGGAATCACAGGATTTCCCTCTTCATATTCCCAGTTGGATTAGGTCATTCAATGAACATGTGAGTTTCCAAACCCTACAAATTCCCACACTCTTACCAATGTTTTGGCTTAGGAACTGTATTTGAAACTTCCAATTTCACCAAATAGACTTGTAAATGCCCTATTAAACTATGAACTTCTGGTAAATGAAGACTATGTCTTGTGATGTTTCTTTTTTTTGGGGGGGGGGTACTAGGCATTGAACTCAGGGGCACTCGACCACTGAGCCACATCCCCAGCCCTATTTTGTGTTTTAGGTAGAGACAGGGTCTCACTGAGTTGCTTAGCACCTCGCCATTGCTGAGGCTGACTTTGAACTCGTGATTCTCCTGTCTCAGCCTCCCTAAGTGCTGGGATTACAGGCTTGAGCCACCACGCCTGGCTGTGATGTTTCTTGAAAAAAAAAATTAGTGAGTAGACTTATTCCCCTTCCCAAAAAAAGTAAATATTTTAATAAGACTGTAGTCAAGCCGGGCGCGGTGGCTCACACTTGTAATCCCAGCACTGTGGGAGGCTGAGACAGGAGAATCACCAGTTCAAAGGCAGCCTCAGCAACAGTGAGGTGCTAAGCAACTCAGTGAGACCCTGTCTCTACATAAAACACAAAATCGGGCTGTGGATGTGGCTCAATGGTTGAGTACCCCTGAGTTCAATCTCTGGTACCAAAAAAAAAAAAAGACTGTAGTCAAAACACACTGGTTAGGGTTGGGGTTGTAGCTCAATGGCAGAGTGCTTGCCTAGCATGTATGAGGCACTGGGTTCAATCCTCAGCACCAAAAAAAAACCAAATAAATAAAATTCATTTGGTACTGCGTCCATCTACAACTAAAAAATATTTTTTAGAAACACACACACACACACACACACACACACACACACAGCCGGGCGCGGTGACACATGCCTGTAATCCCAGCACTTAAGGAGGCTGACACAGGAGAATCGCGAGTTCAAAGCCAGCCTCAGCAACAGCGAGGTGCTAAGCAACTCAGTGAGACCCTGTCTCTACCTAAAACACAAAATAGGGCTGTGGATGTGGCTCAGTGGTTGAGTACCCCTGAGTTCAATCCCTGGCACCAAAACACACACACACACACACACACACACACACTGGTTAGAGCTGGGTGTGGTGGCATGCACCTGTAATCCCAGCAACCTGGGAGGCTGAGGAAAGATGGCAAGTTTGAGGTCAGCCTGGGCAATTTAGCGAAACTCTGTCTCAAAAATACAATAGAGATGGGAGCCAGGCTCGGTGGTGCCTGTAATCCCAGCACTTAGGGAGGCTGAGAAAGGAGAATCACGAGTTCAAAGCCAGCCTCAGCAACAGCGAGGTGCTAAGGAACTCAGTGAGACCCTGTCTCTACCTAAACACAAAATAGGGCTGGCAACTGGCTCAGTGGTTGTGTGCCCCTGAGTATAATCCTCAGTACCAAAAAAACAAAAAAGAGAGATGAGGCTGTAGCTCAGTGGTAGAACTCCCCTAGGTTAAATCCCCAGTACTGCAAAAACAGACAAAACACACACACTGACTGGTTAAGGCTGAGGGTTTAGCTTATGGTAGTGTGTGTGCTTAGCATGCACAAAGCCCTGGGTTCAATCCTCATTACTAAATAAATATATATGTGTATATATATGCATATATAGTATATATACACACACACACACACATTACATGTATAATAATGTGCACTGGTTAACTAAAACCATACTAGAAATTCAAATGCACAAAACCAGTAGGCTACGACTCAGAAGCTGAGACAGGAGGACAAGTTTGAGGCCAGCCCCAGCAATTTAATGAGGCACTGAACAACTTAGTGAGACCCTCTCAAAAAATAAAAAGGGCTAGGGGCATAGCTCAGTGGTAAAGTGCCCTTCTGTTCAATCCCCAGTACCAAAAAAAAAAAAAAAAAAAAAATAACCACCACCAGAAAATCTCAGTGGGCTCATTTCCTTTTACTTGACAGGACAATTTAAGGAAAGACCACTTAAACACTCCAAGGCTGGGATTGTGGCGCGGTGGGAGAGTGCTTGCCTCGCATGCGTGAGGCACTGAGTTTGATCCTCAGCATCACATAAAAAGAAATAAAGATATTGTGTTCATCTACAACTAAAAAAAAAATTAAAAAGATAAAGAAAAAAACATACTCTATTCCCAGTCTCGACAACTTCACCTATTAACATGCAGTTTCTGGAGGTCAACCACCAGGTTCAAGATCTGTGTCATCATCTTCATAGTGGGATGAAGGTCAAGTTCTTCACAGTGACTCTCTCATTGAACCCATTTTGCAAGTGAAAAACCTTTACAGGGTTTTGGAAGGGGCTGACAGCAAGGGGACTTGCTCACCTGGACAGCATCAGTGTTTCTTTCCATCACACTCCGCCTTGTGGGGTTTACAGCAAGGGTGAACAGCCAGGGGCCACAAATCACTCCACCAGAACCCATTTAAATGCATGACACAGGCAGGCCTTTTGCAAAGAAGGCGCAAGGCGCTCCTGGCAGTTTTTACTGGGCAATTAAGACCCAGAGCGCTGTGCTTAGGAGGTGACAGGTGAACGGCCCGTCCAGACTAACCGGCTGCTCCTCCCTGCTCCCAGTCCCGCGCTCCGCACCGAGGCTGCCCGGGACGCCGCGAAGCCCGGACCGCGGTCCACACGGCGCCTCCCGCCCAGGCGAGGCGCGAGGAGGCAGGACAGCGCCGCGGTCGACCGCCAGAGAGGCCGCCGGCCGCGAGCCCGGGGTCACCTCGCCAAGCGCGCCCCTGACGCCGACAGGGCCTGTGCCCCGCCGACCCGTCGTCAAGAGACAGCGTCCGCAGCTTCGGCGTCCCCTACCACCGCCCGCGGCCCCCTTGGCCACCGCGCTCCGCTCCCCGCCGCCCCCCGCGCGGTGTCGCCTCAGGCCGGCGCCAGGACGGAGCCCCCGACCGCGCTCTCGAGGGCCCGGGCGGGCTCCGGTCCTGCCGAGAGGGCGGCGCAGGCCGAGGGGTGGAAGCAACGCCCGGGACAGCTTGGTCACTCACCTGCCACGGGTCCGCTCGGCCCGAGCGTCCGCTCGCCACCGCGCCAGCCAGCTACTCCGTCAGGCGAAGCCGCCGCCGCAGCCAAGCTGGGGGCGCGAGGACGGCGCGACGTGCGCACGCCGCGCGGGGGCGGGTCCTGCGGGGACACGCCCCCTGCGCGAAGCGGTCTGCATGTGGCTGCGCCTCTGCGCCGCCAGGGCCCGGACGGACGCGCGTCCCCGCTCGGCCGGCGGAGTCGGAGTGTCCCTAAACTAATGGTAGTGTGCACCGAGCCAATGTGTCCACAAGGGCGGATGCGCTCGGGTCCCGCGTTTGTCTTGCCCGGTGTCATCTGATCCTCTTCTATCCACTCAGGGACGTAAGGAACCGAGTTGCCAACCTTGACGCCTTCCTCTGGGTCACCAACTAGTTCAAGGCATTAGCTAGTCCTGTGCAGACCCCACTGCAAAACGTCTGTGTCTGTTCTGCCCATCTCTGATGCCAGTTTTGTATCTGGTTTCCCTGCATCGCCCTTGTCCTGTTCTTCAAACAGCAGCCCAAATGGGATCCTTTCCTGAAACTCTTTGATGGCTTCCCAGTGCCACCCCCCATCCTGACTTAACTCTGCAAGTCCAACCCCAGCCATCAGTGGAGATGCTGTCAACACCTCTTAAGGCTCATCCTGAGCTGGACTCAACCTGCCTTCTCTGCTCCAATCACACTGGTTTCCAATACCGAACTGACTACAAATTACATGACTAGTAATAGCCAGCGTTGGCAAAAATGTGGCAAATACCCAGTGTTGGTGGGAATTCACTGAGGAAGAGGAAACAATTTGACAAAAATCTGTTAAAATTTAATATCCAATAATTCCATTTAGGGATAGTTATTCTATTATTTTTGGGGAGGTCCTATTCTAGAGGAACACTTTGCAAGACACCAAAGAGGCGCAAACAAGAAGGTCACTGCAATACATGAAATGATACTCTTGTTAAATAAAAATTAAAGGAGGCCATTGTTTTGGATTAAGCTCCTGTACTAGGCCCCAGCAGACCAAGCTAAAAATCAAAATGGCCTCTTAGGCTACAGTTTTTATTTTACTAAACTTAAAAAAAGCTGTTTATGTAAACTTCCAAGAAATTTGGCATACCGGATGCAGTGGTTCATGCCTGTAATCCCAGCGGTTTGCGGCTGAGGCAGGAGGATTGCAGGTTCAAAGCCAGCCTCAGCAATTTAGTGAGGCCCTAAGCGATTCAGCCAGACCCTGCCTCTCAATGAAATATAAAAAAAGGCTGGGGTGGGGTTGCTGCTCAGTGGTTCAGACTCCCACCCCTCACCCTTTTCAATCTAGTACAAAACAAACAAAAACATTGGTTTATGGAAATAGCCAAATTTCCCTAACTGGCCAGTTTCAATGAGCAAGATAATGAAGTTCCCTCTGCCTTAATCTTTACCCAAAATGTAGCCTGAGGTAACCTAATGTTAACCAATCAGTTATTTTTCTATTGTTTGGTCTCCCTGTCATCCCCTTTCAAGCAAAGCAACTTTGAAATTACCAGTCCTTTTTTGTTTTCAGCCGGCCCTGCTTTCTTCTTTACTGCTCAGCTCTTCAGAACACTTATTCTATTTTTTCGTTTGTTTGTTTTTTGGGTGCTGGGGATTGAACTCAGGGGCACTCGACCACTGAGCCACACCCCCAGCCCTAGTTTGTGTTTTATGTAGAGACAGGGTCTCACTGAGTTGCTTAGTGCCTCGCCCGTTGCTGAGGCTGGCTTTGAACTCACGATTCTCCTGTCTCAGCTTCCCTCAGTGCTGGGATTACAGGCTTGTGCCACCGCACCCGGCTCCATGCAACTTAATTTAAAAGGGACTGAAGGATATGAAAATGATAACCCCCAAAACAGTGTGGCCTGGGAAGAGGGAGGATGGAAAAGGCAATACATTGATAACACTGATCCTTTCCCAATACATCCTTTCCCAGTGACAGGACAATCCCTGGGAAGGAAATATCCATCAAGCCTAAAAATGACAGTCTCTGGGGAGGAGCCAGTGATAATACAATAGACCCTGGAGGCAAAGAGATAAGCACTGAATGCTGAATTCTGCACCCTCCAATCTTAGCCCAGTAAAAACAAATTTCAAATTCTCACAACCCATTTTCTGAATGCCCAAACGGATATGCTCTGTTAAAGCCTTCAATGGTGAAGTCATTTCCCAGTGGGTACCCTGTATAAATCCATACCTCCCCTGTGATCGGGACCCCTACCCAGAAAGTGAGCCCCTCCAGTACCTGATTGATTGACTCTGCTGCAGAATAAAGGAAAAGGAAAGCTTGCTGATCCGTCTGTGGTCTACTTCCATCCAGGTTATTTGTGTTTTCATAATGGTGCCAAAACTGTGTTGGTTATTTTAAAGGACAGATTTCTTTCTCTTCCTCTTTCCCTGCTCCTCTCTAATCTCTTCTGCTCTGTAATCTCAGGGGAAACAAGATTACCTTTCTTCCCCATCCTAGGCAGATTTATCTGTCTTGGAGCACACACACACACCACAGGAAAGAAGTAAATCCAACTTGGGGATGGCACCAGAAGATCTCAGAATTGACTGTCTGCCCAATTAATAAGTGAATTACAAATCTGTCAGAGAACTTGTGGAATGTAACTTTTGAACCACTTTTTATAAAAAGCCCCTTGCTCCCCTTGATGGGCAGAATCACAGCCTCTGGGACAAGAGTCCCCTGTGCTTCTCCTTTGCTGGGAAAGCAATCAAACTTTTTCCTTTTTCTCAAAATCACATCCTCGTTATTCAATTGACATCAGGGACAAGGATGGAGTTTTGTTAACAGTCCTTTTGTCACCAGAAGAGGTCTGAGGAGTTCCTGGAGAGAGCGACCTCAACTTAGGAATAGTAGGCTTCTTACAAATGTTAAAGAAATTAATTTAAGGACACATCAGTTAGAGATACAGAAAAAATTTGTTTAAGAAAGCAGAGACATTCAAGGAAGAATGCTGGCCATTTTGAAAGTGAAAGAGGCATTTGAGGGGTTTCCAGCTCTTCCTTTAAAGAACAGTTGGTGAGGGGCTGGGGTTGTGGCTCAGTGGTAGAGCGCTTGCCTCACAAGCATAAGGCACTGGGCTCGATCCTCAGCACCACATAAAAATAAAGATATTATGTCCATCTACAACTTAAAAATTTTTTTAAAAAGTTGGTGAGGGGCATGTTGAAGTTTGACACTGGTCGGTGCCTAGAAGTCTTCTATTCCTGGAGGTGAAATCAAAAGGACTTTCAAGAATGTGTAGGAAGGGGGAGGGAAACTGGCCACCTGCCTCACCTCCAATTTATTTTATTTTATTTTTGTACTGGAGATTGAACTCAGGGCCCCTTAACCACTGAACCACATTCCCAGCCTTTTATTTAGAGACAGCGTCTTGCTAAGTTGCTCAGGGCCTCACTAAATGCTGAGGCTGACTTTGAACTCACAATCCTCCCACCTGGCTCATCTCCAGTCTTGAGGTGGGAATCAAAATAAAAAGGATGCTGGGCAGGGTCATGCACACCTGTAATCCTAGGTGCTCCAGAGGCTGAAGCAGGAGGATTGCCAGTTCAAAGTCAGCCTCAGCAAAAGCGAGGTGCTAAGCAAATCAGTGACACCCTCTCTCTAAATAAAATACAAAATAGGGCTGGGGATGTGGCTCAGTGGTTGAGTGCCCTTGAGTTCAATCCCTGGTTATCCCTCCCCCCGCCAAAACAAATAAAGGAACAGAAAGGACCTTGGTTATTTTGAAATAAAGGACTGTACTCAGAGAATTTCTGAAGTATGAATTTCTGTCCACTATGCACACGACCTGTCCTGCATATATTCTCCTTGCCTGTAGGTACAGTGTGGCTTTCATGCTATATCAAGCCCAGGACTATGCGAGCAATAACATATCCAAGCGCCCTCCATTGGGTCCTCCAAGTCTCTTCTTTGGCATCAGTGAACAGTACGCTGCAGCTTTTGCAGCACCGAGGTTGAACAGTGGGTATGGGAAGCTGTGTGGGGATGATATCAGTCTGATCATTTCAGGACAGTTTGTGGTGGCCTGGTTGTTGTCAGGGTCTTTAGGTGTGAGGTAGGACAAGTACAAAGGAGACAAACAGGAAACTAAAGAGTGGCTGCAGTTTTAAGTCTAAAAGCTCCATGAATACTCTCACCTTCACCCCCAGGGCTATTCGGCTGTTCTCCCCCTGAGCAAGAACTTCACAGAAGCAAGACCATTTTGAAATGTATCCTTCATCTAAGAACAAGAATCACCACAGTGTCACTCTGCCTCAGCCTAACCTAAACACCACTAACATCATGCAAAGAAACCCCACGCTCCAGCAGCAAAAGAGAAGACTTTCTCTTTTTTTTGGAACTGGAGATTGAACTCAGGGGCACTTGACCACTGAGCCACATCCCCAGCCCTATTTTGTGTTTTATGTAGAGACAGGGTCTCACTGAGTTGCTTAGCGCCTCGCCATTGCTGAGGCTGTCTTTGAACTCGCAATTCTCCTGTCTCAGCCTCCCTAAGTGCTGGGATTACAGGCTTGCACCACCCCGTCCGGCTGCTCCAGCAGCAAAAGGAAGGAAATTGTTACCTGGGCCTGAAATCCTGAGGACAGCGGAAGGTCACACCTGGAGGGCCCTTCCCTAATAGTGCCCCTAGCAAAGGGCCTAACCTCAAAAATCCCCCCACTCCCTCACTCCCCTTTATCTACCCCAGGCTGTAAGTGGAAAATGGATCTCAGTGCCCCCCACATACACAGATTTGTCCCAAATAAACCTGTGGAGCCGCCTCTCCTATTTTCTTCATTCAGTTTTTTCCTTACATCCTTCAGGCCCTGAATTCTTAAAAAGTCCAATAAATATATTAGAGTACTATGAATCCAGTTAATTGGTACCTATATACTTTTGTTCATTTACAGAATGTATTTTTTTTTAATTTTTAATTTTTTGGTACCAGGGATTGAACTCAAGGGTAGTCGACCACTGAGCCATATCCCCAGCCCTATTTTGTGTTTTATGTAGAGACAGGGTCTCAATGAGTTGTTTAGCGCCTCCCCATTGCTGAGGCTGTCTTTGAACTCGTGATTCTCCTGTCTCAGCCTCCCTAAGTGCTGAGATTACAGGCTTGAGCCACCGCACCCGGAGCAGAATGTATTTTTAGATTAATTAAAAGAAGTCTAAGCCGGGCGCGGTGGCGCATGCCTGTAATCCCAGCACTTTGGGAGGCTGAGGCAGGAGAATCGTGAGTTCAAAGCCAGCCTCAGCAACAACGAGGCGCTAAGCAACTCAGTGAGACCCTGTCTCTACATAAAATACAAAATAGGGATGGGGATGTGGCTCAGTGGTCCAGTACCCCTGAGTTCAATTCCAGGTACCAAAAAAAAAAAAAAAACAAGAAGTCTAAGAAGAAGTATGGTTAAAGCACTGTGAAATGCGTACAGTCTAAGTGCTATTCTGATTAACAAGCACCACAGGATTTGGAGAAACAGACCACCATTAGCTACTCTGTGCTCCACAGTCAAAGAAATAGAGCTCATTAGCTTCCCGCCACCCCTTCTGTACTTCAGGTTCACCATTGACCAGGTGCCTTTAAAAGCAGCCTGAGGCCCCCAAAGGCATCTCCCGCCCTCCCTCTCCCTGTGTGTATCTTGCTCCACCATTTGCTTTTCCAAATAAATCTCACTTTCCTGAGTAAGTCTCTACTTGTGCCTCTTTTGACACACCCTGAAATTCATTTCTGTGGTCTAAGTCAAGAACCTGCCAGAGCTGAGTTGAACTCCCTTTTCCCTTCTGGGGACTTCCTCAGACCTCATCCGGTGACACGCTGACGTTGGAAAGTCCCCTAAATTATGTTTCTATCCCCCCACCCTTTTTTTGTATTGGGGATTGAACTCAGAGGCCCTCTACCATTGAACTACATCCTCAGTCTTTTTATTTTTTATTTGGAGACAGAGTCTCAGTATTTTGCTTAATAACCTCACTAAATTGCTGAGGCTGATCTCAAACTTGCCATCCTCCTGCCCCAGTCTCCTAAGTTGCTGGGATTAAAGGCACAAACTAACTGAATCTGGCTTCAAAATGTTATCTTTCTACTTGTTCATCTTGACTTATTTAATGCATCCCAAAGCAGGGGAGTTGAGGGTGGAACGTGTAATTTCTTCCCTGAGTTTTGCTCTAAGAAAGTTTAAAACCTTCATTTTTGGTTTACAAAGGTTACACACTATAATGACAGAGGGAGGGTTTCTTGTGCTGTAATGTACCACTAAAGTTTTGCATGAGAAAGTGTAAGTACATTATGTATTATTTGGCTTTGAAAACAACATTTTAAAAAATGACTTTTAAGAAAGGGTTGGCAGGAAGTTCACAAGGCAACCATTTCCCCCAATCAGAAACATGAAAAGAAATGAACTGACTGAATGAGGAGTTGCTGTGAGATAACTTGGGCCTGTGTCTCACCCTTAGCATGAGTCAGCTGACTGGGCAAACTGTTCAGTGCTCCCTAGCAAGTCCTTGTCAGACTTCAAGGCCCCAAGCACTGAGTCACTGCTGAGTGCAAGTACCTAAAGGCTCCAGAGAGACAAGACCTTAGAGCCCAATCCCAGACTTGAAGTTGAAGCAGGAGGATGGCAAGTTCAAAGCCATCCTCAGCATTTTAGTGAGGCCCTAAGCAATTTAGTGAGACCATGTCTCAAAATAAAAAATAGATTCAAGTACCGAAATTTAAAAATTTAAAAATAGTACCAAAATTTAAAAATTTAAAAAATTAAAAGGGCTGTATCTCAGTGGTAGAACACCCTCAGGTTTGGTCCCCAGTAACACTGCCCCCCCCCAAAAAAAACCCATAAAATCTTCTGGGTTATCTCGAATGCTAGATCACAAGGAAAACAGCCTCAGTTTTAGTTTGATTTCCACGGTAACTGAAGCATCCAGTAGGAGTTTAGAGCTGGATCAGCAAATGTTTGAGCCTCTACCTTGTCCCACCAAGTGATCTGGAGGTCAGTCCACACTTTGAAACCAATGAATGAAAGAAGAATGAATGAGGGCTGGGGCTGTAGCTCAGTGGTAGAGCGCTTGCCTAGCATGCGTGAGGCACTGGGTTCGATCCTTAGCACCATATACAAATAATAAGTGAATAAAATAAAGATCCATCAACAACTAAAAAAATATTAAAAAAAAAAAAAAAGAATGAATGAGAAAATGAGTGCTCTTAGCCACTCAGCAATAACTTCACAGATGCAGAACGACAAGGTGATTTCTGGATTTTAGTAGAATACAAAGAAATCTCACTTTTCTGTAAAAAAAAAAAAAAATTCAATCCCGTGCAAGTGGTGGCATGAGACAATGGTTTTAAACGTTTCTATGATAATTTTTAAATCATATTCAAATACTGTTAAAATTTACTGCTGTTTGGGAACTGTTTGAAGTGGGAGGAGCTTAAGTATTTGACAGTCCACATACTAAACCCTTAAAGTAATTGTCATTAAGAAGAAAAAAAAAGTGAATTGGGGGCTGGGGTTGTGGCTCAGTGGTAGAGTGCTCGCCTAGCATTTGTGAGGCACTGGGTTCGACTCTCAGCACCACATATATAAATAAGTAAATAAATGTCCATTGACAAGTAAAACATATTTTTTTTAAAAAAGTGAATTGGGCAAATGGGCAGACAAAACACATCAGGGACTCAGGGCGAGCCAGAGTCATGAACATAGATTTAAATTATCTTTAGGTGACAGCCAGAACCTGAAAATGCACAAGTTCACGCAAGACAAAGAGGCGGATTATGCGGTCTTTTCCTTTCTTGCTTCACCCGCTGGAATCCGGCGCGGCACCCCGCCGCCACGTGCGCCTGGGTCAGATCCACTCTGCACTCCGCTCGGGCCGGGAGGAGCCTCCGGGGCCGGGCCCGGCCGGGCCACTTCTGCCGGCCCGAGCTGCGGGCGGGGCGGCGCGCCCCCTCGGCGTGCGCTGGGCTGCAGGGGTCCGACCCGGGCGAGTCAGGGGCCGGCGGGCCGCTGCTGCTGGGCGGGCCGGGCGAGGGGAGGCGCTCGGGAAAGCGCAGCGCGCTCGGGGGAGGGCTTGGCCTGCCGGCTGCTGCGCGCTGCGTCCCGGGCCTGGGCCGTGCCCACAACGACCCGGTGCCGCCGCTATCCCGGGTCTCTCGTGGCCGCAGCCTTTCGGCTCCGGCCTCATGGCCGCCAAGAAACTGGTGGTCGTTTTTGGAGCCACAGGTGAGCGAGGCCCCAGGCGGGTCATCAGCGCGCAGGGCGCCGGGGCCTAAGCGCGGCGCGGACGCGGGATCCGGCTCTGGGGCGGGAGGGCGGCGAGGATTCCGCTCACAGTGCCTTCGCGTTAGGTTTTAAAATACTAGCACGGTCATCCGGCAACTCGGGAGGCCGAGATAGGAGGGCTGCAAGGTGGAGGCCAGCCTGGCCACCCTAGCAAGACCCCAGCTCAAAATAAAAAGGTCTGGGAGTGTAGTTCAGTGGTGCAGCTCCGTAGAGCAAAATAACGACGACGGTTATGGTGATGTTCCAGAGGGCCTGCTGGCACATCCCAGTAACTCTCGCCAAGTTTGAGGACCACCTGGGCAACTTAGTGAGATGCATTTCAACATAAAATTTAAAAGGTATTTTTAATTTTAAAAAATTAAAAAGCGCCCCTGGGTTCAATCCCCAGTACTTGAAAAAAAAATTGCTCTGGATACCAAAATTAAATTTTCCCTCCTCCCACTCCATCAGTTACCAAGTTCCTTCCTTCCTTCCTTCCTTCCTTCCTTCCTTCCTTCCTCCCTCCCTCCCTCCCTCCCTCCTTTCTTTCTTTTCTTTCTTTCATTTTTTTTTTTTTTTTGGTACCGGGGATTGAACTCAGGGGCACTGACCACTGAGCCACATCCCCAGCCCTATTTTGTGTTTCATGTAGAGACAGGGTCTCACTGAGTTGCTTACCACCTCGCCGTTGCTGAGGCTGGCTTTGAACTCGCGATTCTCCTGTTTCAGCCTCCCTAAGTGCTGGGATTACAGGCTTGAGCCACCGCGCCCGGCTACTTTTTTTTAAAAATTTCATGTATATTTATCCTTTGTACTTTATTCTTTTTTGGTGCTAGGGATGGATGCCAGAACCTGGTGCATGGTAGACTAGCCAGATCACTGAGCTACACCCCCAACCTGAGGGATGGTTTTTATTTTTTTCCTTTTGATTATTTTAATTTAATATTTTTAACTGAGAATTGAATCCAGGTATGCCCCAGTCATTCTTTTTTTTTTTTTTTAATTTTTTTTATTTATAGGTACCAGGGATTGAACCCAGGGGTGCTTTACCACTGAGCCACATCCTCAACCCTTTTTTATATTTTATTTAAAGACAGAGTTTCACTGAGTTGCTCAGTGCCTCACCTTTGCTGAGGCTGGCTTTGAACTCCTGATCCTCCTACCTCAGCCTCAGGAGCCCCTGGTATTACAGGGGTGCACCACCAAACAGGCAGACTCTTTTTATTTTTTGATACAGGGTTTGCTAAGTTGTCCAGGCTGGCCTACAACTTGCAACCCTCTGCCACAGCCTCCTGAGCAGCTGCTGAGATTACAGTAGTGCACCACTGTGCTGGGCAGGGATGTTTTATTTCTTAAGCCAAGGGGTAGCTCGTGACTGTTGATACACCATTTTATACAAGTGAAATATTCCATACTTCAACTTTTTTAACTTCAATATTTATTTTATTTATTTATTGGTGCTGGGAATTTAACCCCAGGCTTTGAGCTTGCTAGGCAAGTGCTCTACCACTGAGCTATTACTCCTACTCTGCCCTTTTTAAAAATTTTTATTTTGAGACAGAGTGGCTAAATTGTTGATGCTGGCTTCAAATTTTTGATTCTCCTGCCTCAGCCTCTAGAATAACTGGGATCACAGAGGCATAAGCCAGGAACCAGCTATTATTTTTCTTCTTTTTCTCACTTAAACAATGATTTTGTTACTTGAATACATAGAAAAATTTATGTCACCCGGGAAGAGGCTGTGGATGAGTCATTTCCAATTCAGGGGAAGGACTCACTTGGTCTTATAATATCCAGATAGTTAGTGAATCAGCTATCAGAATCAGGAAATTTAGCATCTTTTTTTTTTTTTTTGGTACTGGGGATTGAACTCAGGGGCACTCGACCACTGAGCCACATCCCCAGCCCTATTTTGTGTTTTATGTAGAGACAGGGTCTCACTGAGTTGCTTGGCACCTCACTGTTGCTGAGGCTGGCTTTGAACTCGCGATTCTCCTATCTCAGCCTCCCTAAGTGCTGGGATTACAGGCGTGCATCACCATGCTCAGCTGAAATTTAGCATCTTTATCCTTTCTGTCCCTCTCAAGATGTCGAGTTCAGCCCCGTGGGGTGCTGCAGCGAGGAGGCAGAGCTGACTAGGACAGGCCCTTCCAGGGAGCACACATGAGACAGGCAGCAAGAATCCTGCTATAGGGCTAGGATTGTGGCTCAGTGGTAGAGCGCTTGCCTCGCATGCGTGAGGCACTGGGTTCGATCCTCAGCACCACATAAAAATAAATAAATAAAGATATTGTGTCCATCTTCAACTAAAAAAAATATTAAAAAAAAAAAAGAATCCTGCTATAGTTTTTTAACTTGGTGATATTTGTTTTGTTGTGGTTTGGTTTTTTGGTGCTATGAATTAAACTCAGGGCCTCATGCATGCTAGACATGCTTTGTTATTGAGCTATACCTCTAACCTTCCCCCTTTTATTCATATTTTATTCAATATTTAATTTTTTTTCCCCCTAGAGGCAGCTTCTCTCTATGTGGCCTAGGCTGGTCTCCACTTCTGAGCTCAAGCAATCCTCCTGCCTCAGCCTCCCAAGTAGCTGGGACTAGAAGCATGCTGGCCACTGTACCCAGATTCAAAAATTTCATAAAAAGTGTGATGCTAGCTAAAAATATAGATGCCTCTTAAAGACATGCTAAGTGACAAGCCACACATGATTCCATTTGCCTGGAAGTCTTAGAATAGGCAAATCCATAGAGACAAAGTACATTAGTAGCTTGGCCACGGCTGGGGGTGAAGGAATGGGGAATGATTGCTAATGAGCATGGGCTTCTTTGGGGGATGAAAAAGATGTTCTAGAATTAGATGGTGGTGATGGCTGCACAACTCAGTGAACACCACTGAACTGTACACTTGGAAGAGGTGAATATTACAGGATTCTATCTCTATAAAGCTACTGTTTTAAAATGTTTTAATGAAGCCGGGCGCGGTGGCTCAAGCCTGTAATCCCAGCACTTAGGGAGGCTGAGACAGGAGAATTGCTAGTTCAAGGCCAGCCTCAGCAATGGTGAGGTGCTAAGCAACTCAGTGAGACCCTGTCTCTACCTAAAACAAAATAGGGCTGGGGATGTGGCTCAGTGGTTGAGTGCCCCTGAGTTCAATCCCCAGTACCAAAAAAATAAAAAAATAAAAAAAAATTAAAATGTTTTAATGAGCATGGTGCATGAGTAGATTTCCTGGGTGTTTCTTGCTGTGGTGACCACTCCCTTGTGGGCTCCACCGGCAGCAGGACTGGAGCAAGTATGACGCTGGAGGTCTTTGTGAACTCTTTTTTTTTTTGGGGTACTGGAGATTGAACTCAGGGGTACTCGGCCACTGAGCCATATCCTCAACCCTATTTTGTGTTTTATGTAGAGACAGGGTCTCACTGAGTTGCTTAGCACCTGGCCATTGCTGAGCCTGGCTTTGAACTCGTGATCTTCCTGTCTCAGCCTCCCAAAGTGCTGGGATTACAGGCTTGCACCACCGCTCCTGGCTTCTTCTTCTTTTTTAATTTTTTTTTTTAGTTGTTGATGGACCTTTATTGTATTCATTTCTTTTTTTTTTTTTTTTTTTTTTTTTGGTACTGGGGATTGGACTCAGGGGCACTCGACCACTGAGCCACATCCCCAGCCCTATTTTGTGTTTTATGTAGAGACAGGGTCTCACTGAGTTGCTTAGCGCCTCACCATTGCTGAGGCTGGCTTTGAACTCGCGATTCTCCTGTCTCAGCCTCCCTAAGTGCTGGGATTACAGGCTTGAGCCACCGCGCCCGGCTTATTGTATTCATTTCTATGTGGTGCTAATAATCGAACTCAGTGCCTCACACATGCTAGACAAGTGCTGTACCACTGAGCCACACCCCAGCCCTCTTTGTGAACTCTTCACAGGTGCCCAGGGGGGCTCAGTGGCCCGCACGCTCCTGGAAGATGGGACGTTCAGGGTTCGAGTGGTGACCCGGGACCCTGGGCAGAAGGCAGCAAGGGATCTGAGGCTGCAAGGTGCTGAAGTGGTGAAGGGAGATCAGGATGACGAGGCCAGCATGGAGCAGGCCCTCACTGGGGCTTACGCCACCTTCATTGTGACCAACTACTGGGAGAACTGCAGCCAGGAGCAGGAGGTCAAGCAGGTGAGGGCAGGTGGGAGGGAGGCTAGGGTGAGGAGCAGGTCATCTTGGGAGTGCTCCATCCTAGCTGGTCCTGGGAGGCAGCTCTGACTTGCCAGGGGGGCTGGGCACTGCAGGCCTTTCCCCTCTTCATGCTGCTCTTCAAACTTTGATAGGGGAACAACCTTCTAACACATGCACCCTTGAGGATAAACCTCATCTAGCCGCAGCGCACAGTGGACAAAAACAAATTCTCTGGCTGGAACAGGTCTCAGTCACTAATCCTGAGAAGTTGTGTGAGCCACTATAAGAAGTGACTATAATCCAGGTGGTTTAAAACCACAGAAATCTATCTCATGGTTCTGGAAGCTAGAAGTCCAAAACCAAGGTGTCCGCCAGGTCACCCTGGGCTCCCTCCAAGGGCTGCCAGGGAGAGTCCTTTCTCACCTCTCCCAGCTTCTGGTGACTCCAAGCGGTCCTAGACTTGGGGGTGCACCACTCCAGTCTCTGCCTCCATCTTCACTGGCCTCCTCCTTCTGTCTTTGTAAGGATGCTTATTGGATTTAGGGACCACCTGCTTAATCAAGGATGATCTCAAGATCCCTAAATGCAAAGATTTTTTCTCCAAATAAGGTCACATTCACAGGTTTCCAGGGGTGAAGACATGGGCATATCTCTTTGGAGGCCACCATTTAATTCCCTCACAATCTCACATGGCAGGTGTTATGTTTGTCCAGTGGTTGGAATGCTTGCACCACTGGTCCTGAAGGTACAGCCAGTGTGTTGCAAGACCTGGATTAGAACCTCAGCAGCTATGCACTTAGCCATAGAGCTGCAGCACCACCGAGGTAGACCTCAGTGCTCTCCAAGGAAATGGGCTGAGATCTGTGGACAGCATGCTCAGGCCAGCAGAGATTGGATGTGGAAGTCAAGTGGGTCTCCTTGCAGCCCTGCCCACATCCCTCCCTGTGCCTTGTGGGTTGCTGTTGAGAACAACCTGAATGATACAGAAAGGTGACTCCAGAGCCTGGTGGTTCAAGCCTTTCAGTTGATGGGTGTGTGCTGGGGGTAACCGTCATTCTGGAAGAGGGGGCTTCCTCTGGGATAGATGAGCCTAGCTCCTAGCCTCACAGATGTGGCAACTCTGAGATTAGAGCTGGGATAGAAGGTTGTGGTCAGGGACATGCATCCTTCCTCTTAGCCTTGTGATCTCTCCTGTCCACCAGGGAAAGCTGCTGGCCGATCTAGCCAAGCGCCTGGGACTCTGCTACGTGGTCTACAGTGGCCTGGAGAACATCAGGAAGCTGACGGCTGGGAGGCTGGCAGCAGGCCATTTTGACGGCAAAGGGGAGGTGGAGGAATATTTCCGAGACATTGGCGTTCCCATGACCAGTGTGCGGCTGCCCTGCTATTTTGAGAACCTCCTCTCCTACTTTCTGCCCCAAAAAGCCCCAGATGGGAAGAGCTATCTGCTAAGTGAGTGCCCTTCCCCAAGCACAGTGAGGCAGAGTTCTGACTGTGAAGCTGCAGGTGTAACGGAAAGCAGGCTTGTTATCGGAGTGTTCTGGGTCCAGGTCTTGGCTCCCTCACATTGGGCCTGAGACTGGGCAAGTCCTACAACCTCTTAGGACCTTGGCTTCCCCTTCTGTGAAATGGGCATAACAGTGATGTCCGTAGGGACAGTGAGGAAATCAACCAGGTGAGGGATGGGTGATTTCTCCATTGGACAACTGAGCAGAGAGCAGCACTGTTATTAATTCTTCAAAGACAGGAAGGGAGGCTGGGAGGATCGCTCAATGGTATGTCCTGATCTCCAGCATTGCAAAATAAAAAAAAAAAAAAATTAAAAAGGGAAGATTTGAGTGCCCTAGGAATGTGGCTCAGTGGTCAAGTGCCCCTGAGTTCAATCCCTAGTACCCCCCCAAAAAATAAATAAAAATAAAAAGGGAAGATTTAGATGATAGGTTCAGTTGTAGATTTCAGTGGGAACACTCACTCTTTTCTATGCCTGTCGGCCAGTGTGTAAATAGGGACCCTGGCTTGGAAGGAACCTCAGGCAACCTGCGTTCTGCCAGTTGGTGGGCGGATTAAAGCAGGATGCACTGGAGGCCAGAGTGGGAGGGGCCAGGTTCAGCTAGCCCCTCTTCACCCTGAGTGTGAATGCCACTACGCTCATGTGAGGGCACAGGCACTGCCAGGGAGCCCAGCCCACTTGGCAAGCAGAGTCTGGTGCCCGCAGTGGCCCCTGCTGTACCACCAGAGTATAAGCAGTCTAAAGAGAGTCTGTAGAACTGTTGTGAGAGGTTTACCCTATCTGGGATTCTGAGTTGGGCTCCATCACCTCGAGCCCCTGGGTGATCTAAAAAGGTATCCCCCTTGTTTTTTCCTTTGGTACTCGGGATTGAACTCAGAGATACTTGACCACTGAGCCACATCCCCAACCCTATTTTGTGTTTTATGTAGAGACAGGGTCTCACTGAGTTGCTTAGCACCTCACCATTGCTGAGGCTGGCTTTGAACTCACAATTTCCCGTCTCGGGATTACAGGCGTGCACCACCACACCTGGCTAGCCATCCCTTTTTCTGGGTGGGGAAGGACCCAAGGGCTCCTGGCGCCACACTTGGACACTGACCAGTGCTGATATGTGCAGGTGCCCAGTGGACTGACTCTAGGAAAACCAGTCCGGCCCCTCAGAAAGGGGCTCTGATCATGCTGGCATGTCTGTTTACCCACCCTCCAGACTTGCCCATGGGTGACATCCCCATGGATGGTATGGCTGTGAGTGACCTGGGTCCTGTAGTGCTCAGCCTGCTGAAGATGCCAGAAGCATATATTGGGCAGAACATTGGACTCAGCACCTGCAGGCACACCGCAGAGGAGTATGCTGCCCTGCTCACCAAGTACACCGGGAAGACTGTGAACCACGCCAAGGTGGGCTTCTCCCTTTGCAGGCAGGTGAGGTCCCAGCTCCTGCAATTCCACAGCCTCAACAGGTCCTTCTAATTCCCAAAAAGGCCTTTTGGAGTCTAGGAAAGTAGTAGTTAGGGCTCCACACCCTCTGAGCGAGGCAAATCTAAATCCATTGTCATGGTTAACATATGTTGTGCTGTTCCTGGGAGCTAAGTGTGAATGGAATGAAATTTCTGGCTTATGTGTTTTGATCAAGGTTAGAAATTTCCATAAAGAAGGGACAGTAGAAACCTAGGCAAGGCAGGCTGAAGACATGGGGCCCACTGGGCCTCTCTGTAGGATGTGTGTTGAAGGGGAGCAAGTGGGGACGATAGAAAGGCAGGCCTGACCCTGTCTCTCTTGGCCTGGCTGGGTGGGCAAGAGGCATTCTAGTCTCCTCTAGAATTCAAGAGCTGAGGAGGTAAGGTTCAGTTTGGGAGGGAAAGGAGAATAGCTCTGGCTTTTGAGTATAGAAGTGATGTTGCAGACTTCTGATTTGGAAGGAGCCAGAAAGCTTTCATGAGTCAAGATCTCATGATCTTGAACAGTCTTTATTTAAACTGATTAATCAGGTAGCTTTTGAGGAAACGTGGTTTCCAAACTTCATCTTTGTAGTAGAATATTTTCAAGTGACCATGTATTGAGGACCTCAGTTGGTGACCAAGAGGCCAATAGCAGCTCTGGGTAAAGCAGGTGGGAAGACCCTAGCCCACCTGGCTGACCCTACTGACTCCGGAGTGTGCTGGAGGAGGCCAGATATAGTAGCCTCCCTCTGCTTCCAGACAACTCCTGAGGACTACGAGAGGCTTGACTTTCCTGGGGCCCGTGACCTGGCCAACATGTTCCGTTTCTATGCTCTGAAACCTGACCGAAACATTGAGTTGACCCTGCAGCTCAACCCCAAGGCCCAGACGCTGGATCAGTGGCTGGAGCAGCACAAAGGGGACTTCGCCCAGCTGTGACCTGCCCACCTCACAACCCCGAGTCGGGACGAGAGGCCCAGAGGCACAATCATTTCTTGTGCACAAAAATTTTGTTTTCAATAAAACCCTTGTTTTCACAGATGGCTTCCAAAAGAAAAGGGCTTTGTTTCTGGGACATGGGTTTGGGTGGCAGCTGCTAGGACACCAACAGCATAAAAATTCTAGCAGGAGGCATCAAATGGCTGAATTTGAGGCCCAGTCTCCCTCTGACTGCAATAAAGGTAACCACAGGGGGTCTGGCTGACCGGGATTGTTTGGTAACTGAAGATGAAGATGTTGCAGTTAAGGCAAGGACTGGGGGTGTAGCTCAGTGGTACAACATTGCCTACCATATCAGAGGTCCTGTGCTCAATCCCCAGGACCATAATAAAAAAGTTTAGTCAAAGCAGGTGCAAGAGGGGCTGGGATTATGGCGCAGTGGTAGCGTGCTCGCCTAGCATGCGGGAGGCACTGGGTTCGATCCTCAGCACCACATAAAAATAAAATAAAGATATTGTGTCCACCTACAACTAAAAAATAAATATTTAAAAAAAAAAAAAAAAAGCAGGTGCAAGAGGCGGCTGAGGTTGTGGCTCAGTGGCAGAGCGCTTGCCTTGCATGTGTGAGGCACTGGGTTTGACCCTCAGCACCACATAAAAATAAGTAAACAAAATAAAGGCATTGTGTCCATGTATTAAAAAAAAAAAAAAGCAGGTGCGAGGTGGGCTGAGGTGGCGCACACCTGTCATCCTAGTGGCTCGGGAGGCTGAGACAGTAGGATAGCAAGTTCAAAGCCAGCCTCAGCAACTTAGTGAGACCCTGTCTCAAAATTTTAAAAATTTTAAAAATCTGAGTTTGTGGCTGGCTGTGGGGGGACCAGCCCCAATCCAGTGGGAATGGCTATGGATTCCCCAGGTTATCCCTTGCCTGTAGCTGAGGAACCACTGTCCCTTCCACTCTTCACTCTCTGGGCATTAAGACTGCAGGCCATGCCTTTGACCCCATAAAACTGTTGACCTTTTTTTTTTTTTTTGGTTCTGGGGAATAAATCCAGGAGTGCTTTACCACTAAACTTAAACCACTAAACATCCGCAGCCCTTTTTATTTT
>CM053415.1:32049375-32083474 GCA_028644305.1 Xerus rutilus
CTGGGGATTGAACTCAGGGGCACTCGACCACTGAGCCACATCCCCAGCCCTATTTTGTGTTTTATGTAGAGACAGGGTCTCACTGAGTTGCTTAGTGCCTCGCCATTGCTGAGGCTGGCTTTGAACTCGCGATTCTCCTGTCTCAGCCTCCCTAAGTGCTGGGATTACAAGCGTGAGCCACCGCGCCCGGCTCCTTTTTATTTTTAGAGACAGGTTCTTGCTAAATTGCCTAGGGCCTGGCTAAGTTGCTGAGGCTGGTCTTGAACTTGTGATACTCCTGCCTCAGCCTCGAGTTGCTGGGATTATAGGTGTGCTTCATCACACCTGTCCAGGACTGTGGACTTTTTAAATGTAAAATTCCTACTCTTTTTTTTTTTTTTTTTTGGTACCAGGGATTGAACTCAGGGTCACTCAACCACTGAGCCACATCTCCAGCCCTATTTTTTGTGTTTTTATGTGGACAGGGTCTCACCGAGTTACTTAGCACCTCCCTGTTGCTGAGTCTGGCTTTGAACTTGTGATCCTCCTGTCTCAGCCTCCCAAAGTGCTGGGATTACAAGCGTGAGCCACCACGCCTGGCTTCTTTTTTTTTAAAATCCCAGTGCTAGGGGTGGAACTCAGGGCTTTGTGCATGCTGGGCAAGTGCTCTACCACTGAGCTACATCCCCCAGCCACATGTAAAGTGCATGAATGGCCCCCTTGTGACCCTTAGGGCAGGTCACACCAAAAAAGCAGAACTTCTAGTTAGAAGATAAGTGCAGATTTAACAGTTTATTAACAAGCAGGAGTGTTTGAAAATGCCTCTGCAAAGCTGTCCAGTTACCATGGTCAATTTTCAGTGTATTTATACTGCTGTAGGACAGGAAGGATGGTATCAGCACAGGTGGCTGGGGGATTGTTGTGCCTTTCATTGAGAGGTTCTGATGACAGGGAAGGATGCAAAGGCCAGTGTATGGAACCCATAGGGCTGATTGTGAGGAGGGCATCTCAGGCTGGAGACAGAATCAGAGGCCTGAGTAGGGGTGGGGCTGGGACGGATTGGCCTTGTCTACTCCGACCGCACCTGCCCTGGCCCACCCTCCCAACATTTCAGCAAACACCAACCATCTACCTCTCTCCCTATTCTCAACCCCCAAAGGTTCACGAGCCTAGAGATAACTTTTTTTTTGGTACTAGGGGTTGAACTCAGGGACACTTGACCAATGAGCCACATCCCCAGCCCTATTTTGTGTTTTATGTAGAGACAGGGTCTCACTGAGTTGCTTAGCACCTCGCCGTTGCTGATGCTGGCTTTGAACTCGCGATTCTCCTGTCTCAGCCTCCCTAAGTGCTGGGATTACAGGCTTGAGCCACAGCGCCCAGCCTTTTTTTTTTTTTAAATTGGTGCCAGGAATAGAATCTGGGATGCTTTACCACTGAGCCACATCCCCAGCCCTTTTTATTTTTATTATTATTTTTAAATATATTTTTTTTTTTTTAGTTGTAAGTGGATAGAATGTCTTTATTTTATTTTTATGTGGTGCTGAGGATTGAACCCAGTGCCTCACGCTTGCTGGGCGAGCACACTACCACTGCGCCACAATCCCAGCCCCCCTTTTTATTTTTTATTTTGAGACTGGATCTTGCTAAATTGCTGGGTCTGGCTTTGAACTTGGGATTCTTCTGTCTCAGCCTCCCAATAAACCATTTTTGTATTTTAAAATACATTTTCTTGTACCCCACCCCAGAGGCTGCAAAGAAATCTCGCAACAAAACGCAGGAGCCATGCAGAAATAAACCAACCCCAATCCTGGAGGTGGCACTTAATTCTGCAGTTGTTCCAGGGCCACCTTTCAACACCCTGAGGAAAGGAGGCTTTAGCACAGCAATAGTGGTTTCTCTAGCCAGAAATTCCACCTTCCTCTTCCAAAGTCTCCAGACTTGTACTTTCCAAGGACAGGATGTGAATAAGGCTCAGCTGACTTCTTCAGGAACAGACCTATGCTTTCCTGAGACACTGTCCAGCCCACTACTGCACCCCCAGGGCTAGCATAGCCCCTGGCCCACTGTGTGTTCACAGCAGGAAGGCAATAAACACTTTGTTGAATTAAATATTGGCAAGTATCCAAGTTCACCAAATGCTACTTTTTTTTTTTGTACTGGAGCGTTTAACCACTGAGCCACATCCTCAGCCCTTTTTTGTATTTTATTTAGAGACAGGGTCTTGCTGAGTTGCTTAGGGCCTCACTGTTGCTCAGGCTGGCTTTGAACTCGATCCTCCTGCCTCTGCCCTCTAGCCGCAGGGATCCCAGGCGTGTGCCACCATGCCAGCACCAAACTTCTGAGCCTTCCTTATCCATCGGCTCTTACCCCATCCCTACCCAGCCCGGGAACACTCTTAAACACCTCTTCCTGCTCAGCCTACACCACTGGGGTGGGTGTGAGCCATGTGTCAGGACCTCCAGCCGTGCCAGGCACCAGGTCTCTGCTGAGTGCCCAGACTAGTTAAATTATAATAAACATTTTTTTTTTTTTTTTAACGGTACTGGGGATTGAACCCAGAGGCACTCTACCACTGAGCTACATCCTAAGCCCTTTTTATTTTGAGACAGGGTCTTGCTAAGTTGGTGAGGCTGGCCCTGAATTTGTGATTCTTCTGCAGTTACAGGTTTGTGCCACCTCTTTTTATTTTTATTTTTTTTTAGTTATACATGGACACGGTGTCTTTATTTTGTTTACGTATTTTTATGTGGTGCTGAGGATCGAACCTAGTGCCTCACACGTGCAAGGCAAGCGCTCTGCCACTGAGCCACAACCTCAGTCCTGTGCCACCTCTTTTGAGACAGGGTCTTGTTAAGTTGCCAAGGCTAGCCTTGCAATTTCAAAACTCTTGCCTCAGTCACCTGAGTAGCTGGGACGAGAAATGTGTACCACAGCACACAACCTAAGCACAAATTTTAGTGTTTAAAAAGTAAATAAAAAGGGGCTGGGGTCATGGCTCAGTGGTAGAGCGCTTACCCCTCACACGTGAGGCACTGGGTTCGATCCTCAGCACCACATACAAATACATACATAAATAAATAAAATAAAGGTTGTTTATAAATAAATAAATAAATAAATAAATAAATAAATAAATAAATAAATAAAAATACAAAGACTCTAGAATCAGCCCTGTCAGTACCCTTGGTTCACTGTGCTCTGGAGGCTGTGACCACACTGACGAGGCCAACCGACTCCAGGCACCCCTGCTGAACCACCTGCAGAAGGCTGTCCGAACTCTCAAAGAAATGACCACAATTTAGGTTTTAAATATCTTTTGCAGTAGATAATCTTATTTACATTAATACAGAATCATTTTACATTCTTAAATCAGACCCTAACAAATGCTTTACTTTTGTAAATTATAAAGGGAAACAAAAAGGCAACTACTGAGAAGTTCTTCATCAACCTGCGTTATGCTGCGCTACGTTAGCTCGCGGTTCTTGAAATGCAGAAACCACAACACGCTACCAGCAGTGCCTAGGGACAGTGTTTGCTCTGGCTGCATGGTGAGACCTTGGCGTAGGCTATGCTTTCTTCAACAAACACACAGGAAAGGACAATGATTTTCAGCACTGAGTAATCTGAACATGCATGTAAGCGGGGAGAACCAGGCCCCTGGGCAGACACGGCTTTTCGAGTTACCTCAGCGAGCCACGTCTGCTCAGCAGAGCCGCAGTAGCCGTGGCTCAGAATTGCCAGAGCTCCTCCACTCCCACTGCCCAGACAGTGGGGCAATGACAAACAGAACCTTCAGGGATCCTCTGGCCTTTCAGTGTGCTTGCCCAGGCCCCCAGCACCCACTTTCCAACGGCTTGGTACCTTGGGGAATTAAAAACCAACTCCAAGAGGAGTGACCAATGCCTCTGCAGAGGCTGTCAGTGGAGGATGGTGCTGGTGGGGCATACAGCCCCCGGTTCCTGGTGAAGCCAACCTGTCAAGAAGGACTCATTCTGGAACCTCTGGAGGTTTGCTGTGAGAGAAATTAGTCACTTTCACAACTTGGTACAGCTTAAGGCTTCATTTTTATGCTGTAAGCATGGCCTTTAATTCTTGCAACTAATTAAGATTTCCACCACATTTGATTTCAAATTCGAGTTTTAGTACTGCAAGAAGAGTCCAACTGCCTTATCCTGCCTGGACTAAAAGAAGTGAGTCACCTACCCATGGACAGGAAACTTCCACCAGCCCCTGGATGCTACATTTTACTGCCCAGGGGCTGTCCACCATGGCCTTTCCGTGTAGAGGTGTTGTCACATGGTTTTGCTGTTGCCACAGTTCAGAGAGCTCTGCAGGCAGGTTTCAAGGCTGCTGCTCAGGAATCCTCCTGGCTCTGAGACGCCTTGGCCACCAGAAGGGGCTGCTGCTCCTGGCCTAGTTTCCAGTGGACCGTTTTCCTAGGCCAAGGAGACAAACAGTTACATTTCAGATGCCGGAACACATCCCTATGAGAGAGCTTTCATTAATCCCTGGAAAAGTGGCTGTGCAGAGAGGGTTCAAGAGCCCTAGCATCAGGGATGAGCACAAACATCTCTGTGTCCAGAGGCACCACCGCAAGTGCTATGCCCACAGCAGCCCCCAGGTTTGCACAGTGCTGCACTGCCCAGGCAGGATGGGCAGCCACAAAGCAGGTGGAAAGTGGAGGAGATCTGAGTTCTAGGCCTGGCTCCACCACAGTTTGCCCTCTGTGACCGTGGACAAGCTGGTCCTACCACTGTAGGACAGAGAACCCCTGGGAACTGGCGTAGGAGCATCATGAGGCAGTCCCCCAAAACACAAGCTCTCCAGTAGAGTCTGAACTGAGTTCAAACCCAAGAGGCTGGCTACTGCAGCCTGGCTCAGCCCTGTGCTGGCTGACTGCCACACTCTGCTCCCATGGGTGGAAAGGCTGCTAGATTTACCATGCCTCCAACTGGTACCTCTTCCAATTCCTTTGATGGGGTGTAGGGACACAATGTTGGTTAAAGTAAGAGAAAACAGTTACTAGTTCATAGAGGGAATCAAAGGGAAGAAACCTCGCAGGTTTTCCTACCTCGGCTGGGATATCAGGAGGTAAACATTTTCTTAAGTTTGGAAAGGAATCCCTCGTCCTCCCCAGCCTCACTCCTAGCCTTGCTTCCTGCGGAGCTATCCATGGTCCTGCCACCTGGGCACAAACAGCAGAAAGAACCGGGGTCAAGGGCACACACCTCCAGGCATCACATCCCAGGCTCCCACCTACCCACACCTGGCTGCCCAGGGGCCTGGCACTCAAGAAGCATCCAAGCACCACCCCTAGAAGAGTGGGGACCACTTCCAAGCTGGCAAGGGCTGCCTCAACTGGTCAGAAGTAAACGGGCCGCTCAGAGCCTTAGGGTATCCTGACTGCTCTTGAAGTTATGGATCCACAGTGAGGAGGCAAGGAACATAAATAGTTAATGACCAGCTGTCTCTAACATGAGCAAGAGTAACAAAAACACAGCCAAGTGCCAGACGCCTTCCAAGGCAAGCCACAGTTTATACACATTGGCTGATCCTATCTTTAAGGTAAACTTACAGGTAAATTTAGACAGGAAAAAAGAAACAACAGGGACACAGAGAGGGTAGATGGTCTACCCAAGGACACAGAGCAAGCTAGCAGGAAGTAGAACTGAGTTCAACCCAAGCTGCCTGACGCCAAAGCTTAGGCTCTTCACCATCATCCAACTGGCCAGAAGGCTAGTAATACATACCAAGAAAAGATCCTAGGCTCACTGACCAGATTCCATACTGTATATGCCAAAACACACCCAGGATACCCAGTGAGGGACCACTGCCATACTGATTCCTCTGATGTGTGCACTTCATCTCATCTATCACACCACCAGTGAGGAGTCTGTGCTTCCTTCAAGCAACCTCTCCACACCTAGCACCTACAACCCCAGCTGCTCCAGAAAAAGGCAGTTGGGCTGATGTTTCTTTAGGGCCCAGGCCAAGACTCCCAAGGAAGTGCTGCACAGAGGTGTTACTTTAAGGATCTATAAAGTCTCTCAACAGCAAACTTCCACCATAAGCTAGAATACAGACCTGCTTGTTCTGAACTGTAGGACATTGTGCTGACTGAGTGAAAATGGTCATAGTCCTTCGAGAGATTAGTCTGAGTCAGACAAGGCCTCAGAATGAAGAGCCCAGAGCTCAGAGTGACAGGTTGCCAAGCAGGGGTATAGCAGGGTCCCTAGGGTACAGCAAAAACAGTGGGACCAAGAACTGCTCTCCTGACCTGGCACGTTCTCAGAGCTCATGTGCGTCCTCAGAGAAGGAATGGTGACCTGAGCAACACACAAGAGATCTAGGCAGTTGTCAAAACCACTGGGGCCACATTCAAGCTTAAGAGCTACACAGATGAGGACCTGGCTCTGCAAAGCACACAAGCAGGTCCCACAAGCTGCCTTGAGGTCAAGAGGCCAGGTGGGCCCTCCTTCAGTTCTTCCCATCCCCTTCTTACAAAATGGATTCTCTTAACATAATGTATCTACAAACCACAAATTTTTATTCCTAGGCCTCCCAAGACAAGGGCAAGGAGGAGTTTTGAGTTTTGTTAATGTCTTTGGTAAGAAGACAGCAAATCCTGGTGTGTGCTATGAACTGTTGCTGATGGAGCTTCTCATATGTGCCAGGCACTATGCCAGAGGCTTTACCCACACGATCTCATTCACACACACACAGCAACCCTGAAGTAGCTCTTAAGTACCATTATCTCCAGTTTACAGATGATGAAACTGAAGTTCAAAGAGGTAATGATTTACCCAAGTCTTCACAGTTAATGACAACAGAGCTGAGACATGAATTATCTGACATTAGAACTCAGGCTCTTAACTAGTCAAAGTGTGGCACAAAAACACTCAGCAACTATTGTCCCCCTTTCCTTGTTCCCTAAGAGACAAGTACAGCAGTTAGGGGACCGTTTTCCTAAGCCAAGGAGATGAACAGTTACATTTCAGATGCCAGAAAACATCCCTATTTTGTGTTTTATGTAGAGACAGGGTCTCACTGAGTTGCTTAGCACCTCGCCATTGCTGAGGCTGGCTTTGAACTCGCGATTCTCCTGTCTCAGCCTCCCTAAGTGCTGGGATTACAAGGGTGAGCCACTGCGCCCGGCTTGGAGAGCTTTTGTTAATCCCTGGAAAGTGGCTGTGCAGAGAGGGTCAAGAGCCCCAGCACTAGGGATGAGCACAAACGTCTCTGTGTCCAGAGACACCACGGTATTCATGTGCTATGCCCACAGCAGCCCCTAGGTTTACATAGTGCTGCACTGTCCAGGCAGGATAAGCAGTGGGACAAGAAGTAGCTTGTGCTCCATGGGCACAGCTGTATTGAGCCACAGTGGTCAAGGTCTGGGAGAGCTAGAACATGCACCTGGTTAGCTGGTACAAAGAACACAAAAAAACAAACAATAATGAAACCCAAGCCAGGCATGGTGATGCATATGTGTAATCCCAGTGATTTAGGCTGAGGCAGGAGGATTACAAGTTCAAGGCCTGCCTTGGCAACTTAATGAGACCCTATAAAAAATAAAAAGGACTGGGAATGTAGCTCAGTGGTAGAGTGCTTGCATGGCACTCAGGAGGCCCCAGGTTCAATTCCCCATACTAAAACAACAAAACAAAGACATGCACTCAAAGGTTCTTCTCACCTTCTACTCCTGGAGCAGCAGTCTTAGCTCTATTTTATTTTACTTTCTGCAGTGCTGGGGAATAAACCCAGGGCATTACACATACCACTGGCTTGGCCTACACCCCAGCCCCAGTTCTATTTTAAATGGGGCTGAAGGGGAATGGGCTCCTTCAGGAATAGGATTTACTAGCAGAGAGATCTGGGGTAGGAGGAGGGAGTCCCTGCAGGATATCTGGGCCACTGAGGACAAATAAGAGCTTTACTTCCAAAGCTTCTTTAAATAGGGCTGGTACATGCTGCACTTTTTTAAAAAACAGGAACTGCCCCACTGGAAGTTGGTTGTAGCTGAAAGGGCTGCACAGCGCTTCTGGTATGCATCAGGGGTCAAGTGAAGGTCCAGGACTCCTCCCAACAACCATATACACCTCCTGGAGAAGAGTTTCTATGCTCTTCTCTTCCTCAGACACTTCTCAGCTAGGAAAACAGATCCAGATAAACTCATTCAGTGTTACTGTGAGCTAGGCTTGTGTCAAGCACTGGGCAAGGTGTCACGGATACAAAGAGGAAACGAGCTGGATGCAGTGGTACACGCCTATAATCCTAGCAGCTTGGGAGGCTGAGGCAGGAGGATATTAAGTTCAAAGCCAGCCTCAGCAACTCGGCAAGGCCCTAAAGCAACTTAATGAGACCCTGTCTCAAAATAAAAGGGCTGGAAATGTAGCTTAGTGGTTAAGTCCCTTGGGGTTCAATCCCTGGTACAAAAAAGGGAAGAAAGAGAGAGAGAGAGAGAGAAAGGTCTAACACTTATTTGTTGCAGCAGTTGTTTTCAATGCTGGTTCTGCATTCCCCAGCTACCACAGTACACTTGACAAGGGCAATGGCCACATCCCTCCATGTACAATTTCTCAGACTATAGTTCACGCTAAATGGACATTTGTGTGCAGGAACTAAGGCCAAAAGGACTCCAGAATCTGACTTCTGAGAAAGGGGTCACCAGAGTAGAGAGGGACAACCTATACTCACAGCCTGACTCAGCCCAGGACTGCCTCCCACTTCCTATGTCTTCTCCTTCATCTTCCTCTTACTTTCACCTTTCATAAAGGGGATATCCAGGCAACACTTTTGGCCATGGTGGAGAAGAAAAATGGTATGTAAAATTCCAAAATCACTTTGTATTGAGCTCCAGAACATATTTCTAACTTATAGCTAAATGTGTATTCGCAAGAATTAATAATACTGAAAAAAAGAAAAAAAATGAACCACATTGTGTCTCTAACTCAAAAAAAAAAAAAAATCACACAATAACTGCAAACTGCCCCATTGCCTGTGCCTTTTTATCAGATGTGCCCACTGAGTACTGACAGTGCTGAGCTCCCAAACACTCTACAGTCTTCCTGCTTCAAAGGCTGAAAGAGAGACTAGGGTCTGCTATTGAGGTTTTCAGCATCTGCATCAGGACACAGAAATGGAACCAAGGATATTAAACTTGTCAAAACCTTTA
This sequence comes from Xerus rutilus, assembly GCA_028644305.1. Taxonomy (NCBI): domain Eukaryota; kingdom Metazoa; phylum Chordata; class Mammalia; order Rodentia; family Sciuridae; genus Xerus; species Xerus rutilus. Next base: position 32,058,527 of record CM053415.1, read on the forward strand.
GGCTAGGGGGCTGGGATTGTGACTCAGTAGTAGAGCGCTTGCCTTGCATGCATGAGGCACTGGGTTCGATCCTCAGCACCACATAAAAATAAATAAAATAAAGATATTGTGTCCATCTACAACTAAAAAAAAAATATTAAAAAAAAAAAAAAAAGCTGGGCGCGGTGGCTCAAGCCTGTAATCCCAGCACTTAGGGAGGCTGAGACAGGAGAATCGGGAGTTCAAAGCCAGCCTGGGGTTGTGGCTCCCTGGTAGAGCACTTGCCCAGCATGCCTGAGGCACTGGGTTCAATTCTCAGCACCACATATAAATAAAGGAAAAAAATAAAGGTCCACCAACAACTTAAAAAAAAATTTAAAAAAAAAAAAAAAAAAGCCAGCCTCAGCAATGGCGAGGCGCTACGCAACTCAGTGAGACCCTGTCTCTACATAAAGCACAAAATAGGGCTGGGGATGTGGCTCAGTGGTCGAGTACCCCTAAGTTCAACCCCCAGTACCAAAAAAAACAAAAACAAAAAAAACCCTTTAGGTACCACCCCCTGTCACCCCCCTGCAGCCTTCTAAGTAACCACTGTGCTCAGCATGCACAAGACCCTGGTTCCATCCTCAGCACCAAAACAAAAACAAAACAATTTTAGGTTGTTTTATTAGGCCTAAAGCCTAAATACTTCCAAGGGCCTTCCACATACCCTTTTCCTGTGATGAAAGCAAGTCTTCAAAGACACTCAGGAATTGATCTGTACTTGCAAGAACTCTTACTAGGTTCTCTAATGATGCTCCAAATCACAAGTACCTAGAAAATTCTGTGGGGTGGGGGACTCTCACATGTTGACTATACCCCCAGAGGGCTATTAAAAAGTAACATGAAGTAGGGAGGCTGAGACAGGAGAATTGCGAGTTCAAAGCAAGCCTCAGCAATGGCGAGGTGCTAAGCAACTCAGTGAGACCCTGTCTCTACATAAAACACAAAATAGGGCTGGGGGCGTGGCTTAGTGGTCGAGTGCTCCTGAGTTCAATCTCCAGTACCAAAAAAAAAAAAAAAAAAGTAACATGAAGGGCAGGGTTGTGGCTCAGTGGTAGAGTGCTTGCCTAGCATGTGAGAGGCATGGGGTTCGATTCTCAGCACCATATAAAAAAAAATAAAGGTTCATCCACAACTAAAAACTATATATTAAGAAAAGTGACATGAAGACTGGGGGTGTGGCTCAGTGGCAGAGTGTTTATCTAGTATGTATGAGGCACTGGGTTCTAACAGTAGCACTCTAGCACCTCTATCCCATGAACCATTATTGCTAAGCGAATGCAAACTGTGTATACTACAACTTTAGTTTTGTTGAATGCTTGACTCAGTCTAATTAAATAAATAAAGACTGTTGTTAGTGCAGTTGCTCAGAAATGGGAATTACATGCACTATAATGTTTTCATACACAGACTGCCAAAGTAATTTTCTCCATGACCTAACGAGAGGCCTACCCACACACAGGCAGCAGCAAACAGGATATTCTTTATTTTTTTCATAGTTGTAGACAGACAGCATGCCTTTATTTGTTTATTTTTATTTGGTGTTAAGGATTGAACCCAGTGCCTCACACATACTATGCAAGTGCTGTGCCACTGAGCTACAGCCCCTGCCCCAGACAGCATATTCTTTAAAAGACAACTCTTAAGATTCCTTCCTCCCTCCCTCCCTCCCTCCCTCCCTCCCTCCCTCCCTTCCTTCCTTCCTGGCACTGGGGATTGAACCCAGGGGTGCTCTACCACTAAGCTACATCCTCAGTCCCTTTTTATCTTCTTTTTATTTTGAGACAGTCTTGCTAAGTCTCCTAGGCTGGCTTCAAACTTGTGAACCTCCTGGCTCAGCCTCCCAAGTAGCTAGAATTACAGATGTGCACCATCACACCCAGATCAAACTCTCAACTCTTTTTTTTTGGTTTTTGGGTACTAGGGATTGAACTCAGGGCCACTTGACCACCGAGTCACATCCTCAGCTCTATTTTGTACTTTAGAGACAGGGTGGGATTACAGGTGTCCACCACCACACTGACCCACCTGTAAATTTTTTTTTTAAATACGTTTTTTTAGCTGCCAGTGGACCTTTATTTTTTATTTATTTATATGCGGTCCTGAGAATTTAATCCAGTGCCTCAAAACATGCAAGGTAAATGTTTTATTCTTAAATACCTTTTGCAAAATTATGGCTGGGAGCTGAATTTCCCAATGGAATGCAACTCTGAAAATGACAATAGAAGTGAGCTCTTTCTAGAGCCTGTAATCCCAGCAGCTCAGGAGGCTGAGACAGGAGGATTGAGAGTTCAAAGCCAGCCTCAGCAAAAGCAAGGTGCCAAGCAACTCTGTGAAACCCCGTCTCTAAATAAAATACAAAACAGGGCTGGGGATATGGCTCAGTGGTCAAGTCCCCCTGAATTCAATCCCTGGTACTCAAAAAAAAAAAGAGTAGAAAGAAATATAATTTGGTATACCCATTTCACTTTATAAGCAACTTTTCAGAGATGTACTCAATATACATATTAAGGTTAAACAAAACTCAGCAAAACTAATGTCATGAAGAATCTTGAGGGCTGGGGTTGTAGCTCAGTGGTAGAGCACTTGCCTTGCATAAGTGAGGCACTGGGTTTGATCCTCAGCACCCCATAAAAATAAATAAATAAAGGTATTGTGTCCATCTACAACTGAAAAAAAAAATCTCAAAAAGAAGAGCTGACAAAGTATCTGTGACACAGGAGGCTCTTAAGAAGTCCTGGTAGAATGAGAGAACTGGCCATCAGGGCTAGGAATCACAAAAGAACAAAGGTTGCCAAGGACACTCACATATATATAATCAACTCTCAAGCTATCAGGGGAGATTTAAAGCAAGTGGGAGCCACTAAATTCCCAACATGTTTTTTTCCTCTCTTTTTGGTTATGGGGATTGAACTCAGGGATGCTTTACCACTGAGCTACATCCCCAGCCCTTGTTTTTTATTTTGAGACAGAGTCTTGCTAAGCTGCTGAGGCTGGCCTTGAACTTGCAATTCTCCTGTTTCAGCTTCCTGAATAGCTGGGATTACAAGCGTGCATCACCACTCCTAGCTTAATAACCAACATTATAACATAGTGAAACACCAACACCACCCAGGCCATACCTGGCTGACCATGAGGCCCCTGGTTGGCAGGAGGGAAGGAGGACAACTGAGTGCAGAACAAATCTCACATACCATGTGACTACAACATGTAGCTTTAAGGAAGAAGCCAAAGGTGCACACCAGAATTTTGTAGAATAACCAGTCCCACTTTTTTTTAAATATATATATTTTTTAGTTATATTTGGACACAATGTCTTTATTTTATTGCTTTGTATGTGGTGCTGAGGGTCGAACCCAGGGCCTCACGCATGCGAGGCAAGCGCTCTACCGCTGAGCTACAATCCCAGCCCCCTACTTTTTTTTATTAATTCAGGAATATAACAAGCCAGGCACAGTGGTACATGCTTATAAGGCCTGCTACTGAGTAGGCTGAGGCAATTTGGTGAAACCCTATCTAAAAAAAAGGCTGGGGATGTAGCTCAGTGCTTGCCTAGCCAAACCCTCCACTTCACTGGAAAACCTGCCTCCTGCTCTGAACACCTGCTCTGAATTACCACATGCTAATCTCAGACCATTTGAGTTCTGAGAACTCCATCCAGAATCAGACAAAATATGATGCAATGAGGAAGAAACATGCAGTCTGAGCCACTGACCTCGTGGCACAGCCTGTTCTGACCTGACCTGGGCACAATCAACTGAGGTTCCCTACCCCCATGGGAAGAGGGACAGCAGCTGTGGGTGCCACTCTCAAAACTCCGACTGGCAAATATGCTCTATTAAACCACTAACATCCAACAATATTGTAGATGGTAGGATCTTTGCGCTCAGTATGATATACTTATTTCCTGCCAGATGAGTTCAAAGTTACCCTGCTCTAAAAGACTGAACTCTCTGACTTCAGTTTTTCCTGCTGTGGTTCCTGTTGTTTACAAGATATCCTAGAATCCTGATGAAGCATTCTAGGCCAGAAAAGCACAAATCTGTTCCATTTGTCTTTTTATTTTACTTTTTGAGTGCTGGGGTTTGAACTCAGGGGCACTTAACCACTAAGCTGCATCCCTATCCCCTTTAAAAAAATTTTTTTTTTGGTACTGATGCTTTAACCCAAGAGTACTTTACCAGTGAAGTACATCTCCAGCCCTTTTTATTTTTATCTTTGTGACAGGGTCTAAGTTGCCCAGGCTGGCCAGGAACTTGTGATCCTCCTGCCTTAGCCTCCCTAGTGGCTGAGATTATAGGTGTACCTGGCTCATCTCCTCCTCAAAGCTATTGTGAGAAGCTGTCATGGAGGATGTGCCCAAGGTCACAAGGCAAGTGGCAGAACCAATCCTAGAACTCAGAACACCAGCTCTGAGATGCACAGAGCTGCCTGGGGCAGGAATCGCTCCAGTGCTGTCCTCAGCACACAAACACAGAGAAAGGGAGAGGTGCTTCCTGAGGCCACAGCTCCCCCTTTTCAACAGAGCTTTTTAGGGGCTTCCTGAGGACCCAAGTGGGAACCCCAGCATGCTGCTCCAAATCACCCACCCTCTAAAGGGACTCAGAGGCTCTCTAATGTCTCCACTTCCAGACACCTTACCAGTGCTTGTATGGGTGACACCATTCACCGTCCCCTCCACGTCTGTCTCATCCTCGGCGTAGCTCAAGATAAGGCTCTGTTGCCGGCTCGTCAGCCTCCTGTAGACCAAGCACATTGAGCATCTCTTAGGACACATAGGCAGCCACATTCCCTCATTTCATGCAGGAAATGTGGGACCCAGACCCAGGTAGGACACCTGAGCCAGTGATGAGAACCTGGCTCCTATAAAGAAGCTCAAAGCTGCCGGGCGCGGTGGCTCACACTTGTAATCCCAGCACTTAGGGAGGCTGAGACAGGAGAATCGCGAGTTCAAAGCTAGCCTCAGCAATGGCGAGGCACTAAGCAACTCAGTGAGACCCTGTCTCTACATAAAACACAAAATAGGGCTGGGGATGTGGCTCAGTGGTCGAGTGCCCCTGAGTTCAATCCCTAGTACCAAAAAAACAAACAAACAAACAAACAAAGAAGCTCAAAGCTCCAACAAAGAAGAGCTCCTAAAATACCTAAGTTCTTTAAATAACTGTCACTGCAGGTATGACAGACACAGTTTACTAGGGGCAAAGAAGGACTTATAAGTATGTATATGAAACAGGTAAGAAATTATCTAATTCATCTCAGAAAAAGAATGAGTTCCAGAAGAGCAGCCAGGCACCCCCTGCCCTGGGTGCCCACAGCAGTACAGCAAGAGCCAAGCATCTCCAATGTGTCTTTCAACGAAGTGGACTTGTTACATCCAATTCACAGATAGGGAAAGTGGGTTGCACACATCCAACTTCATGATAGTAAGCCAAAAGCACATGGGGCCTCTGAGCTGTTGGGGCAGGGCCTGGCAAGTGAAAAGCTCAGCAGACAAGCTTAGTAGACAAGCGGTGGACAAGCATTTGTGGGGTTGGCAGGCCTGGCCATAGCCTACTCAGGGTACTTACTTTGGAACTCGGATCTTGACATGAATGTAGTGGTCGCCATAGCCATAGCTATTAATCCGGGGAATTCCTTTCCCAGTCATGCGAATCTTCTGGTCTGTCTGAATCCCAGGTGGAATCTACCACGGGAAAAAAAACTGGTGGTGCTCCTTGGCTCCTGCTGCCCAAAAGTAAACCTTTCCACTACATGAAGGCCATCCTCAAAGGACTCCTCAAAAAAGTCTTGCACTTGGGCTTCTAGAGCAAGCCTGTGATCACCTGGAAACTGGCTGAGCTGGGTCCATGAGGCACAGCCTACAACCAGGACCTAGGGACAGGAATTTTGGGTGGTGAACCCAGGAAGGAGGAATGGCTATGAGATCTGAGAGGAGAAAAAGCCAACACAGGATGCAAGGCTGGGTTTACGCTCCCTGGCCCTCTATAAGCTGGATGCCCCTGGACACTGAGAAGCACTGAAGGCCCCCAGACAGGAGTGGAGTGTCTGCCCACAATGCCTGCCCATCTCCATAGGCAAAAGTTACCCCAAAGTCCCCCACGCCCAGAGACTAAAGAAAGTCACAGGTACATATAGACAACGGTGGGACCTGGAGGTAGGGGTAAGGGGTATGGGTGACTAAACTCAGAAGTGGCCAAGGAGATGAGATGTAGCCCCAGAGACATTTGTTCTCGTTGCCAGACATTGAGAGGAACAGCAAAGAGCACCTACTACAATGATACACTTCCTTTTTTCTTTTTTTTTGGTACTGGAGATTGAACTTGGGGGTACTTGACCACTGAGCCACATCCTCAGCCCTATTTTGTGTTTTATGTAGAGACAGGGTCTCACTGAGTTGCTTAGCACCTCGCCGTTGCTGAGGCTGGCTTTGAACTTCTGATTCTCCTGTCTCAGCCTCCCTAAGTGCTAGGATTACAGGCTTGCGCCACCACGTCCGGCTCAATGATACACTTCTTTTTTTTTTTTTTAATTTTTTTAGTTGTCAATGGAACTTTATTTATTTATATACGGTGCTGAGAATTGAACCCAGTCCCTCACACATGCTAAGCAAGTGCTCTACCACTAAGCTATAACCCCATCCCGCAATGATACACTTCTGCATCATAGGCGCACTCATTTCCTCAGACCCACTGACCAGCAGAGAAGGGTAAGCCAGCCGGCCACGGTGGCGCAAGCCTGTAATCCCAGCACTTAGGGAGGCTGAGACAGGAGAATCGCAAGTTCAAAGCCCGCCTCAGCAATGGCAAGGCACTAAGCAACTCAGTGAGACCCTGTCTCTACATAAAACACAAAATAGGACTGGGGATGTGGCTCAGTGGTCGAGTACCCCTGAGGTCAATCCCTGGTACCAAAAAAAAAGGGTAAGCCAGCCAGAACCTGCTCTCCAGGGCAATCCAGTCACAGGCCTGGCCTGTGACTCTCCCTCAAGGAACAGGCCAACGTTCCTACTGCCTATCTCCAACCCATTCTCCCCGCAGAATACCCAATATGCTAGAGAATTACAGTGTCAGAAGCATATCAGCCACTTCCCATTTCAGAATAAAGAGCAACAAAGTACCAGGTGGCAAAGACATCCCTGTATCATCTTACCGTCACATTGATTGTCTCATATAGGCCCTGGGCTCTTGCCGTTCCCCCAAGAATAGCTTGAGCTATAGAAATAAAGAGGTCGGAGTGGATGTCAGCACCGTCCCTCCGGAACACTGGGCTCTTCTGCACCTAAGGTCAAACACAAGATGAGGTTGGGGGCCAGACATACTTTAACTTCATCTGCACGTAAGCACAGTATCAAGGGAAAGACCTACGCTCAACAGCACTGCAAACCCTAGCACTGGGGGTTGACCGCTGGCACATTCTACCACTGAGCTACATGCCCAGCCCTTTATTTTGAGACAGGTTTCACTAAGTTGCTGGGGCTGGCCTCAAACTTGTGATCCTCCTGCCTCTGCCTCCCAAGTACTTGAGATAACAGGTATGTGCCACCATGCCTGGCAATGATTCCTTATTCTCTTCTTTCCCTCTATTATTAGATGGGAATACAAGCTGAATCCTACACCAAACTTTTCTTATACACTAGTTTCCAGCTTTCTGCCTTCATCTTTCATTTCATAGTCTAAAAGATTTACCCTTCACATTATTTTTGCTTGTTTTTGTTTTCTGTGGTGCTGGAGACTGAATCCAGGGCCTTGCACATACTAGTGAGCTTTTGTTTTGTTTTGTTTTGCCGGGGAAGGGGAGAGGATTGAACTCAGGGGCACTCAACCACTGAGCCACATCCCTAGCACTGTTTTGTATTTTATTTAGAGACAGGGTCTCACTGATTGCTTAGTGCCTTAGCCTCCCAAGCTGCAGGGATTACAGGTGTGCACCACCATGCCCAGCCTTTTTAATCTCACCATGTTGCCAGGCGGGCCCCAAACTCAGCCTTAAGCAATCCTCCTGCCTGGCCTATTTAAATAGCTGGGAGTACAGGTGTGCGACACCATGCCTGACTGCCTTTGTTTTAAATTATGAAATACAAAGCCGGGAGCGGTGGCTCAACCCTGTAATCCCAGCACTTAGGGAGGCTGAGACAGGAGAATCGCGAGTTCAAACCCAGCCTCAGCAACGGCGAGGCACTAAGCGACTCAGTGAGACCCTGTCTCTACATAAAACACAAAATAGGGCTGGGGATATGGCTCAGTGGTCGAGTGTCCCTGAGTCCAATCCCCAGTACCAAAAAAAAAAAAAAAAAAAAATTAAAAAAATTAAAAATAAATTATGAAATACAACTAGAAAAAGGAAAAACAAATAACACAACAAACACAGTGCACCCACAACCTGGCTCAGGGAACAAAACATGGCAAATGAAGTCGAACAACCATTGCTCCTCAGCAAATCAATACCCCAATTTGGAACTGTCACTCCTGCCAGTATGCTTTTACTTCTGCTGTGCATTTCCGTGTCCTAATATAATCTGTCTTGTCTTGAAAACTCCATCTCCTGTGTTCCCCAGGCTCTCAGGACCTGCTTCCCTGTCACTGGTGACCAGTCATCCCAAGGTCGCTCGTGGCTCTGGTTCTCTCCTTTGGAGGGCTCTGCAGTATCTCTGTGACACACTAGTGTGCAGTGTCCATTCTCTGATTCAATGACAGCAAGTGTCTTGCTATGCAAACAAAACTGCCACCTACTACATTTGCCCGTGTTTTTCTGAGACACACATCTAGGGATGTGATTGGTAATAAAGGCATTACTTTCTTTAAGGTTTCCTTACCTGAGAAAATCATAGCATGTCCCCATCTATAACAGTATATAAAACCATACCTTGGGGTTGGGGATATAGCTCAGTGGTAGAGCACTTGCCTAGCACGCGTGAGGCACTGGTTTCAGCACCAGTACATACAAAGAAATAAAGGTCCATTGACAATTTAAAAAATATATTTTAAAAAATAAAACCATAATATGCTAAGTGCAGTAATACCTGTAATCCTAGCAACTAGGGAGGCTGAGATAGGAGACTTGCGAGTTCAAAGCCAGCCTCAGCAATTGCAAGGCACTAAGCAACTCAGTGAGACCCACCCTGTCTCTACATAAAACACAAAATAGGGCTGGGGATGTGGCTCAGTGGTTGAGTGCCCCTGAGTTCAATCTCCAGTACCAGAAAAAAAAAATAATAATAATAATTGCAAGTTTAAAGACAGACTCAGCAACTTAGCGAGACCCTGTCTCAAAATGAAAATTAAAAGGGGTTGAGAATTTACTTTAGTAATAGAGTATCCCTGAGTTCCAATACCTAGTACCAATAAATAAATAAGTAGCCGGGTGCAGTGGCTCGAGCCTATAATCCCAGCACTTAGGGAGGCTGAGACAGGAGAATTGCGAATTCAAAGCCAGCCTCAGCAATGGCGAGGTGCTAAGCAACTCAGTGAGACCCTGTCTCTAATAAAAAAAAATAAAAAAAAATAGGTCTGGGGATGTGGCTCAGTGGTTGAGTGCCCCTGAGTTCAATCTCCAGTACCAAATAAATAAATAGATAGATAGATAGATAGATAGATAGATAGATAGATAGATAGATAAAGTAAATCTATACTGTTGGCTTTTGCTGTTCCTATCAAAAATGATACATGAATAAAAACAAACAGAGGTGGTCTCTGTATTTTTTTGGCTTCATGTTTCTAACGTTTAAATGTCACAAAGAAGTTGTATTCTCTTCACACCAAGCACAAAACCTCAACAGCAAGACAGTTAATAACCATGTTGATGTGGCCTTCTTCCCTCTAGAAAGACAACAGCAAGTCAAACACAGTGGTACATGCCTACAACTCCAGCCACTCGGGAGGCTGAGGCAGGAGAAGCTCAAATTCGAGGTCAACCTGGGCAACGTAGTAAGACTGTCTCAAAATAAAACCAAAGGACTGGGGCTGCAGCCCGGTGGTTGAGGACCAGTGTACCATGCACAGGCTGCGGGATTGATCCCCAGCACTGTAAAAAAGGAAAAAGAAATGCAAGAAGAGGTATGCAACAAAGCTCGTACCTCATGCCAACAAGCAGCCTTGGCTGCACCCGCTCCTATACAGCAGAGGCCTAACAGAAGCTGTGCAGCCCAGCACCTACCCTGAATGTGACAAAAATTTCTCGTTTTCCCACAGGCATCCTCACAGTCTGGCCATCCTCGACTCCTGGAAGAACAAATTTCCAAAGAGAACAGTTACGGTAGAACACTCCATGGCACTTCCCAACCAAGATCCAATGACTAGCCACAGGCTTCCTTGCTCATTCCTGTTTCTTGTTAATGCTGGCCTCAACTAAAGACAGGGGACAGCAGAGAGAAAACGGTGGGATGGGACTTGCTGCCATACCAAGTGGGAGCAGAATGAGCACCTTTCAAGGATAACTGATGCAAGGGAAATATTCCAGGAGATTCTAGTTCATTCTCCAGCCTGGGGCTCCAGGCCCTCCAGCTTCTGGCAACAGTCAAACACTCTGCTCTCTCCTGGGCAAGGGAGCCCTGGGCACCTACCTGCAGGTACAGGGATCACCACCCGCTTTTTCTGCTTGGCTTGTCCTGCTCCTCTGCAGATCACACAGGGAGTTGTGATGATAGAGCCCCTGCCACCACATCTCCGACAGGTGGAGCGCATCACAAAAGGGCCTGTGTTGATGGTTTCCTGATGAAAAGGAGAGGGAAAATGGTACCTTTTATTTGGGGCCTTACTGGGGATTAATCTAAGGGGCTGACTTCTGAACTCTTGATTACTGACTGATATGTTGATGTGATCTAAAAAATGCTTACTTCTTTCTACCTGAAAACCCTAGAAGCACAGCAACACATTTAAAAAGATTATTCCCCCTCTAGTTGCTACCACTGAGCTACATCCCCAGCTTCAGGAACTCTAATTATTGAATGCCTATTAATAGGACTGTTTTCTCCATGGTATTGGTTAACAATTCTAAAACTACTTCAGTGTGTTATAAGACTAAATAATTAAAAAAAAAAGCTATACAGATTCAATGTAATTACACTTAAAATCCTGTCATTCCTTATAGAAATAGGAAAGCAGGGGCTGGGATTGTAGCTCAGCGGTAGAGCGCTTGCCTCGCATGCATGAGGCCCTGGGTTCGATCCTCAGCACCACATACAAAGCAATAAAATAAAGACATTGTGTTCATCTACAAATAAAAAAAATCTTTAAAAAAAAAAAAAAAAAAAGAAATAGGAAAGCAAATCATTTGGAAAAATAAGAGATCTAGAATAGCCAAAGCAATCCTTAGCAAGAAGAGTGAAATTGGGCATGGTGGTGCACACCTGTAATCCCAGCACTTTGGGAGGCTGAGACAGGAGGATCATGAGTTCAAAGCCAGCCTCAGCAATGGTGAGGCACTAAGCAACTCAGTGAGACCCTGTCTCTACATAAAACACAAAATACGGCTGGGGATGTGGCTCAGTGGTCGAGTACCCCTGAGTTTAATCCCAGGTACCAAAAAAAACTCCCCAGCATACTACAGTGATGCAGCCACTTCAATGTTTATAGCAGCACAATTCACACAATTGCTAAACTGTGGAAGCAAATTAGATTCCCTTCAACAGATGAATGGATAAATAAGCTGTGGTGTATATATATACGATGGAATATTACTCAGCATTAAAAGAGAATAAAATTATGGAATTTGCAGGTAAATGGATGGAGTTGGAGAATATCATGCTAAGCAAAGTAAGCTAATCCCAAAAAAACAAAGGCTGAATGTTCTTTCTGATAAGTGGATGCTGATCTATAATGGTGCGGGGGCGAGGGGTGGGGTTGCTGGGATTACAGGCCTGCTCAGTAAGAACATTGAGGACAACAGGAGCTACAGCTTTGTTACAGAAAACTTAAAGGTGGAACTATCAGTTGAACTCATGGTTTGTGACAGATGTGAACACACATCTATACACATGAACATATACATATATGTATCTACAGGTGGCATACACATTGATTTCCTGGCTCAGTCATCTGAGAAAGCTCAGAAGCAGTGGCACTCCAGGGGCCACAAGCAAAAGTGTATGCAGCCCTTGGTTTTGATGTCCCACTAGACATTAACAGGTACTAAAGCTACAGGTAACAGCTGACTCCATGGCTGTAGCAGGGAGAGGATAAGTTCAGCCTGGGATACTCTGCCGTGTGAAAGGTAAGGAAGTATTGCAAGTATGGCCAGAACATGTCAAAAGGGCACAGCAGGGCTGGGATTGTAGCTCAGCGGTAGAGCGCTTGCCTTGCATGCGTGAGGCCCTGGGTTCGATCCTCAGCACCACATACAAAACAATAAAATAAAGACATTGTGTCCATCAACAACTAAAAAAAATATTTAAAAAAAAAAAAAAAAAGGGCACAGCAGCCAGATAGAAGGGATTTGCACAGGTCAGTAATCTGAAAGGATCTGCACAGGAATAATCTGAGTAGGAAAGAAACTACTGATTATAACACAGCAAATAAAATAAGCATCCCTGACTTCATACTGATATAAATGAACACATAAATGGAAAAGACGAAGTTCTTCCATCCAGTAGAATGCAGACAGGTTGACAGAATTAGAAAACTGTCATTTAGCAACCATGACAGTCATGAGTGATTGAGAATGATCAATGGATGTAAAACGCAGTGCAGAAGTTTGATGAGGAATAAAATATTTATAGTCTTAAGGTATTTCATCATAATTTATTTAATAATTTCAAAGGGAACAATAGTAGCTTTAAAGTAAAGAAACCTAATAAACACTATTTTAACAAAATAATCATGAACATGTGTAATGTCATCAGTAATGAAACGAACTGACACCTAAAACTACTCATATGATCCACTGAAAAGGATACTTTGCCTCTGTGGGGTTTCTGCCCAAAGCAATCTGAATCTTATTAGGAATCCAAATCAAAGGACATTCTATTAGACAACTGACCTGTAATCTTCAAAAAAGTCAAGGTCATAAGACAACAAGAATAGACTGAAAAATGGTTCCAGATTAGAGACTAAAGATATGATAGTCAAATGCTACAGACATGAGAACAACTGCAAAAACCTGAAAACATAGACAATGATATGTATCAACATTAAGTTACCTGATTCAGAAAACTACTGTGATTATTTAAAAGAATGTTTTTGTTGTTAGGATACACTATACATGCTGAAACACTACACTCAAATATTTAGTAACTGAGAGATACAAAGTCTTTCAGCCCAGTGAGGTGGCACAGGCCAGTAACCTCCGCATCTCAGGAGGCTGAGGTAGAAGGATCACAAACTGAAAACCAGCCTCAGCAACTTAGCAAGGCCCTAAGCAACTTAGCAAGACCCTGTCTCAAAATTAAAAATTAAAAAAGGGGCTAGGAATATGGCTCAGTGATTAGGCGCCCCTGGGTTCAATCCCCAGTTCCCTCCCCTCCCCTCCCCCAAAGAGAGAGATACAATGTCTGCAGCTTACTTTCAAATAATCTGTGGGTAGGACACTGACAGAGACACATCCAAAGAAAGAAAAGGAAAACACCAGAAATGAAAAGGAAAATGGAAGAAAATGTTTAAAACAGGTGAGCCATGAGGCTACGGTTGTGGCTCAATAGTAGAGAACTTGCCTCACATGTGAAGCACTGGGTTCAATCCTCAGCACCACATAAAAATAAAATAAAGGTATTGTGTCTACCTACAACTAAAAAAATATTAAAAAACAAAACAAACAAACAAACAAAAAACAGGTGAGCCAGGCTTGGTAGTATATGCCTGTAATCCCAGTGACTCTGGAGGCTGAGGCAGAAGAATCACAAGTTCAAGGCCAGCCTCAGCAACTTAGCAAGGCCCTAGGCAACTTAGTGAGACTCTGACTCAAAACAAACAAACAAAAAACAAAAAAACTGGTGTGCAGCTCAGTAGTAGAGCAGTAAAGTACCCCTAATGGGAGCTGCATGGGTGGGTGGGGGTGGGGGTCTCAGGCACCTTACCATGCCGGAGCCACCGCAGTAGTGACAATGCTGCACCTTGGTGCCGGGCTCATTCCCTTTGCCATCGCAGCGCTCACAGGTGTCCATGATGTTCACAGTGAACTCCTTGTTCACACCCTTGGCAGCTTGATTGAAGGTCAACTCCATGATGTACTGAAGAGATCGAGGCATGCCCTGTTAGCACCCTGCTTCTCAATGACCAAAGGGACGCCCTGCTGTAGGAGAACACGAGGGCGCTGCGCAGCACTTGTGCTTTCTCTTTAACTGCTATGCTCCCACTGTACTCTGCCAGGTCAGACCGAGTAGGACTCACTCATCAGATCCTGTCCAACCCCTTGGGCTTTGTAACTATGTCTTAATTTAAGTGAAAATATACTTTTCAACAAACTGAAAATGTTCACAGAAAATAATTACTACAGGTTGTATCTTGAATATTCCCCAAAGGCCCTTATGCTAAACCCTTGGTCTCTAATCTGGTACCACTGAGAGGTAGTAGAACCTTTAAGAGGTAGGGCCAAGTAGGAGATTTCAAGTCAGCAGGGGCATGCCCTCAAAGGAAAGGTGAGCCACAGGTCTCTTGCTCTCTCTGTTTCCCAGCAGCCATGAGGTGAACAATTTTGCTCTACCATGCACTCCCTACCATGATATGCTGCCTCATCACAGGCCCAAAAACAACAGGACCAACTGTCCATAGGCTGAAACCTCTGAAAACATGAACCAAAACATATCTTTCCTCTTTTCTTTTTTTTCAAAATGTATTGTCTTGGGTACTTTGTTACAGTAATGGAAACTTCAGTTTGTGATCCTTCTACCTCACCTTCCTGAGATGCTGGTGTTACTGGCCTGTGCCAGTAATGGAAAGCTAACTAACAGGACTTATAAAAAAGCTAGAATGATAATCATAACTTAGAACATGAAACATTTCTCCTCCCTCTTCAATTATAACAATTAAGACATAAATCTGCAGCCGGGCGCGGTGGCTCACGCTTGTAATCCCAGCACTTAGGGAGGCTGAGACAGGAGAATCGCGAGTTCAAAGCCAGGCTCAGCAACGGCGAGGCGCTAAGCAATTCAGTGAGACCCTGTCTCTACATAAAACACAAAATGGGGCTGGGGATGTGGCTCAGTGGTTGAGTGCCCCTGAGTTCAATCCCTGGTACCCAAAAAAAAAAAAAAAAAAAAAAAACATAAATCTGGAAAGGAGATTCAGTAATGTCTCCTTTGTGAACTGAGCTCCCTTAGAACAATGTGGCAGGCTGCACATAAAACACTCACATCCAAATGATGGCCCCTGATGGTCTTGGGTGCTGCCTGATTAAGCAATTGTTGAGAATATAGTAAAAATGGTCAGACATAGTGGTACATGCCTATAATTCCAGCTACTCAGGAAGGTGAGGCAGGAGGATTGCAAGTTCAAGGCCAGCCTCAGGAACTTAGCGTGATGCTATGTCAAGCCAGGTGCAGGGGCATATGCCTATAATCCCAACTACTCAGGAGGCTGACAAGAGGACTGCAAACTCGAGACCAGCCTCAGCAACATAGTGAGGCCCTAAGCAACTGAGCCCTGTCTTAAAATAAAAAATAAAGAGGGCTGGAGATGCAACTTGGTGGAAAAGAGCCCCTAGGTTCAATTCCCAGTATCAAAAATAAATTAATACATAGGCTGGCGTTGTGGCTCTGTGGTAGAGCACTTGCCTAGCATGTGTGAGGCACTGGGTTCAATCCTCAACACCACATAAACAAACAAATAAATAAATAAAGTCATTTTAAAAAATTAAATTTAATTAATTAATTAATACATACACTAAATAGATAGCTGGGCATGGTGGCACACACCTGTATTCCCAGCAGCTAGGGAGGCTGAGGCAGGAGGATCATGAGTTCAAAATCAGCCTCAGCAACTCAGCGAGGCCCTGAGCAACTTAGTAAAATCCTGTCTCAAAATAAAAACTTAAAAATGGCTAGGGATGTGGCTCAGTGGTAAAGCACCCCTGTGTTTAGTCCTGGTAGCAAAAAAAAAAAAAAAAAAAAAAAAAAAATATATATATATATATATAGATTAAATAATGTATATATATATATGCACACACACACACACACACACACACACACACACATATATATAAATTTAAAAGGAGATGCAGCTCAGGGGTAGAGCACCCCTGTGTTCCATCGCCCATACCAAAAAATAAGTAAGTAAGTAAGTAAATAAATAAATAAATAAATAAATGAATTTTAAAAGGCTGGAGATGGTTAGTGGTATAGCACCCCCACAAGGTTCCATCCCCAGCACCAGGGAAAAAACAGAACCTAGTCAAAATCTGGTAGGTACTATTCATTGCTATAGTTTTTCAAATGCTGGAATTATTTTCCACCAAATAGCTACCTGCAGATAATTTCACTTAGGCTGCTTTGCCTTTCTGAGAAATAACGTGATAAAAACTTGTGTCACACTTAACAGCCTAAAATTGGAATGATCCTTCAAAGCAAAGAACTTACTTCCTGAGGCTGATCAAACACACTCTGAAAATCTCCAAAGGATGATGATGAGAATTCCCCAAAGATCTTCCTGAATAGCTCCTCAGGGTCAACGGTGGGGCCTCCTCTCCAGTAGCCCTGCCCGGAGCTGCTAGCCCCAGCATCAAAGCCAGCGGACCCATAGGCATCGTACTGCTTCCGCTTCACCTCGTCACTCAGCACCTAAAAGGAGGCAGAGCAAGCAGCATTTCTGGGTCTGCAGAGGCACAGGAACACAGATAAAAGGTCGCACCAAGTAAGGCAGTCACAAGGCTACATGGCAAAAATATTCGATGAGGTTCTCTGGATGGAGGGACTGACTGTGACTTTAGCACCGAGAACAGGAGAGAGATGACTGCACAGAACTCTACGTATGAAGCCTGAAGTACTTTTAAGTACTTATGAAAAGCCTCAGGGGTGGCCACGCTGGAAAAATGCCTCTATTCATCTTCACGGAAATTCCCAGGCATCCTGATGCTTCAGATTAATACTGTACCTTGCTTCTCAGGAGACACTGCCTGGAAGAGACCATAAGCTTCCTACCCTTTATCCTACAGGACAAGAACAAGAACAGGAAGAGCAGCAACAAGAAGCAGGAGAGTGCGTCGTCTAAGCATGCATTCTGAGGACTATTCTGAGTGCTGTGGTGGCACAAAGCTGTTTGTAGGGACTTGGGAAGCGCAACTACGGAGGGGCAGGGAAAAAATGGAGTCTTCACTTTGTCTCTCTCTCTCTTTTTTGGCTTCTGGACTGAGTAGCTACCAATTTCCTTGGCTCTCAAGGCTGCAGACAGCCACTGTGGGGTTATTCAGCCCCTGATCATGTAGGCCAATCCAATAAATCCCCTCTTATAACTTTACATACTCCATTGCTTCTGTGTCTCTGGAAAACCCTGACTAACACACATTAGATGTAGTTGCCAGGAAACAAGACAATGGCTCTGTAAGTACTCATTGAGCTGAGGCTGCTTTTACACATGGCTGTCTACTTCTGCGGATATATGAAACTATGTATTCAGAACCCCTTCAGGATTGTCAAAGTCTGGGGAGAAGAGACACTCTCTAGTGACTGCTTGGGTAACACCTGCCTCACAGGTGTATGCTGTGTCCTCTGATTACATTTCTAGTTCTTCCATAGCAATAATGGTCTTCCATCATCCCTAAGAAGATGCCCTAAGTAGAGGAGTCATCAAACAAGGGCTGAATTAATCCAAATGGGAGGTCCCAAATTCAGCTACAAATATGAATTGCCTGGGAAGCTTTATTAACTCAGATTATTGAACCCCATTCTTTGTTTCCTCATTAATATACCTAACATGACAAGGTGATTTAGTGCAGGGACATAGCCTTCACACTGGACCATATGACATTACAGGCTGCCCTGTGTACCAAAGCAAACTCTGATTCATACAGGTGAACAACAGTGACCACATACACATTAGTCACATTACCTCATAGGCTTCTGCCAGCTGGGAAAATTTCTCCTTTGCTTTGGGATCATCCTTATTTGTGTCTGGGTGGTACTTTTTCGCAAGCTAAGGGTAAAAAAGTCATAAATTACTATGAAACAGAATCCAAATATGAGACATAATTATGTCTTCCTTATAACAGTAAACTCTCTTAAGACTTATCAATCACTGGGCGTGGTAGCACATGCCTGTAATCCCAGTGGTTCGGGAGGCACAGGCAGGAGGATCTCAAGTTCAAAGCCAGCCTCATCAACTTAGCAAGACCCTGTCTCTAAATAAAATATAAAAAAAGGCTGGGGATGTAGCTCAGTGGTTAAGTGCCCTCGGGTTTAATCTATTACAAAAAAATATATATATCAACTGACAGCAATTCTTAAAACAAGTTTTAAAATTTTAAAATAAATCATTTTTCCAAATGCAATAAATGTACACATTTTCAACCACAACAAATCTCTACCAAAAACAACTATGGTCTATACCCTAAAGACTTAAAAATAGCATACTACCAGCCAGGCGTGGTGGCACAAGCCTGTAATCCCAGCACTTAGGGAGGCTGAGACAGGAGAATTGAGAGTTCAAAACCAGCCTCAGCAATGGCGAGGTGCTAAGCAACTCAGTGAGACCCTGTTTTTACATAAAACACAAAATAGGGCTAGGGATGTGGCTCACTGGTTGAGTACCCCTGAGTTCAAACTCCAGTACCAAAAAAAAAAAATAGCATACTACAGTAGCACAGCTACTTCAATGTTTATGGCAGCACAATTCACAATTGCTAAACTGTGGAAGCAACCTAGATGCCTTTCAACAGATGAATGGATAAAGAAAGTGTGGTATATATACATAAAATATATGCATAATGGAATCTTATTCAGCATTAAGAGAGAATAAAATTTTGGAATTTGCAGGTAAATGGATGGAGCTGGAGAATATCATGCTAAGCAAAGTAAGCCAATCCCAAAAAACTAAAGGCCAAATGTTCTCTCTGATAAGTGGATGCTGATTCCATAAGGGGTGGGGAGAGGCATGGGAAGAATGGGGGCAGGAAAGATGGTGGAATGAGATGGACATCATTACCCTAGGTACATGTTTGATTGCATATATAGTACAATGCTACATCATATACAACCAGAGAAATGAAAAAGTTGTGCTGCATTTTTGTACAATGAATCAAAATGCATTTTGCTGTCATATATACCTAATTAGAATAAAGTAATTAATTAAAAAAATACATAACTAATTCTTTAGAACTTGGGCACCATTGTGAAAGCAAGGTGCCAAACAGTGTATCTTGGACAGGCATGGTGGTGCATGCCTGTAATCCCAACTACTTGGAAAGGTGAGGGAGAAGGAGCACAAGTTTGAGGCCATCCTAGACAACTTAATGAGACCCTGACTCAAAATTAAACAAAAAAGGGGCTGAGGGTATAGCGGTAGAGTGCTTGCCTAACATGCATGAGGTCCTGGATTTTATTTCTAGGACTACCAAAAAGAAAGAAAAAAGCTGTTAATCCTGCATTGATTTCCCAGCTTTTATTTTATTTTATTGGTAAGACCAAACCAAGAGTCTGGTACCCAACAGGAGAATTTCACGTTTTCTGTGTTAAGAAAGGAAATAATTTAGCCAGGAATGGTGGCACACGCCTATAATCCCAGCAGCTCAAGAGACTGAGACAGGAGGATCATGAGTTCAAAGCCAGCTGCAGCAACAGCAAGACGCTAAGCAACTAAATGAAACCCTGTCTCTACATAAAACACCAAATAGGGCTGGGGATGTGGCTCAGCGGTCGAGTACCCCTGAGTTCAATCCCTGGTACCAAAATAAAAAGAGAAATAATTCTTAAACCCATAAACTTTTATCTGAATGTGAACAATGATTACCTAAAACTTAGACCAGTATATCTGCTAATTCAGAAAGCTCAGAATAAATTTAGCTCAGAATAATACAGAACTGACTCTAAAAATACTTTTTTTTTTTTAAATATTTCTTTTAGTTGTAGATGGACATGATATCTTTATTTTATTTATTTTTATGTGGTGCTGAGGATCGAACCCAGTGCCTCACACATGCGAGGCAGGTGCTCTACCACTGAGCCACAACCCCAGCCCTAAAAATACTTTTTTATTTTAAAATTTTTATTGATGCATTATAATCATACATAATAGTGACACTCATTGTTTCATGTTTATGCATGCACAAAAGAAGTTTATTTTCTGTTGCTGGGAATTGAACCCAGAGCCTCAAGCATGCTAAACACACACTCTATCACAGAGCTACACCTCTAGGCCCTGGAAAAGAACTTTAAAAATTCTCTAGTTGGACTCTTTTTCTGAATCACTAACCACTAGAGAACCATATACTAAAGAATGCATCCCAGCAAATCCAGCAAAGTCCACCACATCACACCAACAGCTTCACATAACCCATCCATATGGGCCAAAAGCTGTACCAACTGAAACCATAGATTGACATACAGACCTGGTAATAGGCTTTCTTGATCTCTTTCTGGCTGGCATTGCGGGGCACCCCTAGTATCTGGTAATAATCTTCTTTAGCCAAAGGGGTATTTGTGTGGAAGTAGGCAGTACAAACAAACGGGTAACTTTTTACTCCTGAAAAGGAAAAGAAAGAATATCACTCTCGGAATGTGAGTCAAATAGCACATACCTGTGAAGGAACAAGATTGGAGCTACCAGGTCTGTTCCCTTCCAGGTCCACTGGAGACCAAAGGCAGTGCACTTCAAAGTGGCCAAAGCCACTGTGTTAAAATTAATTTACACAATATCAGAGTACTGGGTGTGGCTGATTCTGCTGGAATTGTACTTTTGGTGTTATCTCAAAACACCACTAGAGAAATACTAAATATCACAGATAGGGGGCTGCCTCTGGGAGATAATTATAAAGGGATTTAGAGGGCTAGGGATGTAGTTCAGTGAAAGAGCACTTGCCAACATGCCTGAGGCCCTGGCTTCAATCTCCAGTACCACAGGGGGCAAAAATAGAATAAATGGTAAGGACCTCATTCATGTAGAAGTACAGAACCATGAGGTAACTAAACCAGAGACTTTGTGTGTGGTGGTGTTTGGTGATATGGAGGGGTGATTAGCAGAGATGATTAACGAAGCCCAGGAATAAGTAGAAAAGCCTTTGAGATACTTTAAGTCTGGATCTTATCCTGAGGCCCATAGGGAGTCACTGCAAGTACAAGAAATTAATGGGTTGGCTTTTGAAGGAGATTTGGGAGATTACTTAAAACTAATAGAAGCCTAGAGAGGTGGCACACACCTGTAATCCTAGTGACATAGGCTGAGGCAGGAAGATCACACATTCGAGGACATCCTGGCAATTTAGCAAGATCCTATCTCAAAAATTTGAAAGACAGGGCTGGGGTTGTGGCTCAATGGCACAATGCTTGCCTACCATGTGTGAGGCACTGGGTTTTATTCTCAGCACCAGACATACATAAATAAGTGTCCATCAACAATATTTAAAAAAAATTTTTTTAGAAAGCATAATAAAGGGGACCGGGGTTGTGGCTCAGTGGCAGAGTGCTCACCTAGCACATGTGAGGCCCTAGGTTCGATCCTCAGCACCACATAAAATAAATAAAATAAAGGTTTTGTGTCCATCTGCAACTAAAAATATATTAAAAAATAATAATAAAGGCTGAGGATGTTACTCAGTAATACATATAGTAGAGTACCCCTTGGTTCAATCCCCAGGACTGCAAAATTAATAGGCAAATAAGAATTTTAAAAATAGAGGCTGGGATTGTAGCTCAGCGGTAGAGCGCTTGCCTTGCATGCGTGAGGCCCTGGGTTCAATCCTCAGCACCACATACAAAAGCAATAAAATAAAGACATTGTGTCCATCTACAACTAGAAAAAAAAATTTAAAAAAAAAAAAAAGAATTTTAAAAATAAAATTAATAATTTATTAATTATTAATCTTTTTCCCCAAATGGGCTGGTAGCCTGTGATGATCATGTCTTGTGTCAAGTAATATATACTTGTGAGGGGTGGTATCCTTCAAGGTGCACTTTTATCACCTCCAAAGTCATCAACTCAGCTCCCAAAGACTGAAAGATCAACCTAATCAGGTCCAGCCTCTACTTCCAATGCCAAAAGGCTGAGGCCAGTAGTAGCAAAATTCCAGTAGCTACAGCTTCAACATCATCAGCAGAGCTAGAATGGGAGACAGAATCACAAAAACTGCATGTGGATAAAGACAAATCACTTTTCTCTATTACAAGTTTGATAACATTGTTCAAAATGCATCAATGTTAAGTCAGGCGCAGTGGTGCACGCCTGTAATTGCAGCGGCTCAGGAGACTGAGGCAGGAGGATCACGAGTTCAAAGTCAGCTTCAGCAAAAGCGAGGTGCTAAGCAACTCAGTGAGACCTTGCCTCTAAATAAAGTACAAAATAGGACTGAGGATGTGGCTCAGTGGTTGAGTGCTCCTGAGTTCAATCCCAGGCACTCAAAAAAAAGAATTCATTGAATAATATTTTTTTTCCAAATTATGACCAGCAGAAGTCTTGCCCTTGTTAGAACAACCCAGAATAGGATTATTCTCCAGGTGGTTCTAAGAACAGCTAACCAAGTGTCAAATAATTGCCTTCTTTCTGCTTGGGAGGAAAAATCAGATTTAGAATGTTGTTTTATGTCATCTAATTTTACTACCAGCTTTGAGACAAGACATTTGGGAATTGAGTTGATGACTTTAGATGTGATAAAAGAGTGCACCTTAAGGGGCTGGAATTGTAGCTCAGCGGTAGAGCGCTTGCCTCGCATGCGTGAGGCCCTGGGTTCGATCCTCAGCACCACATACAAAGCAATAAAATAAAGACATTGTGTTCATCTACAACTAAAAAAATATTTAAAAAAAAAAAAAAAAAAAAGAGTGCACCTTAAAGGATACCACCTCTCACAAGTGTGTATTACCTGACATGAGACACACTCATCACAGGCTACGAGCTCATTTGAGGAAAAGGATCACTGACTGCAGTTCCCTAGTAATGACCTCACAGAGGCCAAATACTTCATGTTTTTCTCTGTGTCTCTCATACACACATAGTTGTAAAAAATGCTCTGGTAGCTTGGTAGTAGAGCACTTGCCTAGCATGTACAGGTCCTGGGTTTGGTCCCCAGCACAACCAAAAATATTGCCTAATAAAACATGCCACCTAAGAAATTAACATTTGAACAAAAAATGCAGCCAAATCCCTATGTAAAATGATATGAGCTGGGTGTGGTGGTGCACACTCGTAATCTGAACAACTCAGAAGGTTGAGACAGGAGGATCATAAGTTCATGGCCAGCCTCCGCAATTTAGTGAGACTCTATCTCAAAATAAAACATAAAAAGGGATAGGGATGGGCTGGGGACATAGCTCAGTTGGTAGAGTGCTTGTCTCCCATGCACAAGGCCCTGGGTTTGATCCCCAGTGCCATAAAAAAAACAGGGGGATGGGGATGTGGCTCAATAGTAAAGCATCCCAGGTTCAATCCTTCTTATCAAGAAAAAAAGAGGGGCTGAGATTGTGACTCAGTGGTAGAGCACTTGCCTCGAATGCATGAGGCCCTGGGTTCTATCCTGAGCACCACATAATAAATAAAGATTTAAAAAAAAAAAAAGAAGAAAAAACAAACATCTGACATTATAAAATGTTATGAAGCCCTAAAAATGACCACTTTTGCTCATATTGAGAAATACAGCATAACTTTTTTTCAAATCCTGAGGAAACCTGAACAAACTACTGCTCCATCCAGGAGTATTACAGACAGGAAGAGAATTTTAAAATGTCTTCACTGAGCAGGGCGCGGTGGCTCAAGCCTGTAATCTCAGCACTTAGGGAGGCTGAGACAGGAGAATCGCGAGTTCAAAGCCAGCCTCAGCAATGGCGAGGCGCTAAGCAACTCAGTGAGACCCTGTCTCTACAGAAAACACAAAATAGGGCTGGGGATGTGGCTCAGTGGTCGAGTGCCCCTGAGTTCAATCCCTGGTGCCAAAAAAAAAAAAAATGTCTTCACTGAACTAAACTCACACCCAATCTCTTATTCTCTACTACATTCCCGGTGCCTGATATGGTGGCTGGCATAGGGTAGGCCTCAATAAATATCTGCCAATAAATTAATTTTCATAGTTTAGATAGGATCAAAGGGATTAAATAATATACCCAGTTCACACATTTTGTGGAAGGCAAGTCTGTTCAAAGCCTGTGCTTTTTTTAATGTTTCACAAAGTAATCACAATTACTGATATTTTAATAACTGCCTATTATATAACTGTTACAAAGTTGGTCCCCACTAGGAAATTATCTTGTTAAATTTTCCAGTAAGGGTTTTTCCCCCCCCCCCTTCTTTTTTTCTGCAGTACTGGGAATTGAACATCAAACCCAGGGGAACTTTAGCACTGAGCTACAAACCCAGACTTTTTTTTTTTTTTTTTTTAACTTTTTGAGACAGAGTCTTGCTAAATTGTTCAGGCTATCCTCAAACTTGCAATCCTCCTGTCTCAGGCTCCAGAGTTGCTGGGATTACAGGCATACACCAAGTCCAGCCAGCCAAGTCTCCTTAATCTTATTTACAAATTTATGGATAACTTAAAATTTCACTTCCCAAATTCTAGAGGACACAAAACAATTAGCACAATTTAAAAGATAGTAGGTTGTTCAATGCTTCCCTCCTTGCCTTTCACTAAAACTGAAGTCATCCAACACATAGTATAAAAAAACACCATGGAGCCGGGCGCGGTGGCTCACGCCTGTAATCCCAGCACTTAGGGAGGCTGAGACAGGAGGATCGCGAGTTCAAAGCCAGCCTCAGCAACAGCGAGGTGCTAAGTGACTCAGTGAGACCCTGTCTCTACATAAAAACACAAAATAGGGCTGGGGATGTGGCTCAGTGGTCGAGTGCCCCTGAGTTCAGCCCCTGGTGC
>CM053415.1:32090798-32104964 GCA_028644305.1 Xerus rutilus
TAAAATAAAATAAAATAAGTTCAGAGGCAGATAAATAGGCCTAAGGAATCTGTGACACTGGCTTCATCCATCCCTCTCTTGCAAAAACTCTTATTTATGAAAACCACTAAGTTTTCTTTTCTATTTTTTTAAACCACTGATTTTAAGGGGACACTGTGTTGGAAACATCTTTGGCATCACATTTTAAAATTAGGATATAAAGCCTGGGAACATAGCTCAGTGGTAGAGCATGTGTCTAGCATGTGAAAGGCCGTGGGTTCAACCCCCTGGTTCAATCCCTAACTTCAAAATAAATAAAAGTAAATGTGTCCTAAGACAAGGTTTTGTGTAGGTTGTTTGCTCTTGTCCTCCTTGCTAGTCTCTTCTCTTCTGTTAATGTTCCATTAGTTGAATGAAGTGTTTTGGAGTTTTCCAGAAGGAAGACTTCCCACAATGGACTCCCAAATTCTGGTTCCTTCTTTCTTTCTTTTTATTTTTTGGTACCAGGGATTAAACTCAGGGGCACTCGACCAGAGTCACATCCCCAGTCCTATTTTGTGTTTTTATGTAGAGACAGGATCTCACTGAGTTGCTTAGCACCTCGCCATTGCTGAGGCTGGCTTTGAACTCGCGATTCTCCTGTCTCAGCCTCCCAAAGTGCTGGGATTACAGGCGTGCGCCACTGCACCCAGCTTATTTATTTTTTAAATATATATTTTTTAGTTGTAGGTGGACACAGTACCTTTTATTTTTTATTTTTATGTGGTGCTAAGGATCGAACCCAGTGCCTCACGCATGCTAGACTCCACCACTGAGCCACAAACCCAGCCTGGTTCATGATTTATTATTCTCAGTTTTTGTTTTATTTTGGTATTTATTGGGGATGAGCCAAGGGCTCGACTCATGCTAGGCTCTTTACCACTAAGCCACATCCCTAGCTTTTTTAGTTTTTTAAATTTTGAACAGGATATTGCTGAGTTGCCCAGGCTGCCCTGAGCTTGCAATCCTCCTGCTTCAGCTTCCAAGTAGCTGGGATCACAGGCGTGTACCACCATTTATTAATTATTCATGATGACAGATCCTGTGAAATCTAAATCATTATACCAGGCACCACAATAACCAGACATCATGGTTTTGCTGGGATCTGACCTACCCTCTGACAGCTATTGGGGAGAGAATTGTCTTCCAGCATACTTATAGACAACCGTAAAGTTGTCTGTGTAGAGTATAAAGAAGTCAGGCTGGTAATTCACAGGCTTATGCTGGGAGGATTGCTTGTCCAGATAGGACCTCCAGTCCAATTTTGCAACTGATGAAGTGATTTATTCTGCTCAAGTTTGCAACAGCCACAGTGCTCCGAGCACTACTAGAAGGACTCACCCTCTCTAGCCAGAATGGATTTGGGAACACATGAAACAATCACTCTCTGGATCTCGATGTCCCTTTGTTTCTTTTCTCTTCCTGGTTGTAGAACTCAGCTGGCCACTGTGCAGACAGAAGAGTTGACATTCTGTCTGCACTCATCAGGCACCCACCACAGCTAGTGCCTGGGAGAGGAGGTTAGGAGTCACAAACTCAGGTGCTAGGGCCCGGTGGGTAAAGTTTAAGAGTGAAAAGCTGGGTGTGGTGGCACATGACTATAGTTTCACCTATTCGGAAGCTGAAGCAGGAAATCGAAAATTCAAGGCCAGTCTGGGCAATATAGTGAGAACCCATCTTAAAAAAACTGTGGAGTATAAGATGATAGAGCACAGTAGAACTGTGAAAACATCTGCCCCCAGCCCAGGCCTGGGAACAGACTTCAGGGGCATTCTATCACTGAGTTCTATCCCCTGCTCTCTTTTAAACTTTTATGAGACGGGGTCTTGCTTGTTTGCTAAGTTTGGACTCCCAAGTCACCGGAATCACAGGCATGTACCACCATGCCTGGCAAGAACACCTACTTTATTTTTTTCCAATATCCCCACACCCCCCAAGAATACCTGCATTAAAGGGAGCAAGTACTATTCAGCTGTCCCCATAGCTAGGTGAGGATATGGACCCAGTATTATCAAATCTTTCCATTTTTCAAGAGTCTGAAATCCATTCTGAAAGGGAATGGTCAATTCCTATACATCAATTAGCAGACTTAGGAGGTGAAGGCAGAAAGATTGCAAGTCCAAGGCCAGCCTTAACAACTTAGTGAGATGCTGTCTCAAAAAAAATTTGAAAAATCGGAAGTACTAAGTGGGGCATGGTGGCGCAAGCCTGTATTCCCAGCACTTAGGGAGGCTGAGACAGGAGAATCGCGAGTTCATAGCCAGCCTCAGCAATGGTGAGGCGCTAAGCAACTCAGTGAGATCCTGTCTCTACATAAAACACAAAATAGGGCTGGGGATGTGGCTCAGTGGTCAAGTGCCCCTGAGTTCAATCTGAGTTCAAAAAAAAAAGGAAGGACTAGGGCCAGGTATGGTGGCACAAGCCTATAATCCCAGTGACTTGGGAGGCTGAGGCAGGAGGATCATGAATTCAAAGCCAACCTTAGCAACTTAATGAAGCCCTAAGCAACTCAGCAAGATCCTGTCTCAAAATAAATTATAAAAAAGGGCTGGGGAAGTGGCTCAGTAGTCAAGTGCCTCCAAGTTCAATCCTTGGTACTTTCCCCCACCAAAAAAAAAAAAAAGGACTAGGGATGTAGCTCAGATGTAGCTCAGTGATAGAGCAACCCTAGGTTCAATCCCCAGTACTGCAAAAGAAAAAAAGAAAGAAAATGAAATACAAAATTTTATAGAATTTCCAAATTTAAAAAAAATGCTATGCAAACCAACTGAAGCACTTCTGTCCCAGTTGATCTGGCTGCCTTAACAGAATATGATGAGACTGGTGACGTAAACAACACACATTTATTCCTGGAAGTTAAAAATCCAAGATCAGGATGCCATCACGGTCAGATTCTTGGTGAGGGCCTTCCTTGATGCTTGCACAAACAAGGCAAGTGAGCTCTAGTCCTTTCTCATCTCATCTTACAAGGATATGAATGTAGGCTGAGGATGGAGGTCAGTAGTGCAGAGCTTGCCCTAATAGGGCTTCCCCTTGTGCCATCCTCTAACCCTAATTGCCTTCTAAAAGCCCAAATACCAGTCCACTGGGGTTAGAAGGGACATCCAGCACATGAATTATTTTTTTAATAAATACATATATATGTTTTAGTTGTCAATGGACCTTTATTTTATTTATTTATACGTAGTGCTGAGAATCAAACCTAGTGTCTCACACATGCTAGGCAAGTGCTCTACCACTGAGCCAAAACCCCAGCTTTGAATTCTGAGTTGACACCCGTAGTCTGTAACATTATCTGTGGACCAGATATATGTCATGGCGTGTGCACGTGTTACCTCTAGGGTTAATGGTTTTCTCTAAGCCATCTCCGCCCACCACCCTGATATCTTTTGCTTTCTCAAGAAACTTGCTATATTGACCAATCCTTCCTTTTTCTATACTTCAACCCCTCTTACTGGTTCCTTCTCATCAGCATTTATTTATTTATTTATTTATGGTCCTGGGGATCAAACCCAGGGCCTCATGCATACCAGTCAAACATTCTACCACTGAGCTACATCCTCAGCCCAGTTAAGGACCTTTTGCATTCTGTATGTGCTTTCTTAGGCCCATCTGACCCAATGATTGATTTATAAATAAATAAAAATAAATGCTTCAGGATAACAATGAAGTGACACAGAAGATTAAAGAGGCTTTTGTGAACCTTTGCACAGGTGTACAATTGATTCACATTTGAAGCATATTGATTATTGTGTGAATGTCAGCTTAGGAGAAAGATCAAGTACTACTGATGCAAAAAAATAAAAAATAAAAATAAAATTTAAAAAGCATATACACATAAAAAACTACTACTGATGCAAACAGTAACTAAGGGATAGTACTAACCTATTAGGAATTGTGACTTAAGAAGCATAATATTGGGCTGGGATTGTGGCTCAGTGGTAGAGCGCTTGCCTCGCATGTGTGAGACACTGGGTTCGATCCTCAGCACCACATAAAAATAAAATAAAGATATTGTGTCCATCTACAACTAAAAAATATTAAAAAAAAAAAGAAGCATAATATTGAGCATAATATTGAGCCGGGTGCGGTGGCTCAAGCCTGTAATCCCAGCACTTAGGGAGGCTGAGACAGGAGAATCGCGAGTTCAAAGCCAGCTTCAGCAATGGTGAGGTGCTAAGCAACTCAGTGAGACCCTGTCTTTACATAAAACACAAAATAGGGCTGGGGATGTGGCTCAGTGGTTGAGTGCCCGAGTTCAATCCCCAGTACCAAAAAAAAAAAAAAAAAAAAAAAAGAAGCATAATATTCTGGGCTGTGAGTATAGCTAAGTGGTAGAATACTTGCCTAGTATACTCATGGCCTTGGGTTCCATTACCAGCACCAACTCCTGCCCTGCCAAAAAATACCCCAAAACTCAGTATCAATTATGTGTTTCTCAAAAAGTTAAAAACTACCATATTGTTGAGTGTGGTGATACAGCCTGTGGGGATTACAAGTTCAAGGCCAGCCTGGGCAATTAATGGGACCCTGTCTCAAAATTAAAAGACAAACAACAAAAAACTCCCCCTTCAAAAAAAACCCACAAAATAACTTATGGTACAATCCAGCAATCTAATTTCTGGGTATATATCCAAAGAACTGAAAGCAGGGTCTCAGATGTTTGTACCACCATGACCCATGTTCATAGCTGCATTGTTCACAATAGTCAGGAGTCCACTGACAGATGAATGGATAAACTAAATGTGGTACACATACACAATACTATATTACTCACTCTTAAAAAGGAAGGACATCTAGTCACAGTCTACAACATGCATGGATGAACCTTTTAGGACGTAAAGTAAAATAGTCATGATGACTTATATGAGGTACTTAGAGTTGTCAAATTCATAGAGGCTGGGGCTGGTGGGAGAGAGGAATGGGGAGTTATTGTGTAATGGGTACAGAGTTCCTCCCTTTCTCCTTCCCTCCCTCCCTTCCTTTTTTTTTTTTTTTTTTTGGTACTGGGGATTGAACCCAGGGGTGTTTAACCACTGAGCCACATCCCCAGCCATTTTTTAAAATTTTGAGACAAGGTCTTGCTAAGTTGCTGAGGCTGTCCCTGAATTTGTGATCTTCCTGCCTCAGCCTCTCAAGTTGCTAGGTTACAGGTGTGTGCCACTGCATTTGGCCTATGAATGTACTTAATGCCACCAAATTGTACACTTAAAAATGGTTACTGGCCAGGTACAATGGCGCATCCCTGTAATCCAAGCAGCTTGGGAGGCTGAGGCAGGAGGTTTGCCAAGCTGAGAGCCAACCTCAGCAAAAGTGAGGTACTAAGCAACTCAGTGAGACCTTTTCTAAATAAAATACAAAATAGGGCTGGGGATGTGGCTCAGTGGTCAAGTGCCTCTGAGTTCAACCCCCAGTACCCTCCCCCCTAAAATTTACTGTCTAGGGATATAGCTTAGTGGTGGAGCAACTGCCTAGCATGAGCAAGGCCCTGGGTTTCATCTCCCCCTTCCCCAGTTATGATGGTAAATTGTATACTTTTTTACCACACTATCTTAAAAACAGTATCTGCAGTAATGAAACACCACAACCAACTGAAGACTGCGCTGGTGGTGCCTTTTCTGAAGCTGCTGATATTCCAGATCTGTTAAGTGTGGGTACATTGCATATTTGTGGATGCCAGATGCTCAAAGCTCTGTATCCTACAGCTCAGTCAACTCTACTGACATCCTATTTTTTACTTATCAAAGATGCTTTTAAATCACTTAGTAGGATGCAGGCAAGTAGTCTTATCCGTTTTCACAATTTACCTGTGAAACTGAAAAAAGAACCCACATTTCTAATTCCCTCAGGGCCTGTCAGAATCACCTGGTCTGTGCAGCTTTTCACCTGTGGCGGAAAAGGAATTTTCAAAGCAGCTGCCCATTCCAGACCAATCAGTCATATTCCTCAGATCAAAGTCCCTTTTACAGCCACGCTTGGCCAGGTGTTCTGCCAGTTCTGAAGTGCAAAGCATGCGGATTTCATGGAGGCAGTGTTCAAAGTGATTGAGAGATGGCTTGGAATGCATGGTCACAGGCGGAACAAACCTAACACTATCCTCCCGCGTCTCTGGGGAACTAAGCCAGGCAGCGCCTGTGGGGACATACCTTTTCAAGGGATTCTTATCTTTTGCTCTCTTTCCTGTTTATCTGTAAATGACTTAAATAATTTCTTGCGGGGAGCATGCCCCACCACACCCAAGGGCTGAAGGGGACTGGCCAGGACATGCTGCAAGGAGTTACGCTGAAACCCCCACTCTTCCACCTGGGTGGAGCAGGATGAAGAGGATGCAGAGGCTTTTAAGTAGGCCCCGAAGGCAGGGATATGCGTCAGATTTGGGCTCCGGTTCCCCCTTTGCCACTTACATCGGTGTGACCTGGGGCCAGCGGCTTATCCTTTCTTTTCCTTTCCTTGCTGCGGCTCGAAGCTAGGGCCCGAGCACTGCAGGCACGCTACCGCCGAACTATATCCTCAGCCCTTATCGTCTCCTTGGGACGGTTTCCTGTCTCCGGAATGGAGCTAATTTCTGCCTTCCCTACTTGAAGAGGTAGGTAGTGCAGGAGGACGCGCTATAAGGTCATGGGACAAATCCTGCAGGCAAAATTTCGACCGTTGAGCCGGATTCCCACGCGCGCCGCAGGCAGAAAGCCGCACGGCACGTGACCGCCCGCCCGCGCCGGCGCTCCTTCGGCATCTGGGCGTGGCTTCGCGGGCGGCCTCGCGGCCATTGGCCGAAAGGCGGGGCCAACGGCCCGCGCGCTCCAGGAGAGGGGTTTGGGGCGTGGTCAGGCCACCCGCAGACGGCTACGATTGGCCGGGGGCATTCGGGGCGTGGCCGTGGACCGAGGGATGCGGGTGGGGCCGCAGGCAGCCGGAGTCGCGGTGCTCAGCGTGCACCTGAGAGCCGACGCCCGGGTCATCCAAGCAGAGTCCGAACGGTCTTTGCTACCATGAACCGCTTCAAGGTGTCCAAGTTCCGGCATATGGAGGCCCGGCCGCCCCGCCGCGAGGTGAGCCTGCCCCTCTGGCCCCGAGCCCATGCACTAGCCCCCTCGGGCCGCCCTCCCCCTGCGCTGGCCCCGCAGTGGACGCCCGGGGTTGCCAAGTTTCCCAGCCCTACTTCCCCGGGGCTCCCTCTTCAGGCCCTGGCGCCCCGGCCGCCCCATCGCCGCGAGGAGGGCAGACCCGTCCCCGCTGTTCGGTGATCCCGGCGGCCTGCCTGGCCCGCCAGCCTAGCTCCGGGACCTTTGAGGTGAAGCAGCCCTCGCAGCTGGGGCCAGGCTTGAGGCTTGCGAGGCTGCCACCCTTCCCTGCTTCCGGTCGGCCTCGTTGGGGAGCCGGGGTCGGGGAGCTGCTGGCGCCTGCCCGCTCCTCCCTGCCGCCGCGGACCGCCTCTGCCCTGGGCCGGGCTGAGGGAGAGATGCGTCTCGTTCCCTGGCCCGGGCGAGTCCGAGTGTGGCAGCTGCAGAGGGGCGCCGCTGGCCCGGCGCGGGCCCTCCCTCGGGTTTCCGCCAGCGCTTCCTCTTCGCTCTGCTTCAAGTTCTTCCTTTACTTGTGGTGATGCTGCCAGCGCCTGGGTGGGGCCTGGGGAAGCCAGAGCAGGTGGAGCTCAGAGGAAGAGCTGAGTCGGGTGCTGTGTGGGGAATACCTCCGACCTCCGGAAGGGCAACAGGTCTGATGAGGGATGTGCTTCAGAGATGATGCTAGCCCTAGTCTGCCACTCCTCATGTTATATGGAAGGCCTGGGAGTGTCCTCGAATTATTGGGCATAGGAACAGACCTCTAGTGGCTCAATTGCGGCCCAAAGCAAGTCAGGGCCGCTGAAATGCGACCGCATTTCCCTTTCCCGGTGGCACTTACAGCCACATGAAGGAGATAGCCAGGAAGCAGAGAGACATACAAGGGCATTGCAATTTTTTTTGGGGGGGGGTGCAGGGTACCAGGGATTGAACTCGAGCACTGAGCCAAATCCTCAGCCCTATTTTGTATTTTATTTATAGATAAAATCTCACTGAGATGCTTAGTGCCTCGCCATTGCTGAGGAAGGCTTTGAACTCCTGATCCTCTTGCCTCAGCCTCCCAAGCCGTTGGGATTACAGGCGTGCGCCACCCCACTGGGCCACATTGCAAGTTTTAATAAGTGCATTGAAGGACATGAAGGAGGAGCCAAGTTGGAGGGTGGTGATATGGGGGTTAATTACAGTAGGGTGATAGGGAAGGCTGCCTGGATTTCAGCTGAGGCTCAAAGCATAAGAAGTGGGAGTCTGGTGGAGGAATGAAAAGAGGGCAGGTGGATGGAGAGCAGTGACCAGGGAAGCATAGTGACAATTAAGTGCAGAGCAGTTCTACCAAGTCTGAGGGCCTTGGAGAAGAAGTTGGGTTTTGTTCTGAGTGAAGTGGGGAGCCTTAGGGAAGTGTTTAGTGTTTAAATGTGCATTAAGACCATTGCTGGCAGCCGGGCGCGGTGGCTCAAGCCTGTAATCCCAACACTTAGGGAGGCTGAGACAGGAGAATCGCGAGTTCAAAGCCAGCCTCAGCAATGGCGAGGCGCTAAGCGAGCAACTCAGTGAGACCCTGTTTCTACATAAAACACAAAATAGGGCTGGGGATGTGGCTCAGTGGTCAAGTGCCCCTGAGTTCAATCCCCACTACCACAAAAAAAAAAAAAAAAAAAAAAAAAGACCATTGCTGGCAGTGCAGTGAGCACTTCTCAGGGGGTCTCGAGAGTACTTGGGCAGCCCTGGTGCCTACTCCTGGGTGGGCCTCAGTCTAGCAAAGTAAACAGACAGGAATAGAACCATGGATCGGGAAAATTAAGAGTTTATGTTAGGGAGATGGGAGAACAGTCTGTTCTCCTTTTCAAAGAGACTGTTTGTCATTGTGTTTGTATGGTAAACATAAATCAGGAGGGAAAAATAAAGATGGTACTGATATTCTACTGGTGACAAGTGAACTTTGAAGTAGGAAATTTAGGTGTGATCCTGCAGGTGGGTGGACTGGGAAGTTGGGTGCTCTGTCATTGGGGCAGGAAGGAGCAAGGAGCTATGCTTTGACACCAACAGTGGAAATATGAGGGCCCTTGTTGATCTATTTCAGAAAAAGCACCCCATGGGGTAAGGTGTTCACTTATCTAGGAGACATAGTGGAAGGGCATGTTCTGATAAGGCCAAGCTGCAATTTTCCCTTCTGAGAGTGGATGCTTTTCTCCTGGTGCTTGGAGGGGCCACTGGACCCTGGCAGAGCCCTCAGCAGTACCTTTGGGGAAGCTGAGCCATCTTCTGTCTTAGATATTCACTCCTCCTTCTGCCTCTCTCCTTCCCTTTTTAAAGAAATAGGCTTTCTTCTGACAGCTTCCTCATCCTTATTAGGGAACTGACTTACTAAGCAAAATCACCCCCTTAGTGATAGGTTATTTCAAGAACATTTTACATTTTCTAAAGGACTGTGCGAATGGGAACAGGATTTGTGTTATTTTTTTTAATTTTTTTTTAGTTGTAGA
Source organism: Xerus rutilus (assembly GCA_028644305.1). Classification (NCBI taxonomy): domain Eukaryota; kingdom Metazoa; phylum Chordata; class Mammalia; order Rodentia; family Sciuridae; genus Xerus; species Xerus rutilus. The sequence goes on from CM053415.1 coordinate 32,100,355, forward strand.
TGGACACAATATCTTTATTTATTTTTATGTGGTGCTGAGGATTGAACCCAGTGCCTCACGCATGCAAGGCAAACGCTCTACCACTGAGCTACAGCCCCAGCCCCAGGATTTGTTTTTTTTTTTTTTTTTTTTAAATATTTATTTTTTAGTTGTAGGTGGATAGAATATCTTTATTTTACTTTTATGTGGTGCTGAGGATCGAACTCAGGGCCTCCCGCGTGCTAGGCGAGCACGCTACCACTGCGCCATAACCCCAGCCCCCCAGGATTTGTTTTAAATAATGCATCTCTGATGCTGCAGCTTTAGAGTTCCCTGAATTATGGCCTCTGTCCGCTGCTTTAGTCTTGAGTAGAAATCCAGCCCTCACTACATGTTTCTTATTTTTTATTTTCAGGCCTGGATCAATGACATTCGTGCAGGGACCAGCCCCTCATGTGGGAACCAGATTAAATCAAGCTGTACCTTGATCGCCTTCAACTCTGACCGTCCAGGTAGGGGGTGGACTTGGTTACGGGGAGGACATGGGACTCTCTTGGCAGGCCAGAGATTTAGAGTGGCTTGGAGTAAGAGGGCTCAGGTGAGTACCATACAGGGCCTCAGACACCTGCCTGCTAGTCAGTGTGCAGTAATCTGATCGATTTTGAGTAAGGTGTTCTTGTTTTAAGGTACTAGGAATTGATCCCAGGGGCACTTTACTACTAAACTGCATCCTTTTTTTTTTGTTTTTGTTTTTGTGCCAGGGGTTGAACCCAATCTCTTATGCAGGCTAGGCAAGCACTCTGCCAGCTGAGCTACTTCCCCAACCCCTGCTTTTTGTTTTATTTTGAGACAGGGTCTCAGTAAGTTGCTTAGGGCCTTATTAAGTTGCTGAGACTGGCTTTGAACTTGTGATCCTGCTGCTTCAGCCTCCCAAGCCACTGAGCTTACAAGTGTGTGCCACTGCATCCAGCCATCCTCAATCTTTTTTATTATTTATTTTTAAAAATTTTGATACAGGGCCTTGTTAAGTTGCTAAGGCTGTCCTTGAACTTGAGATCTTCCCAAGTCACTGGGATTACAGACATACCCTACTGAGCCTGATAATACAGTGCGCTTATATATAAACCACAGTGATTATGGTCATCAAGAGTATGCCCAGGGGGCTGGGGTTGTGGCTCAGGGGTAGAGTGCTTACCTCGCAAGGGTGAGGCACTGGGTTCGATTCTCAGCACCACATAAAAAAAAACAAATAAAAAAAACAAAAATAAAGGTATTAAAAATATTAAAAAAAAGAGAGAGAATATGCCCTGGAAGTTAGAGAGGGGACTGATGCTTCTGTTTCCAGCCCTCCCCATGGGCTGCTTCTTCCTTGTCTGTGGGCCTGGGGTAGCTGGGGTTAATATGAGTGCGAAGATTTAAAAAGCCCTTGTGTTAGTTGGGACTCCCTTGGCTGCTTGTGGTAACCTTTTTGGATTATCTGAGAAGTCAGGGGCTCTAGGCAGAGCTATATACAAAGGTTTACATATGCTGTTAGCCCCAACCTCTCTCTTGGTCCCTCAACACTTTTTTTTTTTTAAGTTTTTTTTTTTTTTTTTTTTTTTTTTAAATTTTTTCTAGTTGTAGATGGACACAATGTCTTTACTTTATTGCTTTTGTATGTGGTGCTGAGGATCGAACCCAGGGCCTCATGCTTGCAAGGCAAGCGCTCTACCGCTGAGCTACAATCCCAGCCCCCTAGTTTTTTTTTTTTTTAATATATTTTTTAAGTTGTTGATGGATCTTTATTTTATTCATTTATCATTTATATGTGGTGCTGAGGATCGAACCCAGTGCCTCACGCATGCTAGGCAAGTACTCTACCACTGAGCTACAGCCCCAGCCCCCCTCAACACTTCTACCTTGGGGTATTGGTTTCTGTCTCAGGTAAAGTTGGGAGAGGTGGCAACCAGTGGCCCACACTGACCCTATTTTTTTTCTTCTTTCTTTTTGTGGTACTAGGGATTAAACCTAGGGCCTCATGAATGCTAGCCAAGTGCTTTACCACGGAGCCATATCTTCAGCCTAAAACTGACCTTTTGTATGGCCCACAATGTAAAAAAAAAGAAAACCTGTTTTTTCAGTGGCATCTGTATATCTGATGCACAGATGGTTCTTTTTTGTTGTTGTAGATGGACACAACATCTTTATTCATTTATTTATTTTTATGTGGTGCTGAGGATCGAACCCAGTGCCTCAAATGTGGGAGGCAAGCACTTTACCACTGAGCTACAGCCCCAGTCCAACACAGATGGTTCTTGAGTGGGGTATAACCTAACCCTGGGCCTCTCCATGCAGAAGGATATGATCTTATAGAAGCTCTGGAGAAGTCCTAGGCTGAGTTTTTGATTTTTATCTCCTCTGGGAGCCCTGAGCAGGGAGGTAGGTAGTCCCCATTAGGCCCAGAGTCAAAGAACCCCTGTGTTTGCTTAACAGGTGTGTTGGGCATCGTGGCCCTGGAAGGTCAAGGAGAAGACAAGAGACATGTGGCCTACCTGGGCTGTCATTCAGGTGAGTGGGTGCTTGACCTAGGAACTGGCCCTTCCTGGTCAGGGATTGCTATACATGTGCTTCCATGGCCCCACAGCCTGTGGCTTATAGTCCTCACTGTGTTCTACAGAACAGCTGGGCTCAGAAGGCTAGTTTAGAATTCTGATTCAGGCAGAGAGGTGGGAAGCTGGATGTTCCAGGCTATTTAACCAAAAGGAGGGAGATGTGCAGTGCAGAGTCCAGGGTTAGGTTGGCCCTCTGTCACTGTGGACATAGACATGCTGTGGAGGATTTACTCCTGTGTGCCTCTGAGCCCTGTGTCTTCTCCTGGAGCCCAGTGGGGCACCTCTCACCACCAGGCATCCTCTGCAGTCAGGCTGTTCAGGGCTGTCCACTGAAGGGAGGGCTCATACTGGGATGCTAGGCCAGAGATAGGCCCTTATGCAGAGCTGTTGTCTGCTGCAGCTGCTTCGGGGATGCCTGGCAGCCTGCCCACTTTGAGGAAGCAGTTTGCTCTTAGGCCAAGGCAACACTGGCCATACTAGCTTTGTCCCCTCTGTCCAGCTGCATCAGCTGTGGGCCCAGGCTCTCTGGCTGTGTTCCTGGCAGCCTATTGGGAGGCCTTGGGATAAGGGAAGTGAGGAAGATCCTTAATCCTTTGACTGGGTAGGCTTCTTACTGCAGGAATCCTAATAGTAACAATGAAGGCAATTTATAGCAATAGCCAATATTTATCTAGAGTACTACATGCTAAGTTATATCATTTGTGGGGTTTTTTTGTTTTGTTTTGTTTTGTTTTGGTACTGGAGATTAAACCCAGGAGCACTTAACCACTGAGCCACATCCCCAGCACTTTTTGTATTTTACTTAGAGACAGAGTCTCACTAAGTTGCTTATGGCCTTGCTAAGGTGCTGAGACTGGCTTTGGCCTTGCGAACCTCCTGCCTCAGCTTCCCATGCTGCTAGGATTATGGGCATGCATCCCTGTGCCTAGCTTCATCTGTGTTTTCTGATCTAAATTTTTAAAAACAACTATTGAGGCATCATTTATATACTATATAAATATTGCCTATTTTAAGTGAATAATTGATGCTTTTATCAAAGTTATAGAATTGCGTGTAACACCATCCAGTTTCAGAACGTTTCCATCCAACCCGGAAGGTTCTTTGGGGTTAATTTGTTTCCACCTTGAGCACCACAGCCTCAAGCCACCATTGATCTACTTCCTGCCTCTGGAGCAGAGGTTTGCACAGTGTTGTCATATGCAGCCAGCAGCCTGTTTGCATAAATAGTTTTTTTTTTTTCTGGTACCAGGGATTGAACTCACGGATACTCAGCCACTGAGCCACATCCTCAGCCCTATTTTTTTTTTTTTTTTTTTTGGTACTGGGGATTGAACTTAGGGGTACTTGACCATTGAGCCACATCCTCAGCCCTATTTTGTGTTTTATGTAGAGCCAGGGTCTACATAAAGACCCTTGAATTGCTTAGCGCCTCGCCCTTGCTGAGGCTGGCTTTGAACTTGTGATTCTCTTGTGCCACTGCGTCTGGCCCTATTTTGTATTTTATTTAGAGACAGGGTCTCACTGAGTTGCTTAGTGCTTGGTTTTTGCTAAGGCTGGCTTTGAACTCATGATTGTCCTGTCTGAGCTTCCCGAGCTGCTGAGATTACAGGCGTGCGCTGCTATGCCCAGCTCATAAATAGTTTTATTAGAACACAGCCCCCCCCATCCACTGACTTGTACTTTCTTTTTTTTATTTTTATTTTTTTATTTTTTTCTGGTACTGGGAATTGAACTCAGGGGTACTTGACCACTGAGCCACATCCCCAGCCCTATTTTGTGTTTTTTATGTAGAGACAGGGTCTCACTGAGTTGCTTAGCACCTCACCATTGCTGAGGCTGGCTTTTTTTTTTTTTTTTTTTTTTGGTACCGAGGATTGAACTCAGGGGCGCTCGACCACTGAGCCACATCCCCAGCCCTATTTTGTGTTTTTTATGTAGAGACAGGGTCTCACTGAGTTGCTTAGCGCCTCGCCGTTGCTGAGGCTGGCTTTGAACTCGTGATTCTCCTGTCTCAGCCTCCCTAAGTGCTGGGATTACAGG